>OY730480.1:8627981-9227981 GCA_963422695.1 Xylophagus ater | reverse complement strand
TTCAAATAATTTCCCCAATATCCTGAGTAGATATTATGTGTTTTGCGCTATTTTGCACTATAAATTAATTTCGAATTATTTGTACCCTTTAGATACCAAATAATTGTGGATTTCAAATAATTTCCCTAATATCCTGAGTAGATATTATGTGTTTTGCGCTATTTTACACTATAAATTAATTTCCAATTATTTGTACCCTTTAGATACCAAATAATTGTGGATTTAAAATAATTTCCCAAATATCCTGAGTAGATATTATGTGTTTTGCGCTATTTTGCATTATAAATTAATTTACAATTATTTGTACCCTTTAGATACCAAATAATTGTGGATTTTAAATAATTTCCCTAATATCCTGAGTAGATATTATGTGTTTTGCGCTATTTTGCACTATAAAATAATTTCCAATAATTTGTACCCTTTAGATACCAAATAATTGTGGATTTCAAATAATTTCCATAATATCCTGATTAGATATTATATGTTTTGGGCTATTTTGCACTATAACTTAATTTCCTATTATTTGTACCCTTAAGATACCAAACAATTGTAGATTTCAAATACTTTCCATAATATCGTGATTAGATATTATGTGTTTTGCACTATTGTGCACTATAAATTAATTTCCAATTATTTGTACCCTTTAGATATCAAATAATTGTGGATTTCAAATAATTTTCCTAATATCCTCAGTAGATATTATGTGTTTTGCGCTAGTTTGCACTATAAATTAATTTCCAATTATTTGTACCCTTAAGATACCAAATAATTATGGATTTCAAATAATTTCCATTATATCCTGATTAGATATTATGTGTTTTGTGCTATTTTGCACCAAAAATTAATTTCCAATTATTTGTACCCCTAACATACCAAATAATTGTGGATTTCAAATAATTTCCATAATATCCTGATTAGATATTATGTGTTTTGCGCTCTTTTGCACTATAAATTAATTTCCAATTATTTTTACCCCTAACATACCAAATAATTGTGGATTTCAAATAATTTCCATAATATCCTGATTAGATATTATGTGTTTTGCGCTCTTTTGCACTATAAATTAATTTCCAATTATTTGTACCCTTTAGATATCAAATAATTTTGGATTTCAAATAATTTTCCTAATATCCCGAGTAGATATTATGTGTTTTGCGCTAGTTTGCACTATAAATTAATTTCCAATTATTTGTACCCTCTAGATACCAAATAATTGTGGATTTCAAAAAATTTCCCTAATATCCTGAGTAGATATTATGTGTTTTGCGCTATTTTGCACTATAAATTAATTTTCAATTATTTGTACCCTTTAGATACCAAATAATTGTGGATTTCAAATAATTTCCCTAATATCCTGAGTAGATATTATGTGTTTTGCGCTATTTTGCACTATAAATTAATTTCCAATTATTTGTACCCTTTAGATACCAAATAATTGTGGATTTAAAATAATTTCCCTAATATCCTGAGTAGATATTATGTGTTTTGCGCTATTTTGCACTATAAATTAATTTCCAATTATTTGTACCCTTTAGATACCAAATAATTGTGGATTTCAAATAATTTCCCTAATATCCTGAGTAGATATTATGTGTTTTGCGCTATTTTACACTATAAATTAATTTCCAATTATTTGTACCCTTTAGATACCAAATAATTGTGGATTTAAAATAATTTCCCTAATATCCTGAGTAGATATTATGTGCTTTGCGCTATTTTACACTATAAATTAATTTCCAATTATTTGTACCCTTTAGATACCAAATAATTGTGGATTTCAAATAATTTCCCTAATATCCTGAGTAGATATTATGTGTTTTGCGCTATTTTACACTATAAATTAATTTCCAATTATTTGTACCCTTTAGATACCAAATAATTGTGGATTTCAAATAATTTCCCTAATATCCTGAGTAGATATTATGTGTTTTGCGCTATTTTGCACTATAAAATAATTTCCAATTATTTGTACCCTTTAGATACCAAATAATTGTGAATTTCAAATAATTTCCATAATATCCTGATTAGATATTATATGTTTTGGGCTATTTTGCACTATAACTTAATTTCCTATTATTTGTACCCTTAAGATACCAAACAATTGTGGATTTCAAATACTTTCCATAATATCGTGATTAGATATTATGTGTTTTGCACTATTTTGCACTATAAATTAATTTCCAATTATTTGTACCCCTAAGATACCAAATAGTTGTGGATTTCAAATAATTTCCATAATATCCTGATTAGATATTATGTGTTTTGCGCTATTGTGCACTATAAATTAATTTCCAATTATTTGTACCCTTAAGATACCAAATAATTATGGATTTCAAATAATTTCCATTATATCCTGATTAGATATTATGTGTTTTGTGCTCTTTTGCACTATAAATTAATTTCCAATTATTTGTACCCCTAACATACCAAATAATTGTGGATTTCAAATAATTTCCATAATATCCTGATTAGACATTATGTGTTTTGCGCTCTTTTGCACTATAAATTAATTTCCAATTATTTGTACCCTTAAGATACCAAATAATTGTGGATTTCAAATAATTTCCATCATATCCTGATTAGATATTATGTGTTTTGCACTATTTTGCACTATAAATTAATTTCCAATTATTTGTACCCCTAAGATACCAATAATTGTGGATTTCAAATAATGTCCATAATATCCTTATTAGATATTACGTGTTTCGCGCTATTTTGCACTATAAATTAATTTCCAATTATTTGTACCCTTAAGAAACCAAATAATTGTGGATTTCACATAATGTCCATAATGTCCTGATTAGATATTATGTGTTTTGCGCTATTTTGCACTATAACTTAATTTCCAATTATTTGTACCCTTAAGATACCAAATAATTATGGATTTCAAATAATGTCCATAATATCCTGATTAGATATTATGTGTTTTGCACTATTTTGCATTATAAATTAATTTCCAATTATTTGTACCCCTAAGATACCAAATAATTGTGGATTTCAAATAACTTCCCTAATATCCTGAGTAGATATTATGTGTTTTGCGCTATTTTACACTATAAATTAATTTCCAATTATTTGTACCCTTTAGATACCAAATAATTGTGGATTTAAAATAATTTCCCTAATATCCTGAGTAGATATTATGTGTTTTGCGCTATTTTACACTATAAATTAATTTCCAATTATTTGTACCCTTTAGATACCAAATAATTGTGGATTTCAAATAATTTCCCTAATATCCTGAGTAGATATTATGTATTTTGCACTATTTTGCACTATAAATTAATTTCCAATTATTTGTACCCTTTAGATACCAAATAATTGTGGATTTCAAATAATTTCCCTAATATCCTGAGTAGATATTATGTGTTTTGCGCTATTTTGCACTATAAATTAATTTCCAATTATTTGTACCCTTTCGATATCAAAAAATTGTATATTTCAAATAATTTTCCTAATATCCTGAGTAGATATTATGTGTTTTGCGCTAGTTTGCACTATAAATTAATTTCCAATTATTTGTACCCTCTAGATACCAAATAATTGTGGATTTCAAAAAATTTACCTAATATCCTGAGTAGATATTATGTGTTTTGACTTATTTTGCACTATAAATTAATTTCCAATCATTTGTAACCTTTAGATACCAAATAATTGTGGATTTCAAATAATTTCCCTAATATCCTGAGTAGATATTATGTATTTTGCGCTATTTTGCACTATAAATTAATTTCCAATTATTTGTACCCTTTAGATACCAAATAATTGTGGATTTCAAATAATTTCCCTAATATCCTGAGTAGATATTATGTGTTTTGCGCTATTTTGCACTATAAAATAATTTCCAATTATTTGTACCCTTTAGATACCAAATAATTGTGAATTTCAAATAATTTCCATAATATCCTGATTAGATATTATATGTTTTGGGCTATTTTGCACTATAACTTAATTTCCTATTATTTGTACCCTTAAGATACCAAACAATTGTGGATTTCAAATACTTTCCATAATATCGTGATTAGATATTATGTGTTTTGCACTATTTTGCACTATAAATTAATTTCCAATTATTTGTACCCCTAAGATACCAAATAGTTGTGGATTTCAAATAATTTCCATAATATCCTGATTAGATATTATGTGTTTTGCGCTATTGTGCACTATAAATTAATTTCCAATTATTTGTACCCTTAAGATACCAAATAATTATGGATTTCAAATAATTTCCATTATATCCTGATTAGATATTATGTGTTTTGTGCTCTTTTGCACTATAAATTAATTTCCAATTATTTGTACCCCTAACATACCAAATAATTGTGGATTTCAAATAATTTCCATAATATCCTGATTAGACATTATGTGTTTTGCGCTCTTTTGCACTATAAATTAATTTCCAATTATTTGTACCCTTAAGATACCAAATAATTGTGGATTTCAAATAATTTCCATCATATCCTGATTAGATATTATGTGTTTTGCACTATTTTGCACTATAAATTAATTTCCAATTATTTGTACCCCTAAGATACCAATAATTGTGGATTTCAAATAATGTCCATAATATCCTTATTAGATATTACGTGTTTCGCGCTATTTTGCACTATAAATTAATTTCCAATTATTTGTACCCTTAAGAAACCAAATAATTGTGGATTTCACATAATGTCCATAATGTCCTGATTAGATATTATGTGTTTTGCGCTATTTTGCACTATAACTTAATTTCCAATTATTTGTACCCTTAAGATACCAAATAATTATGGATTTCAAATAATGTCCATAATATCCTGATTAGATATTATGTGTTTTGCACTATTTTGCATTATAAATTAATTTCCAATTATTTGTACCCCTAAGATACCAAATAATTGTGGATTTCAAATAACTTCCCTAATATCCTGAGTAGATATTATGTGTTTTGCGCTATTTTACACTATAAATTAATTTCCAATTATTTGTACCCTTTAGATACCAAATAATTGTGGATTTAAAATAATTTCCCTAATATCCTGAGTAGATATTATGTGTTTTGCGCTATTTTACACTATAAATTAATTTCCAATTATTTGTACCCTTTAGATACCAAATAATTGTGGATTTCAAATAATTTCCCTAATATCCTGAGTAGATATTATGTATTTTGCACTATTTTGCACTATAAATTAATTTCCAATTATTTGTACCCTTTAGATACCAAATAATTGTGGATTTCAAATAATTTCCCTAATATCCTGAGTAGATATTATGTGTTTTGCGCTATTTTGCACTATAAATTAATTTCCAATTATTTGTACCCTTTCGATATCAAAAAATTGTATATTTCAAATAATTTTCCTAATATCCTGAGTAGATATTATGTGTTTTGCGCTAGTTTGCACTATAAATTAATTTCCAATTATTTGTACCCTCTAGATACCAAATAATTGTGGATTTCAAAAAATTTACCTAATATCCTGAGTAGATATTATGTGTTTTGACTTATTTTGCACTATAAATTAATTTCCAATCATTTGTAACCTTTAGATACCAAATAATTGTGGATTTCAAATAATTTCCCTAATATCCTGAGTAGATATTATGTATTTTGCGCTATTTTGCACTATAAATTAATTTCCAATTATTTGTACCCTTTAGATACCAAATAATTGTGGATTTCAAATAATTTCCCTAATATCCTGAGTAGATATTATGTGTTTTTCGCTATTTTGCACTATAAATTAATTTCCAATTATTTGTACCCTTTAGATACCAAATAATTGTGGATTTCAAATAATTTCCCCAATATCCTGAGTAGATATTATGTGTTTTGCGCTATTTTTCTCTATAAATTAATTTCGAATTATTTGTACCCTTTAGATACCAAATAATTGTGGATTTCAAATAATTTCCCTAATATCCTGAGTAGATATTATGTGTTTTGCGCTATTTTACACTATAAATTAATTTCCATTTATTTGTACCCTTTAGATACCAAATAATTGTGGATTTAAAATAATTTCCCAAATATCCTGAGTAGATATTATGTGTTTTGCGCTATTTTGCATTATAAATTAATTTACAATTATTTGTACCCTTTAGATACCAAATAATTGTGGATTTTAAATAATTTCCCTAATATCCTGAGTAGATATTATGTGTTTTGCGCTATTTTGCACTATAAAATAATTTCCAATAATTTGTACCCTTTAGATACCAAATAATTGTGGATTTCAAATAATTTCCATAATATCCTGATTAGATATTATATGTTTTGGGCTATTTTGCACTATAACTTAATTTCCTATTATTTGTACCCTTAAGATACCAAACAATTGTAGATTTCAAATACTTTCCATAATATCGTGATTAGATATTATGTGTTTTGCACTATTGTGCACTATAAATTAATTTCCAATTATTTGTACCCTTTAGATATCAAATAATTGTGGATTTCAAATAATTTTCCTAATATCCTCAGTAGATATTATGTGTTTTGCGCTAGTTTGCACTATAAATTAATTTCCAATTATTTGTACCCTTAAGATACCAAATAATTATGGATTTCAAATAATTTCCATTATATCCTGATTAGATATTATGTGTTTTGTGCTATTTTGCACCAAAAATTAATTTCCAATTATTTGTACCCCTAACATACCAAATAATTGTGGATTTCAAATAATTTCCATAATATCCTGATTAGATATTATGTGTTTTGCGCTCTTTTGCACTATAAATTAATTTCCAATTATTTGTACCCTCTAGATATCAAATAATTTTGGATTTCAAATAATTTTCCTAATATCCTGAGTAGATATTATGTGTTTTGCGCTAGTTTGCACTATAAATTAATTTCCAATTATTTGTACCCTCTAGATACCAAATAATTGTGGATTTCAAAAAATTTCCCTAATATCCTGAGTAGATATTATGTGTTTTGCGCTATTTTGCAATATAAATTAATTTTCAATTATTTGTACCCTTTAGATACCAAATAATTGTGGATTTCAAATAATTTCCCTAATATCCTGAGTAGATATTATGTGTTTTGCGCTATTTTACACTATAAATTAATTTCCAATTATTTGTACCCTTTAGATACCAAATAATTGTGGATTTAAAATAATTTCCCTAATATCCTGAGTAGATATTATGTGTTTTGCGCTATTTTGCACTATAAATTAATTTCCAATTATTTGTACCCTTTAGATACCAAATAATTGTGGATTTCAAATAATTTCCCTAATATCCTGTGTAGATATTATGTGTTTTGCGCTATTTTGCACTATAAAATAATTTCCAATAATTTGTACCCTTTAGATACCAAATAATTGTGGATTTCAAATAATTTCCATCATATCCTGATTAGATATTATGTGTTTTGCACTATTTTGCACTATAAATTAATTTCCAATTATTTGTACCCCTAAGATACCAATAATTGTGGATTTCAAATAATGTCCATAATATCCTTATTAGATATTACGTGTTTCGCGCTATTTTGCACTATAAATTAATTTCCAATTATTTGTACCCTTAAGAAACCAAATAATTGTGGATTTCACATAATGTCCATAATGTCCTGATTAGATATCATGTGTTTTGCGCTATTTTGCACTATAACTTAATTTCCAATTATTTGTACCCTTAAGATACCAAATAATTATGGATTTCAAATAATGTCCATAATATCCTGATTAGATATTATGTGTTTTGCACTATTTTGCATTATAAATTAATTTCCAATTATTTGTACCCCTAAGATACCAAATAATTGTGGATTTCAAATAACTTCCCTAATATCCTGAGTAGATATTATGTGTTTTGCGCTATTTTACACTATAAATTAATTTCCAATTATTTGTACCCTTTAGATACCAAATAATTGTGGATTTAAAATAATTTCCCTAATATCCTGAGTAGATATTATGTGTTTTGCGCTATTTTACACTATAAATTAATTTCCAATTATTTGTACCCTTTAGATACCAAATAATTGTGGATTTCAAGTAATTTCCCTAATATCCTGAGTAGATATTATGTATTTTGCACAATTTTGCACTATAAATTAATTTCCAATTATTTGTACCCTTTAGATACCAAATAATTGTGGATTTCAAATAATTTCCCTAATATCCTGAGTAGATATTATGTGTTTTGCGCTATTTTGCACTATAAATTAATTTCCAATTATTTGTACCCTTTCGATATCAAAAAATTGTATATTTCAAATAATTTTCCTAATATCCTGAGTAGATATTATGTGTTTTGCGCTAGTTTGCACTATAAATTAATTTCCAATTATTTGTACCCTCTAGATACCAAATAATTGTGGATTTCAAAAAATTTACCTAATATCCTGAGTAGATATTATGTGTTTTGACTTATTTTGCACTATAAATTAATTTCCAATTATTTGTACCCTTTAGATACCAAATAATTGTGGATTTCAAATAATTTCCCTAATATCCTGAGTAGATATTATGTATTTTGCGCTATTTTGCACTATAAATTAATTTCCAATTATTTGTACCCTTTAGATACCAAATAATTGTGGATTTCAAATAATTTCCCTAATATCCTGAGTAGATATTATGTGTTTTTCGCTATTTTGCACTATAAATTAATTTCCAATTATTTGTACCCTTTAGATACCAAATAATTGTGGATTTCAAATAATTTCCCCAATATCCTGAGTAGATATTATGTGTTTTGCGCTATTTTGCACTATAAATTAATTTCGAATTATTTGTACCCTTTAGATACCAAATAATTGTGGATTTCAAATAATTTCCCTAATATCCTGAGTAGATATTATGTGTTTTGCGCTATTTTACACTATAAATTAATTTCCAATTATTTGTACCCTTTAGATACCAAATAATTGTGGATTTAAAATAATTTCCCAAATATCCTGAGTAGATATTATGTGTTTTGCGCTATTTTGCATTATAAATTAATTTACAATTATTTGTACCCTTTAGATACCAAATAATTGTGGATTTTAAATAATTTCCCTAATATCCTGAGTAGATATTATGTGTTTTGCGCTATTTTGCACTATAAAATAATTTCCAATAATTTGTACCCTTTAGATACCAAATAATTGTGGATTTCAAATAATTTCCATAATATCCTGATTAGATATTATATGTTTTGGGCTATTTTGCACTATAACTTAATTTCCTATTATTTGTACCCTTAAGATACCAAACAATTGTAGATTTCAAATACTTTCCATAATATCGTGATTAGATATTATGTGTTTTGCACTATTGTGCACTATAAATTAATTTCCAATTATTTGTACCCTTTAGATATCAAATAATTGTGGATTTCAAATAATTTTCCTAATATCCTCAGTAGATATTATGTGTTTTGCGCTAGTTTGCACTATAAATTAATTTCCAATTATTTGTACCCTTAAGATACCAAATAATTATGGATTTCAAAAAATTTCCATTATATCCTGATTAGATATTATGTGTTTTGCGCTCTTTTGCACTATAAATTAATTTCCAATTATTTGTACCCTCTAGATATCAAATAATTTTGGATTTCAAATAATTTTCCTAATATCCTGAGTAGATATTATGTGTTTTGCGCTAGTTTGCACTATAAATTAATTTCCAATTATTTGTACCCTCTAGATACCAAATAATTGTGGATTTCAAAAAATTTCCCTAATATCCTGAGTAGATATTATGTGTTTTGCGCTATTTTGCACTATAAATTAATTTTCAATTATTTGTACCCTTTAGATACCAAATAATTGTGGATTTCAAATAATTTCCCTAATATCCTGAGTAGATATTATGTGTTTTGCGCTATTTTACACTATAAATTAATTTCCAATTATTTGTACCCTTTAGATACCAAATAATTGTGGATTTAAAATAATTTCCCTAATATCCTGAGTAGATATTATGTGTTTTGCGCTATTTTGCACTATAAATTAATTTCCAATTATTTGTACCCTTTAGATACCAAATAATTGTGGATTTCAAATAATTTCCCTAATATCCTGAGTAGATATTATGTGTTTTGCGCTATTTTACACTATAAATTAATTTCCAATTATTTGTACCCTTTAGATACCAAATAATTGTGGATTTAAAATAATTTCCCTAATATCCTGAGTAGATATTATGTGCTTTGCGCTATTTTACACTATAAATTAATTTCCAATTATTTGTACCCTTTAGATACCAAATAATTGTGGATTTCAAATAATTTCCCTAATATCCTGAGTAGATATTATGTGTTTTGCGCTATTTTACACTATAAATTAATTTCCAATTATTTGTACCCTTTAGATACCAAATAATTGTGGATTTCAAATAATTTCCCTAATATCCTGAGTAGATATTATGTGTTTTGCGCTATTTTGCACTATAAAATAATTTCCAATTATTTGTACCCTTTAGATACCAAATAGTTGTGGATTTCAAATAATTTCCATAATATCCTGATTAGATATTATGTGTTTTGCGCTATTTTGCACTATAAATTAATTTCCAATTATTTGTACCCTTAAGATACCAAATAATTATGGATTTCAAATAATTTCCATTATATCCTGATTAGATATTATGTGTTTTGTGCTCTTTTGCACTATAAATTAATTTCCAATTATTTGTACCCCTAACATACCAAATAATTGTGGATTTCAAATAATTTCCATAATATCCTGATTAGACATTATGTGTTTTGCGCTCTTTTGCACTATAAATTAATTTCCAATTATTTGTACCCTTAAGATACCAAATAATTGTGGATTTCAAATAATTTCCATCATATCCTGATTAGATATTATGTGTTTTGCACTATTTTGCACTATAAATTAATTTCCAATTATTTGTACCCCTAAGATACCAATAATTGTGGATTTCAAATAATTTCCATAATATCCTGATTAGATATTATGTGTTTTGCACTATTTTGCACTATAAATTAATTTCCAATTATTTGTACCCTTTAGATACCAAATAATTGTGGATTTCAAATAATTTCCATAATATCCTGATTAGATATTCTGTGTTTCGCGCTATTTTGCACTATAAATTAATTTCCAATTATTTGTACCCTTTAGATATCAAATAATTGTGGATTTCAAATAATTTCCATAATATCCTGATTAGATATCATGTGTTTTGCGCTATTTTGCACTATAACTTAATTTCCAATTATTTGTACCCTTAAGATACCAAATAATTATGGATTTCAAATAATGTCCATAATATCCTGATTAGATATTATGTGTTTTGCACTATTTTGCATTATAAATTAATTTCCAATTATTTGTACCCCTAAGATACCAAATAATTGTGGATTTCAAATAACTTCCCTAATATCCTGAGTAGATATTATGTGTTTTGCGCTATTTTACACTATAAATTAATTTCCAATTATTTGTACCCTTTAGATACCAAATAATTGTGGATTTAAAATAATTTCCCTAATATCCTGAGTAGATATTATGTGTTTTGCGCTATTTTACACTATAAATTAATTTCCAATTATTTGTACCCTTTAGATACCAAATAATTGTGGATTTCAAATAATTTCCCTAATATCCTGAGTAGATATTATGTATTTTGCACTATTTTGCACTATAAATTAATTTCCAATTATTTGTACCCTTTAGATATCAAATAATTGTGGATTTCAAATAATTTCCATAATATCCTGATTAGATATCATGTGTTTTGCGCTATTTTGCACTATAACTTAATTTCCAATTATTTGTACCCTTAAGATACCAAATAATTATGGATTTCAAATAATGTCCATAATATCCTGATTAGATATTATGTGTTTTGCACTATTTTGCATTATAAATTAATTTCCAATTATTTGTACCCCTAAGATACCAAATAATTGTGGATTTCAAATAATTTCCCCAATATCCTGAGTAGATATTATGTGTTTTGCGCTATTTTGCACTATAAATTAATTTCGAATTATTTGTACCCTTTAGATACCAAATAATTGTGGATTTAAAATAATTTCCCTAATATCCTGAGTAGATATTATGTGTTTTGCGCTATTTTACACTATAAATTAATTTCCAATTATTTGTACCCTTTAGATACCAAATAATTGTGGATTTCAAATAATTTCCCTAATATCCTGAGTAGATATTATGTATTTTGCACTATTTTGCACTATAAATTAATTTCCAATTATTTGTACCCTTTAGATACCAAATAATTGTGGATTTCAAATAATTTCCCTAATATCCTGAGTAGATATTATGTGTTTTGCGCTATTTTGCACTATAAATTAATTTCCAATTATTTGTACCCTTTCGATATCAAAAAATTGTATATTTCAAATAATTTTCCTAATATCCTGAGTAGATATTATGTGTTTTGCGCTAGTTTGCACTATAAATTAATTTCCAATTATTTGTACCCTCTAGATACCAAATAATTGTGGATTTCAAAAAATTTACCTAATATCCTGAGTAGATATTATGTGTTTTGACTTATTTTGCACTATAAATTAATTTCCAATTATTTGTACCCTTTAGATACCAAATAATTGTGGATTTCAAATAATTTCCCTAATATCCTGCGTAGATATTATGTATTTTGCGCTATTTTGCACTATAAATTAATTTCCAATTATTTGTACCCTTTAGATACCAAATAATTGTGGATTTCAAATAATTTCCCTAATATCCTGAGTAGATATTATGTGTTTTTCGCTATTTTGCACTATAAATTAATTTCCAATTATTTGTACCCTTTAGATACCAAATAATTGTGGATTTCAAATAATTTCCCCAATATCCTGAGTAGATATTATGTGTTTTGCGCTATTTTGCACTATAAATTAATTTCGAATTATTTGTACCCTTTAGATACCAAATAATTGTGGATTTCAAATAATTTCCCTAATATCCTGAGTAGATATTATGTGTTTTGCGCTATTTTACACTATAAATTAATTTCCAATTATTTGTACCCTTTAGATACCAAATAATTGTGGATTTAAAATAATTTCCCAAATATCCTGAGTAGATATTATGTGTTTTGCGCTATTTTGCATTATAAATTAATTTACAATTATTTGTACCCTTTAGATACCAAATAATTGTGGATTTTAAATAATTTCCCTAATATCCTGAGTAGATATTATGTGTTTTGCGCTATTTTGCACTATAAAATAATTTCCAATAATTTGTACCCTTTAGATACCAAATAATTGTGGATTTCAAATAATTTCCATAATATCCTGATTAGATATTATATGTTTTGGGCTATTTTGCACTATAACTTAATTTCCTATTATTCGTACCCTTAAGATACCAAACAATTGTAGATTTCAAATACTTTCCATAATATCGTGATTAGATATTATGTGTTTTGCACTATTGTGCACTATAAATTAATTTCCAATTATTTGTACCCTTTAGATATCAAATAATTGTGGATTTCAAATAATTTTCCTAATATCCTCAGTAGATATTATGTGTTTTGCGCTAGTTTGCACTATAAATTAATTTCCAATTATTTGTACCCTTAAGATACCAAATAATTATGGATTTCAAATAATTTCCATTATATCCTGATTAGATATTATGTGTTTTGTGCTATTTTGCACCAAAAATTAATTTCCAATTATTTGTACCCCTAACATACCAAATAATTGTGGATTTCAAATAATTTCCATAATATCCTGATTAGATATTATGTGTTTTGCGCTCTTTTGCACTATAAATTAATTTCCAATTATTTGTACCCTCTAGATATCAAATAATTTTGGATTTCAAATAATTTTCCTAATATCCTGAGTAGATATTATGTGTTTTGCGCTAGTTTGCACTATAAATTAATTTCCAATTATTTGTACCCTCTAGATACCAAATAATTGTGGATTTCAAAAAATTTCCCTAATATCCTGAGTAGATATTATGTGTTTTGCGCTATTTTGCACTATAAATTAATTTTCAATTATTTGTACCCTTTAGATACCAAATAATTGTGGATTTCTAATAATTTCCCTAATATCCTGAGTAGATATTATGTGTTTTGCGCTATTTTACACTATAAATTAATTTCCAATTATTTGTACCCTTTAGATACCAAATAATTGTGGATTTAAAATAATTTCCCTAATATCCTGAGTAGATATTATGTGTTTTGCGCTATTTTGCACTATAAATTAATTTCCAATTATTTGTACCCTTTAGATACCAAATAATTGTGGATTTCAAATAATTTCCCTAATATCCTGAGTAGATATTATGTGTTTTGCGCTATTTTACACTATAAATTAATTTCCAATTATTTGTACCCTTTAGATACCAAATAATTGTGGATTTAAAATAATTTCCCTAATATCCTGAGTAGATATTATGTGCTTTGCGCTATTTTAAACTATAAATTAATTTCCAATTATTTGTACCCTTTAGATACCAAATAATTGTGGATTTCAAATAATTTCCCTAATATCCTGAGTAGATATTATGTGTTTTGCGCTATTTTACACTATAAATTAATTTCCAATTATTTGTACCCTTTAGATACCAAATAATTGTGGATTTCAAATAATTTCCCTAATATCCTGAGTAGATATTATGTGTTTTGCGCTATTTTGCACTATAAAATAATTTCCAATTATTTGTACCCTTTAGATACCAAATAATTGTGGATTTCAAATAATTTCCATAATATCCTGATTAGATATTATATGTTTTGGGCTATTTTGCACTATAACTTAATTTCCTATTATTTGTACCCTTAAGATACCAAACAATTGTGGATTTCAAATACTTTCCATAATATCGTGATTAGATATTATGTGTTTTGCACTATTTTGCACTATAAATTAATTTCCAATTATTTGTACCCCTAGGATACCAAATAGTTGTGGATTTCAAATAATTTCCATAATATCCTGATTAGATATTATGTGTTTTGCGCTATTTTGCACTATAAATTAATTTCCAATTATTTGTACCCTTAAGATACCAAATAATTATGGATTTCAAATAATTTCCATTATATCCTGATTAGATATTATGTGTTTTGTGCTCTTTTGCACTATAAATTAATTTCCAATTATTTGTACCCCTAACATACCAAATAATTGTGGATTTCAAATAATTTCCATAATATCCTGATTAGACATTTTGTGTTTTGCGCTCTTTTGCACTATAAATTAATTTCCAATTATTTGTACCCTTAAGATACCAAATAATTGTGGATTTCAAATAATTTCCATCATATCCTGATTAGATATTATGTGTTTTGCACTATTTTGCACTATAAATTAATTTCCAATTATTTGTACCCCTAAGATACCAATAATTGTGGATTTCAAATAATTTCCATAATATCCTGATTAGATATTATGTGTTTTGCACTATTTTGCACTATAAATTAATTTCCAATTATTTGTACCCTTTAGATACCAAATAATTGTGGATTTCAAATAATTTCCATAATATCCTGATTAGATATTCTGTGTTTCGCGCTATTTTGCACTATAAATTAATTTCCAATTATTTGTACCCTTTAGATATCAAATAATTGTGGATTTCAAATAATTTCCATAATATCCTGATTAGACATTATGTGTTTTGCGCTCTTTTGCACTATAAATTAATTTCCAATTATTTGTACCCTTAAGATACCAAATAATTGTGGATTTCAAATAATTTCCATCATATCCTGATTAGATATTATGTGTTTTGCGCTATTTTGCACTATAAATTAATTTCCAATTATTTGTACCCCTAAGATACCAATAATTGTGGATTTCAAATAATTTCCATAATATCCTGATTAGATATTATGTGTTTCGCGCTATTTTGCACTATAAATTAATTTCCAATTATTTGTACCCTTAAGAAACCAAATAATTGTGGAGTTCACATAATGTCCATAATGTCCTGATTAGATATTATGTGTTTTGCGCTATTTTGCACTATAACTTAATTTCCAATTATTTGTACCCTTAAGATACCAAATAATTGTGGATTTCAAATAATGTCCATAATATCCTGATTAGATATTATGTGTTTTGCACTATTTTGCATTATAAATTAATTTCCAATTATTTGTACCCTTAAGATACCAAATAATTGTGGATTTCAAATAATTTCCATAATATCCTGATTAGATATTATGTGTTTTGTGCTCTTTTGCACTATAAATTAATTTCCAATTATTTGTACCCTTAAGATACCAAATAATTGTGGATTTCAAATAATGTCCATAATATCCTGATTAGATATTATGTGTTTTGCACTATTTTGCATTATAAATTAATTTCCAATTATTTGTACCCTTAAGATACCAATAATTGTGGATTTCAAATAATTTCCATAATATCCTGATTAGATATTATGTGTTTCGCGCTATTTTGCATTATAAATTAATTTCCAATTATTTGTACCCCTAACATTCCAAATAATTGTGGATTTCAAATAATTTCCATAATATCCTGATTAGACATTATGTGTTTTGCGCTCTTTTGCACTATAAATTAATTTCCAATTATTTGTACCCTTAAGATACCAAATAATTGTGGATTTCAAATAATTTCCATCATATCCTGATTAGATATTATGTGTTTTGCACTATTTTGCACTATAAATTAATTTCCAATTATTTGTACCCCTAAGATACCAATAATTTTGGATTTCAAATAATTTCCATAATATCCTGATTAGATATTATGTGTTTCGCGCTATTTTGCGCTATAAATTAATTTCCAATTATTTGTACCCTTAAGAAACCAAATAATTGTGGAGTTCACATAATGTCCATAATGTCCTGATTAGATATTATGTGTTTTGCGCTATTTTGCACTATAACTTAATTTCCAATTATTTGTACCCTTAAGATACCAAATAATTGTGGATTTCAAATAATGTCCATAATATCCTGATTAGATATTATGTGTTTTGCACTATTTTGCATTATAAATTAATTTCCAATTATTTGTACCCCTAAGATACCAAATAATTGTGGATTTCAAATAATTTCCATAATATCCTGATTAGATATTATGTGTTTTGTGCTCTTTTGCACTATAAATTAATTTCCAATTATTTGTACCCTTAAGATACCAAATAATTGTGGATTTCAAATAATGTCCATAATATCCTGATTAGATATTATGTGTTTTGCACTATTTTGCATTATAAATTAATTTCCAATTATTTGTACCCTTAAGATACCAATAATTGTGGATTTCAAATAATTTCCATAATATCCTGATTAGATATTATGTGTTTCGCGCTATTTTGCACTATAAATTAATTTCCAATTATTTGTACCCTTAAGAAACCAAATAATTGTGGATTTCACATAATGTCCATAATGTCCTGATTAGATATTATGTGTTTTGCGCTATTTTGCACTATAAATTAATTTCCAATTATTTGTACCCTTAAGATACCAAATAATTGTGGATTTCAAAAAATTTACCTAATATCCTGAGTAGATATTATGTGTTTTGCGCTATTTTGCACTATAACTTAATTTCCAATTATTTGTACCCTTAAGATACCAAATAATTGTGGATTTCAAATAATGTCCATAATATCCTGATTAGATATTATGTGTTTTGCACTATTTTGCATTATAAATTAATTTCCAATTATTTGTACCCCTAAGATACCAAATAATTGTGGATTTCAAATAATTTCCCTAATATCCTGAGTAGATATTATGTGTTTTGCGGTATTTTACACTATAAATTAATTTCCAATTATTTGTACCCTTTAGATACCAAATAATTGTGGATTTAAAATAATTTCCCTAATATCCTGTGTAGATATTATGTGTTTTGCGCTATTTTACACTATAAATTAATTTCCAATTATTTGTACCCTTTAGATACCAAATAATTGTGGATTTCAAATAATTTCCCTAATATCCTGAGTAGATATTATGTGTTTTGCGCTAGTTTGCACTATAAATTAATTTCCAATTATTTGTACCCTCTAGATACCAAATAATTGTGGATTTCAAAAAATTTACCTAATATCCTGAGTAGATATTATGTGTTTTGACTTATTTTGCACTATAAATTAATTTCCAATTATTTGTACCCTTTAGATACCAAATAATTGTGGATTTCAAATAATTTCCCTAATATCCTGAGTAGATATTATGTGTTTTGCGCTATTTTACACTATAAATTAATTTCCAATTATTTGTACCCTTTAGATAGCAAATAATTGTGGATTTAAAATAATTTCCCTAATATCCTGAGTAGATATTATGTGCTTTGCGCTATTTTACACTATAAATTAATTTCCAATTATTTGTACCCTTTAGATACCAAATAATTGTGGATTTCAAAAAATTTACCTAATATCCTGAGTAGATATTATGTGTTTTGCGCTATTTTGCACTATAACTTAATTTCCAATTATTTGTACCCTTAAGATACCAAATAATTGTGGATTTCAAATAATGTCCATAATATCCTGATTAGATATTATGTGTTTTGCACTATTTTGCATTATAAATTAATTTCCAATTATTTGTACCCCTAAGATACCAAATAATTGTGGATTTCAAATAATTTCCCTAATATCCTGAGTAGATATTATGTGTTTTGCGGTATTTTACACTATAAATTAATTTCCAATTATTTGTACCCTTTAGATACCAAATAATTGTGGATTTAAAATAATTTCCCTAATATCCTGTGTAGATATTATGTGTTTTGCGCTATTTTACACTATAAATTAATTTCCAATTATTTGTACCCTTTAGATACCAAATAATTGTGGATTTCAAATAATTTCCCTAATATCCTGAGTAGATATTATGTGTTTTGCGGTATTTTACACTATAAATTAATTTCCAATTATTTGTACCCCTAAGATACCAAATAATTGTGGATTTCAAATAATTTCCCTAATATCCTGAGTAGATATTATGTGTTTTGCGGTATTTTACACTATAAATTAATTTCCAATTATTTGTACCCTTTAGATACCAAATAATTGTGGATTTCAAATAATTTCCCTAATATCCTGAGTAGATATTATGTGTTTTGCGCTATTTTGCACTATAAATTAATTTCGAATTATTTGTACCCTTTAGATACCAAATAATTGTGGATTTCAAATAATTTCCCTAATATCCTGAGTAGATATTATGTGTTTTGCGCTATTTTACACTATAAATTAATTTCCAATTATTTGTACCCTTTAGATACCAAATAATTGTGGATTTAAAATAATTTCCCAAATATCCTGAGTAGATATTATGTGTTTTGCGCTATTTTGCATTATAAATTAATTTACAATTATTTGTACCCTTTAGATACCAAATAATTGTGGATTTCAAATAATTTCCCTAATATCCTGAATAGATATTATGTGTTTTGCGCTATTTTGCACTATAAAATAATTTCCAATAATTTGTACCCTTTAGATACCAAATAATTGTGGATTTCAAATAATTTCCATAATATCCTGATTAGATATTATATGTTTTGGGCTATTTTGCACTATAACTTAATTTCCTATTATTTGTACCCTTAAGATACCAAACAATTGTAGATTTCAAATACTTTCCATAATATCGTGATTAGATATTATGTGTTTTGCACTATTTTGCACTATAAATTAATTTCCAATTATTTGTACCCTTTAGATATCAAATAATTGTGGATTTCAAATAATTTTCCTAATATCCTCAGTAGATATTATGTGTTTTGCGCTAGTTTGCACTATAAATTAATTTCCAATTATTTGTACCCTTAAGATACCAAATAATTATGGATTTCAAATAATTTCCATTATATCCTGATTAGATATTATGTGTTTTGTGCTATTTTGCACCAAAAATTAATTTCCAATTGTTTGTACCCCTAACATACCAAATAATTGTGGATTTCAAATAATTTCCATAATATCCTGATTAGATATTATGTGTTTTGCGCTCTTTTGCACTATAAATTAATTTCCAATTATTTGTACCCTTTAGATATCAAATAATTTTGGATTTCAAATAATTTTCCTAATATCCTGAGTAGATATTATGTGTTTTGCGCTAGTTTGCACTATAAATTAATTTCCAATTATTTGTACCCTCTAGATACCAAATAATTGTGGATTTCAAAAAATTTCCCTAATATCCTGAGTAGATATTATGTGTTTTGCGCTATTTTGCACTATAAATTAATTTTCAATTATTTGTACCCTTTAGATACCAAATAATTGTGGATTTCAAATAATTTCCCTAATATCCTGAGTAGATATTATGTGTTTTGCGGTATTTTACACTATAAATTAATTTCCAATTATTTGTACCCTTTAGATACCAAATAATTGTGGATTTAAAATAATTTCCCTAATATCCTGAGTAGATACTATGTGTTTTGCGCTATTTTGCACTATAAATTAATTTCCAATTATTTGTACCCTTTAGATACCAAATAATTGTGGATTTCAAATAATTTCCCTAATATCCTGAGTAGATATTATGTGTTTTGCGCTATTTTACACTATAAATTAATTTCCAATTATTTGTACCCTTTAGATAGCAAATAATTGTGGATTTAAAATAATTTCCCTAATATCCTGAGTAGATATTATGTGCTTTGCGCTATTTTACACTATAAATTAATTTTCAATTATTTGTACCCTTTAGATACCAAATAATTGTGGATTTCAAATAATTTCCCTAATATCCTGAGTAGATATTAAGTGTTTTGCGCTATTTTACACTATAAATTAATTTCCAATTATTTGTACCCTTTAGATACCAAATAATTGTGGATTTCAAATAATTTCCCTAATATCCTGAGTAGATATTATGTGTTTTGCGCTATTTTGCACTATAAAATAATTTCCAATTATTTGTACCCTTTAGATACCAAATAATTGTGGATTTCAAATAATTTCCATAATATCCTGATTAGATATTATATGTTTTGGGCTATTTTGCACTATAACTTAATTTCCTATTATATGTACCCTTAAGATACCAAACAATTGTGGATTTCAAATACTTTCCATAATATCGTGATTAGATATTATGTGTTTTGCACTATTTTGCACTATAAATTAATTTCCAATAATTTGTACCCCTAAGATACCAAATAGTTGTGGATTTCAAATAATTTCCATAATATCCTGATTAGATATTATGTGTTTTGCGCTATTTTGCACTATAAATTAATTTCCAATTATTTGTACCCTTAAGATACCAAATAATTATGGATTTCAAATAATTTCCATTATATCCTGATTAGATATTATGTGTTTTGTGCTCTTTTGCACTATAAATTAATTTCCAATTATTTGTACCCCTAACATACCAAATAATTGTGGATTTCAAATAATTTCCATAATATCCTGATTAGACATTATGTGTTTTGCGCTCTTTTGCACTATAAATTAATTTCCAATTATTTGTACCCTTAAGATACCAAATAATTGTGGATTTCAAATAATTTCCATCATATCCTGATTAGATATTATGTGTTTTGCACTATTTTGCACTATAAATTAATTTCCAATTATTTGTACCCCTAAGATACCAATAATTGTGGATTTCAAATAATTTCCATAATATCCTGATTAGATATTATGTGTTTTGCACTATTTTGCACTATAAATTAATTTCCAATTATTTGTACCCTTAAGATACCAAATAATTATGGATTTCAAATAATTTCCATTATATCCTGATTAGATATTATGTGTTTTGCGTTATTTTGCACTATAAATTAATTTCCAATTATTTGTACCCCTAACATACCAAATAATTGTGGATTTCAAATAATTTCCATAATATCCTGATTAGACATTATGTGGTTTGCGCTCTTTTGCACTATAAATTAATTTCCAATTATTTGTACCCCTAACATACCAAATAATTGTGGATTTCAAATAATTTCCATAATATCCTGATTAGACATTATGTGTTTTGCGCTCTTTTGCACTATAAATTAATTTCCAATTATTTGTACCCCTAAGATACCAATAATTTTGGATTTCAAATAATTTGCATAATATCCTGATTAGATATTATGTGTTTCGCGCTATTTTGCACTATAAATTAATTTCCAATTATTTGTACCCTTAAGAAACCAAATAATTGTGGAGTTCACATAATGTCCATAATGTCCTGATTAGATATTATGTGTTTTGCGCTATTTTGCACTATAACTTAATTTCCAATTATTTGTACCCTTAAGATACCAAATAATTGTGGATTTCAAATAATGTCCATAATATCCTGATTAGATATTATGTGTTTTGCACTATTTTGCATTATAAATTAATTTCCAATTATTTGTACCCCTAAGATACCAAATAATTGTGGATTTCAAATAATTTCCATAATATCCTGATTAGATATTATGTGTTTTGTGCTCTTTTGCACTATAAATTAATTTCCAATTATTTGTACCCTTAAGATACCAAATAATTGTGGATTTCAAATAATGTCCATAATATCCTGATTAGATATTATGTGTTTTGCACTATTTTGCATTATAAATTAATTTCCAATTATTTGTACCCTTAAGATACCAATAATTGTGGATTTCAAATAATTTCCATAATATCCTGATTAGATATTATGTGTTTCGCGCTATTTTGCACTATAAATTAATTTCCAATTATTTGTACCCTTAAGAAACCAAATAATTGTGGATTTCACATAATGTCCATAATGTCCTGATTAGATATTATGTGTTTTGCGCTATTTTGCACTATAAATTAATTTCCAATTATTTGTACCCTTAAGATACCAAATAATTGTGGATTTCAAAAAATTTACCTAATATCCTGAGTAGATATTATGTGTTTTGCGCTATTTTGCACTATAACTTAATTTCCAATTATTTGTACCCTTAAGATACCAAATAATTGTGGATTTCAAATAATGTCCATAATATCCTGATTAGATATTATGTGTTTTGCACTATTTTGCATTATAAATTAATTTCCAATTATTTGTACCCCTAAGATACCAAATAATTGTGGATTTCAAATAATTTCCCTAATATCCTGAGTAGATATTATGTGTTTTGCGGTATTTTACACTATAAATTAATTTCCAATTATTTGTACCCTTTAGATACCAAATAATTGTGGATTTAAAATAATTTCCCTAATATCCTGTGTAGATATTATGTGTTTTGCGCTATTTTACACTATAAATTAATTTCCAATTATTTGTACCCTTTAGATACCAAATAATTGTGGATTTCAAATAATTTCCCTAATATCCTGAGTAGATATTATGTGTTTTGCGCTAGTTTGCACTATAAATTAATTTCCAATTATTTGTACCCTCTAGATACCAAATAATTGTGGATTTCAAAAAATTTACCTAATATCCTGAGTAGATATTATGTGTTTTGACTTATTTTGCACTATAAATTAATTTCCAATTATTTGTACCCTTTAGATACCAAATAATTGTGGATTTCAAATAATTTCCCTAATATCCTGAGTAGATATTATGTGTTTTGCGCTATTTTACACTATAAATTAATTTCCAATTATTTCTACCCTTTAGATACCAAATAATTGTGGATTTCAAATAATTTCCCTAATATCCTGAGTAGATATTATGTGTTTTGCGCTATTTTACACTATAAATTAATTTCCAATTATTTGTACCCTTTAGATACCAAATAATTGTGGATTTCAAATAACTTCCATAATATCCTGATTAGATATTCTGTGTTTCGCGCTATTTTGCACTATAAATTAATTTCCAATTATTTGTACCCTTTAGATATCAAATAATTGTGGATTTCAAATAATTTTCCTAATATCCTGAGTAGATATTATGTGTTTTGCGCTAGTTTGCACTATAAATTAATTTCCAATTATTTGTACCCTTTAGATACCAAATAATTGTGGATTTCAAATAATTTCCCTAATATCCTGAGTAGATATTATGTGTTTTGCGCTATTTTACACTATAAATTAATTTCCAATTATTTGTACCCTTTAGATACCAAATAATTGTGGATTTCAAATAATTTCCCTAATATCCTGAGTAGATATTATGTGTTTTGCGCTATTTTGCACTATAAAATAATTTCCAATTATTTGTACCCTTTAGATACCAAATAATTGTGGATTTCAAACATTTTCCATAATATCCTGATTAGATATTATATGTTTTGGGCTATTTTGCCCTATAACTTAATTTCCTATTATTTGTACCCTTAAAATACCAAACAATTGTGGATTTCAAATACTTTCCATAATATCGTGATTAGATATTATGTGTTTTGCACTATTTTGCACTATAAATTAATTTCCAATTATTTGTACCCCTAAGATACCAAATAATTGTGGGTTTCAAATAATTTCCATAATATCCTGATTAGATATTACGTGTTTTGCGCTATTTTGCACTATAAATTAATTTCCAATTATTTGTACCCTTAAGATACCAAATAATTATGGATTTCAAATAATTTCCATTATATCCTGATTAGATATTATGTGTTTTGTGCTATTTTGCACCATAAATTAATTTCCAATTATTTGTACCCCTAACATACCAAATAATTGTGGATTTCAAATAATTTCCATAATATCCCGATTAGATATTATGTGTTTTGCGCTCTTTTGCACTATAAATTAATTTCCAATTATTTGTACCCTTTAGATATCAAATAATGTTGGATTTCAAATAATTTTCCTAATATCCTGAGTAGATATTATGTGTTTTGCGCTAGTTTGCACTATAAATTAATTTCCAATTATTTGTACCCTCTAGATACCAAATAATTGTGGATTTCAAAAAATTTCCCTAATATCCTGAGTAGATATTATGTGTTTTGCGCTATTTTGCACTATAAATTAATTTTCAATTATTTGTACCCTTTAGATACCAAATAATTGTGGATTTCAAATAATTTCCCTAATATCCTGAGTAGATATTATGTGTTTTGCGCTATTTTACACTATAGATTAATTTCCAATTATTTATACCCTTTAAATACCAAATAATTGTGGATTTAAAATAATTTCCCTAATATCCTGAGTAGATATTATGTATTTTGCGCTATTTTGCACTATAAATTAATTTCCAATTATTTGTACCCTTTAGATACCAAATAATTGTGGATTTCAAATAATTTCCCTAATATCCTGAGTAGATATTATGTGTTTTGCGCTATTTTACACTATAAATTAATTTCCAATTATTTGTACCCTTTAGATACCAAATAATTGTGGATTTAAAATAATTTCCCTAATATCCTGATTAGATATTATGTGCTTTGCGCTATTTTACACTATAAATTAATTTCCAATTATTTGTACCCTTTAGATACCAAATAATTGTGGATTTCAAATAATTTCCCTAATATCCTGAGTAGATATTATGTGTTTTGCGCTATTTTACACTATAAATTAATTTCCAATTATTTGTACCCTTTAGATACCAAATAATTGTGGATTTCAAATAATTTCCCTAATATCCTGAGTAGATATTATGTGTTTTGCGCTATTTTGCACTATGAAATATTTTCCAATTATTTGTACCCTTTAGATACCAAATAATTGTGGATTTCAAATAATTTCCATAATATCCTGATTAGATATTATATGTTTTGGGCTATTTTGCACTATAACTTAATTTCCTATTATTTGTACCCTTAAGATACCAAACAATTGTGGATTTCAAATACTTTCCATAATATCGTGATTAGATATTATGTGTTTTGCACTATTTTGCACTATAAATTAATTTCCAATTATTTGTACCCCTAAGATACCAAATAGTTGTGGATTTCAAATAATTTCCATAATATCCTGATTAGATATTATGTGTTTTGCGCTATTTTGCACTATAAATTAATTTCCAATTATTTGTACCCTTAAGATACCAAATAATTATGGATTTCAAATAATTTCCATTATATCCTGATTAGATATTATGTGTTTTGTGCTCTTTTGCACTATAAATTCATTTCCAATTATTTGTACCTCTAACATACCAAATAATTGTGGATTTCAAATAATTTCCATAATATCCTGATTAGACATTATGTGTTTTGCGCTCTTTTGCACTATAAATTAATTTCCAATTATTTGTACCCTTAAGATACCAAATAATTGTGGATTTCAAATAATTTCCATCATATCCTGATTAGATATTATGTGTTTTGCACTATTTTGCACTATAAATTAATTTCCAATTATTTGTACCCCTAAGATACCAATAATTGTGGATTTCAAATAATGTCCATAATATCCTTATTAGATATTATGTGTTTCGCGCTATTTTGCACTATAAATTAATTTCCAATTATTTGTACCCTTAAGAAACCAAATAATTGTGGATTTCACATAATGTCCATAATGTCCTGATTAGATATTATGTGTTTTGCACTATTTTGCACTATAAATTAATTTCCAATTATTTGTACCCCTAAGATACCAATAATTGTGGATTTCAAATAATGTCCATAATATCCTTATTAGATATTATGTGTTTCGCGCTATTTTGCACTATAAATTAATTTCCAATTATTTGTACCCTTTAGATACCAAATAATTGTGGATTTCAAATAATTTCCCTAATATCCTGAGTAGATATTATGTATTTTGCGCTATTTTGCACTATAAATTAATTTCCAATTATTTGTACCCTTTAGATACCAAATAATTGTGGATTTCAAATAATTTCCCTAATATCCTGAGTAGATATTATGTGTTTTTCGCTATTTTGCACTATAAATTAATTTCCAATTATTTGTACCCTTTAGATACCAAATAATTGTGGATTTCAAATAATTTCCCTAATATCCTGAGTAGATATTACGTGTTTTGCGCTATTTTGCACTATAAATTAATTTCGAATTATTTGTACCCTTTAGATACCAAATAATTGTGGATTTCAAATAATTTCCCTAATATCCTGAGTAGATATTATGTGTTTTGCGCTATTTTACACTATAAATTAATTTCCAATTATTTGTACCCTTTAGATACCAACTAATTGTGGATTTAAAATAATTTCCCAAATATCCTGAGTAGATATTATGTGTTTTGCGCTATTTTGCATTATAAATTAATTTACAATTATTTGTACCCTTTAGATACCAAATAATTGTGGATTTCAAATAATTTCCCTAATATCCTGAGTAGATATTATGTGTTTTGCGCTATTTTGCACTATAAAATAATTTCCAATTATTTGTACCCTTTAGATACCAAATAATTGTGGATTTAAAATAATTTCCATAATATCCTGATTAGATATTATATGTTTTGGGCTATTTTGCACTATAACTTAATTTCCTATTATTTGTACCCTTAAGATACCAAACAATTGTAGATTTCAAATACTTTCCATAATATCGTGATTAGATAGTATGTGTTTTGCACTATTTTGCACTATAAATTAATTTCCAATTATTTGTACCCTTTAGATATCAAATAATTGTGGATTTCAAATAATTTTCCTAATATCCTCAGTAGATATTATGTGTTTTGCGCTAGTTTGCACTATAAATTAATTTCCAATTATTTGTACCCTTAAGATACCAAATAATTATGGATTTCAAATAATTTCCATTATATCCTGATTAGATATTATGTGTTTTGTGCTATTTTGCACCAAAAATTAATCTCCAATTATTTGTACCCCTAACATACCAAATAATTGTGGATTTCAAATAATTTCCATAATATCCTGATTAGATATTATGTGTTTTGCGCTCTTTTGCACTATAAATTAATTTCCAATTATTTGTACCCTTTAGATATCAAATAATTTTGGATTTCAAATAATTTTCCTAATATCCTGAGTAGATATTATGTGTTTTGCGCTAGTTTGCACTATAAATTAATTTCCAATTATTTGTACCCTCTAGATACCAAATAATTGTGGATTTCAAAAAATTTCCCTAATATCCTGAGTAGATATTATGTGTTTTGCGTTATTTTGCACTATAAATTAATTTTCAATTATTTGTACCCTTTAGATACCAAATAATTGTGGATTTCAAATAATTTCCCTAATATCCTGAGTAGATATTATGTGTTTTGCGCTATTTTACACTATAAATTAATTTCCAATTATTTGTACCCTTTAGATACCAAATAATTGTGGATTTAAAATAATTTCCCTAATATCCTGAGTAGATATTATGTGTTTTGCGCTATTTTGCACTATAAATTAATTTCCAATTATTTGTACCCTTTAGATACCAAATAATTGTGGATTTCAAATAATTTCCCTAATATCCTGAGTAGATATTATGTGTTTTGCGCTATTTTACACTATAAATTAATTTCCAATTATTTGTACCCTTTAGATACCAAATAATTGTGGATTTAAAATAATTTCCCTAATATCCTGAGTAGATATTATGTGCTTTGCGCTATTTTACACTATAAATTAATTTCCCATTATTTGTACCCTTTAGATACCAAATAATTGTGGATTTCAAATAATTTCCCTAATATCCTGAGTAGATATTATGTGTTTTGCGCTATTTTACACTATAAATTAATTTCCAATTATTTGTACCCTTTAGATACCAAATAATTGTGGATTTCAAATAATTTCCCTAATATCCTGAGTAGATATTATGTGTTTTGCGCTATTTTGCACTATAAAATAATTTCCAATTATTTGTACCCTTTAGATACCAAATAATTATGGATTTCAAATAATTTCCATAATATCCTGATTAGATATTATATGTTTTGGGCTATTTTGCACTATAACTTAATTTCCTATTATTTGTACCCTTAAGATACCAAACAATTGTGGATTTCAAATACTTTCCATAATATCGTGATTAGATATTATGTGTTTTGCACTATTTTGCACTATAAATTAATTTCCAATTATTTGTACCCCTAAGATACCAAATAGTTGTGGATTTCAAATAATTTCCATAATATCCTGATTAGATATTATGTGTTTTGCGCTATTTTGCACTTTAAATTAATTTCCAATTATTTGTACCCTTAAGATACCAAATAATTATGGATTTCAAATAATTTCCATTATATCCTGATTAGATATTATGTGTTTTGTGCTCTTTTGCACTATAAATTAATTTCCAATTATTTGTAGCCCTAACATACCAAATAATTGTGGATTTCAAATAATTTCCATAATATCCTGATTAGACATTATGTGTTTTGCGCTCTTTTGCACTATAAATTAATTTCCAATTATTTGTACCCTTAAGATACCAAATAATTGTGGATTTCAAATAATTTCAATCATATCCTGATTAGATATTATGTGTTTTGCACTATTTTGCACTATAAATTAATTTCCAATTATTTGTACCCCTAAGATAGCAATAATTGTGGATTTCAAATAATTTCCATAATATCCTGATTAGATATTATGTGTTTTGCACTATTTTGCACTATAAATTAATTTCCAATTATTTGTACCCTTAAGATACCAAATAATTATGGATTTCAAATAATTTCCATTATATCCTGATTAGATATTATGTGTTTTGCGCTATTTTGCACTATAAATTAATTTCCAATTATTTGTACCCCTAACATACCAAATAATTGTGGATTTCAAATAATTTCCATAATATCCTGATTAGACATTATGTGTTTTGCGCTCTTTTGCACTATAAATTAATTTCAAATTATTTGTGCCCTTAAGATACCAAATAATTGTGGATTTCAAATAATTTCCATCATATCCTGATTAGATATTATGTGTTTTGCACTATTTTGCACTATAAATTAATTTCCAATTATTTGTACCCCTAAGATACCAATAATTGTGGATTTCAAATAATTTCGATAATATCCTGATTAGATATTATGTGTTTCGCGCTATTTTGAACTATAAATTAATTTCCAATTATTTGTACCCTTAAGAAACCAAATAATTGTGGATTTCACATAATGTCCATAATGTCCTGATTAGATATTATGTGTTTTGCGCTATTTTGCACTATAACTTAATTTCCAATTATTTGTACCCTTAAGATACCAAATAATTGTGGATTTCAAATAATGTCCATAATATCCTGATTAGATATTATGTGTTTTGCACTATTTTGCATTATAAATTAATTTCCAATTATTTGTACCCTTAAGATACTAATAATTGTGGATTTCAAATAATTTCCATAATATCCTGATTAGATATTATGTGTTTCGCACTATTTTGCACTATAAATTAATTTCCAATTATTTGTACCCTTAAGAAACCAAATAATTGTGGATTTCACATAATGTCCATAATGTCCTGATTAGATATTATGTGTTTTGCGCTATTTTGCACTATAAATTAATTTCCAATTATTTGTACCCTTAAGATACCAAATAATTGCGGATTTCAAAAAATTTACCTAATATCCTGAGTAGATATTATGTGTTTTGCGCTATTTTGCACTATAACTTAATTTCCAATTATTTGTACCCTTAAGATACCAAATAATTGTGGATTTCAAATAATGTCCATAATATCCTGATTAGATGTTATGTGTTTTGCACTATTTTGCATTATAAATAAATTTCCAATTATTTGTACCCCTAAGATACCAAATAATTGTGGATTTCAAATAATTTCCCTAATATCCTGAGTAGATATTATGTGTTCTGCGGTATTTTACACTATAAATTAATTTCCAATTATTTGTACCCTTTAGATACCAAATAATTGTGGATTTAAAATAATTTCCCTAATATCCTGAGTAGATATTATGTGTTTTGCGCTATTTTACACTATAAATTAATTTCCAATTATTTGTACCCTTTAGATACCAAATAATTGTGGATTTCAAATAAATTCCCTAATATCCTGAGTAGATATTATGTGTTTTGCGCTATTTTACACTATAAATTAATTTCCAATTATTTGTACCCTTTAGATACCAAATAATTGTGGATTTAAAATAATTTCCCTAATATCCTGAGTAGATATTATGTGTTTTGCGCTATTTTGCATTATAAATTAATTTCCAATTATTTGTACCCTTTAGATACCAAATAATTGTGGATTTCAAATAATGCCCATAATGTCCTGATTACATATTATGTGTTTTGCGCTATTTTACACTATAAATTAATTTCCAATTATTTGTACCCTTTAGATACCAAATAATTGTGGATTTCAAATAATTTCCATAATATCCTGATTAGATATTCTGTGTTTCGCGCTATTTTGCACTATAAATTAATTTCCAATTATTTGTACCCTTTAGATATCAAATAATTGTGGATTTCAAATAATTTTCCTAATATCCTGAGTAGATATTATGTGTTTTGCGCTAGTTTGCACTATAAATTAATTTCCAATTATTTGTACCCTTTAGATACCAAATAATTGTGGATTTCAAAAAATTTACCTAATATCCTGAGTAGATATTATGTGTTTTGCGCTATTTTGCACTATAACTTAATTTCCAATTATTTGTACCCTTAAGATACCAAATAATTGTGGATTTCAAATAATGTCCATAATATCCTGAGTAGATATTATGTGTTTTGCGCTATTTTACACTATAAATTAATTTCCAATTATTTGTACCCTTTAGATATCAAATAATTGTGGATTTCAAATAATTTTCCTAATATCCTGAGTAGATATTATGTGTTTTGCGCTAGTTTGCACTATAAATTAATTTCCAATTATTTGTACCCTTAAGATACCAAATAATTGTGGATTTCAAAAAATTTACCTAATATCCTGAGTAGATATTATGTGTTTTGCGCTATTTTGCACTATAACTTAATTTCCTATTATTTGTACCCTTAAGATACCAAACAATTGTGGATTTCAAATACTTTCCATAATATCGTGATTAGATATTATGTGTTTTGCACTATTTTGCACTATAAATTAATTTCCAATTATTTGTACCCCTAAGATACCAAATAGTTGTGGATTTCAAATAATTTCCATAATATCCTGATTAGATATTATGTGTTTTGCGCTATTTTGCACTATAAATTAATTTCCAATTATTTGTACCCTTAAGATACCAAATAATTATGGATTTCAAATAATTTCCATTATATCCTGATTAGATATTATGTGTTTTGTGCTCTTTTGCACTATAAATTCATTTCCAATTATTTGTACCTCTAACATACCAAATAATTGTGGATTTCAAATAATTTCCATAATATCCTGATTAGACATTATGTGTTTTGCGCTCTTTTGCACTATAAATTAATTTCCAATTATTTGTACCCTTTAGATACCAAATAATTGTGGATTTCAAATAATTTCCATCATATCCTGATTAGATATTATGTGTTTTGCACTATTTTGCACTATAAATTAATTTCCAATTATTTGTACCCCTAAGATACCAATAATTGTGGATTTCAAATAATGTCCATAATATCCTTATTAGATATTATGTGTTTCGCGCTATTTTGCACTATAAATTAATTTTCAATTATTTGTACCCTTAAGAAACCAAATAATTGTGGATTTCACATAATGTCCATAATGTCCTGATTAGATATTATGTGTTTTGCACTATTTTGCACTATAAATTAATTTCCAATTATTTGTACCCCTAAGATACCAATAATTGTGGATTTCAAATAATGTCCATAATATCCTGATTAGATATTATGTGTTTTGTGCTCTTTTGCACTATAAATTCATTTCCAATTATTTGTACCTCTAACATACCAAATAATTGTGGATTTCAAATAATTTCCATAATATCCTGATTAGACATTATGTGTTTTGCGCTCTTTTGCACTATAAATTAATTTCCAATTATTTGTACCCTTTAGATACCAAATAATTGTGGATTTCAAATAATTTCCCTAATATCCTGAGTAGATATTATGTATTTTGCGCTATTTTGCACTATAAATTAATTTCCAATTATTTGTACCCTTTAGATACCAAATAATTGTGGATTTCAAATAATTTCCCTAATATCCTGAGTAGATATTATGTGTTTTTCGCTATTTTGCACTATAAATTAATTTCCAATTATTTGTACCCTTTAGATACCAAATAATTGTGGATTTCAAATAATTTCCCTAATATCCTGAGTAGATATTACGTGTTTTGCGCTATTTTGCACTATAAATTAATTTCGAATTATTTGTACCCTTTAGATACCAAATAATTGTGGATTTCAAATAATTTCCCTAATATCCTGAGTAGATATTATGTGTTTTGCGCTATTTTACACTATAAATTAATTTCCAATTATTTGTACCCTTTAGATACCAACTAATTGTGGATTTAAAATAATTTCCCAAATATCCTGAGTAGATATTATGTGTTTTGCGCTATTTTGCATTATAAATTAATTTACAATTATTTGTACCCTTTAGATACCAAATAATTGTGGATTTCAAATAATTTCCCTAATATCCTGAGTAGATATTATGTGTTTTGCGCTATTTTGCACTATAAAATAATTTCCAATTATTTGTACCCTTTAGATACCAAATAATTGTGGATTTAAAATAATTTCCATAATATCCTGATTAGATATTATATGTTTTGGGCTATTTTGCACTATAACTTAATTTCCTATTATTTGTACCCTTAAGATACCAAACAATTGTAGATTTCAAATACTTTCCATAATATCGTGATTAGATAGTATGTGTTTTGCACTATTTTGCACTATAAATTAATTTCCAATTATTTGTACCCTTTAGATATCAAATAATTGTGGATTTCAAATAATTTTCCTAATATCCTCAGTAGATATTATGTGTTTTGCGCTAGTTTGCACTATAAATTAATTTCCAATTATTTGTACCCTTAAGATACCAAATAATTATGGATTTCAAATAATTTCCATTATATCCTGATTAGATATTATGTGTTTTGTGCTATTTTGCACCAAAAATTAATTTCCAATTATTTGTACCCCTAACATACCAAATAATTGTGGATTTCAAATAATTTCCATAATATCCTGATTAGATATTATGTGTTTTGCGCTCTTTTGCACTATAAATTAATTTCCAATTATTTGTACCCTTTAGATATCAAATAATTTTGGATTTCAAATAATTTTCCTAATATCCTGAGTAGATATTATGTGTTTTGCGCTAGTTTGCACTATAAATTAATTTCCAATTATTTGTACCCTCTAGATACCAAATAATTGTGGATTTCAAAAAATTTCCCTAATATCCTGAGTAGATATTATGTGTTTTGCGCTATTTTGCACTATAAATTAACTTTCAATTATTTGTACCCTTTAGATACCAAATAATTGTGGATTTCAAATAATTTCCCTAATATCCTGAGTAGATATTATGTGTTTTGCGCTATTTTACACTATAAATTAATTTCCAATTATTTGTACCCTTTAGATACCAAATAATTGTGGATTTAAAATAATTTCCCTAATATCCTGAGTAGATATTATGTGTTTTGCGCTATTTTGCACTATAAATTAATTTCCAATTATTTGTACCCTTTAGATACCAAATAATTGTGGATTTCAAATAATTTCCCTAATATCCTGAGTAGATATTATGTGTTTTGCGCTATTTTGCACTATAAATTAATTTCCAATTATTTGTACCCTTTAGATACCAAATAATTGTGGATTTAAAATAATTTCCCTAATATCCTGAGTAGATATTATGTGCTTTGCGCTATTTTACACTATAAATTAATTTCCAATTATTTGTACCCTTTAGATACCAAATAATTGTGGATTTCAAATAATTTCCCTAATATCCTGAGTAGATATTATGTGTTTTGCGCTATTTTAAACTATAAATTAATTTCCAATTATTTGTACCCTTTAGATACCAAATAATTGTGGATTTCAAATAATTTCCCTAATATCCTGAGTAGATATTATGTGTTTTGCGCTATTTTGCACTATAAAATAATTTCCAATTATTTGTACCCTTTAGATACCAAATAATTATGGATTTCAAATAATTTCCATAATATCCTGATTAGATATTATATGTTTTGGGCTATTTTGCACTATAACTTAATTTCCTATTATTTGTACCCTTAAGATACCAAACAATTGTGGATTTCAAATACTTTCCATAATATCGTGATTAGATATTATGTGTTTTGCACTATTTTGCACTATAAATTAATTTCCAATTATTTGTACCCCTAAGATACCAAATAGTTGTGGATTTCAAATAATTTCCATAATATCCTGATTAGATATTATGTGTTTTGCGCTATTTTGCACTTTAAATTAATTTCCAATTATTTGTACCCTTAAGATACCAAATAATTATGGATTTCAAATAATTTCCATTATATCCTGATTAGATATTATGTGTTTTGTGCTCTTTTGCACTATAAATTAATTTCCAATTATTTGTAGCCCTAACATACCAAATAATTGTGGATTTCAAATAATTTCCATAATATCCTGATTAGACATTATGTGTTTTGCGCTCTTTTGCACTATAAATTAATTTCCAATTATTTGTACCCTTAAGATACCAAATAATTGTGGATTTCAAATAATTTCAATCATATCCTGATTAGATATTATGTGTTTTGCACTATTTTGCACTATAAATTAATTTCCAATTATTTGTACCCCTAAGATAGCAATAATTGTGGATTTCAAATAATTTCCATAATATCCTGATTAGATATTATGTGTTTTGCACTATTTTGCACTATAAATTAATTTCCAATTATTTGTACCCTTAAGATACCAAATAATTATGGATTTCAAATAATTTCCATTATATCCTGATTAGATATTATGTGTTTTGCGCTATTTTGCACTATAAATTAATTTCCAATTATTTGTACCCCTAACATACCAAATAATTGTGGATTTCAAATAATTTCCATAATATCCTGATTAGACATTATGTGTTTTGCGCTCTTTTGCACTATAAATTAATTTCAAATTATTTGTGCCCTTAAGATACCAAATAATTGTGGATTTCAAATAATTTCCATCATATCCTGATTAGATATTATGTGTTTTGCACTATTTTGCACTATAAATTAATTTCCAATTATTTGTACCCCTAAGATACCAATAATTGTGGATTTCAAATAATTTCGATAATATCCTGATTAGATATTATGTGTTTCGCGCTATTTTGAACTATAAATTAATTTCCAATTATTTGTACCCTTAAGAAACCAAATAATTGTGGATTTCACATAATGTCCATAATGTCCTGATTAGATATTATGTGTTTTGCGCTATTTTGCACTATAACTTAATTTCCAATTATTTGTACCCTTAAGATACCAAATAATTGTGGATTTCAAATAATGTCCATAATATCCTGATTAGATATTATGTGTTTTGCACTATTTTGCATTATAAATTAATTTCCAATTATTTGTACCCTTAAGATACTAATAATTGTGGATTTCAAATAATTTCCATAATATCCTGATTAGATATTATGTGTTTCGCGCTATTTTGCACTATAAATTAATTTCCAATTATTTGTACCCTTAAGAAACCAAATAATTGTGGATTTCACATAATGTCCATAATGTCCTGATTAGATATTATGTGTTTTGCGCTATTTTGCACTATAAATTAATTTCCAATTATTTGTACCCTTAAGATACCAAATAATTGCGGATTTCAAAAAATTTGCCTAATATCCTGAGTAGATATTATGTGTTTTGCGCTATTTTGCACTATAACTTAATTTCCAATTATTTGTACCCTTAAGATACCAAATAATTGTGGATTTCAAATAATGTCCATAATATCCTGATTAGATGTTATGTGTTTTGCACTATTTTGCATTATAAATTAATTTCCAATTATTTGTACCCCTAAGATACCAAATAATTGTGGATTTCAAATAATTTCCCTAATATCCTGAGTAGATATTATGTGTTTTGCGGTATTTTACACTATAAATTAATTTCCAATTATTTGTACCCTTTAGATACCAAATAATTGTGGATTTAAAATAATTTCCCTAATATCCTGAGTAGATATTATGTGTTTTGCGCTATTTTACACTATAAATTAATTTCCAATTATTTGTACCCTTTAGATACCAAATAATTGTGGATTTCAAATAAATTAACTAATATCCTGAGTAGATATTATGTGTTTTGCGCTATTTTACACTATAAATTAATTTCCAATTATTTGTACCCTTTAGATACCAAATAATTGTGGATTTAAAATAATTTCCCTAATATCCTGAGTAGATATTATGTGTTTTGCGCTATTTTGCATTATAAATTAATTTCCAATTATTTGTACCCTTTAGATACCAAATAATTGTGGATTTCAAATAATGCCCATAATGTCCTGATTAGATATTATGTGTTTTGCGCTATTTTACACTATAAATTAATTTCCAATTATTTGTACCCTTTAGATACCAAATAATTGTGGATTTCAAATAATTTCCATAATATCCTGATTAGATATTCTGTGTTTCGCGCTATTTTGCACTATAAATTAATTTCCAATTATTTGTACCCTTTAGATATCAAATAATTGTGGATTTCAAATAATTTTCCTAATATCCTGAGTAGATATTATGTGTTTTGCGCTAGTTTGCACTATAAATTAATTTCCAATTATTTGTACCCTTTAGATACCAAATAATTGTGGATTTCAAAAAATTTACCTAATATCCTGAGTAGATATTATGTGTTTTGCGCTATTTTGCACTATAACTTAATTTCCAATTATTTGTACCCTTAAGATACCAAATAATTGTGGATTTCAAATAATGTCCATAATATCCTGAGTAGATATTATGTGTTTTGCGCTATTTTACACTATAAATTAATTTCCAATTATTTGTACCCTTTAGATATCAAATAATTGTGGATTTCAAATAATTTTCCTAATATCCTGAGTAGATATTATGTGTTTTGCGCTAGTTTGCACTATAAATTAATTTCCAATTATTTGTACCCTTAAGATACCAAATAATTGTGGATTTCAAAAAATTTACCTAATATCCTGAGTAGATATTATGTGTTTTGCGCTATTTTGCACTATAACTTAATTTCCAATTATTTGTACCCTTAAGATACCAAATAATTGTGGATTTCAAATAATGTCCATAATATCCTGATTAGATATTATGTGTTTTGCACTATTTTGCATTATAAATTAATTTCCAATTATTTGTACCCCTAAGATACCAAATAATTGTGGATTTCAAATAATTTCCCTAATATCCTGAGTAGATATTATGTGTTTTGCGGTATTTTACACTATAAATTAATTTCCAATTATTTGTACCCTTTAGATACCAAATAATTGTGGATTTAAAATAATTTCCCTAATATCCTGAGTAGATATTATGTGTTTTGCGCTATTTTACACTATAAATTAATTTCCAATTATTTGTCCCCTTTAGATACCAAATAATTGTGGATTTCAAATAATTTCCCTAATATCCTGAGTAGATATTATGTGTTTTGCGCTATTTTACACTATAAATTAATTTCCAATTATTTGTACCCTTTAGATACCAAATAATTGTGGATTTAAAATAATTTCCCTAATATCCTGAGTAGATATTATGTGTTTTGCGCTATTTTGCATTATAAATTAATTTCCAATTATTTGTACCCTTTAGATACCAAATAATTGTGGATTTCAAATAATTTCCCTAATATCCTGAGTAGATATTATGTGTTTTGCGCTATTTTACACTATAAATTAATTTCCAATCATTTGTACCCTTTAGATACCAAATAATTGTGGATTTCAAATAATTTCCATAATATCCTGATTAGATATTCTGTGTTTCGCGCTATTTTGCACTATAAATTAATTTCCAATAATTTGTACCCTTTAGATATCAAATAATTGTGGATTTCAAATAATTTTCCTAATATCCTGAGTAGATATTATGTGTTTTGCGCTAGTTTGCACTATAAATTAATTTCCAATTATTTGTACCCTTTAGATACCAAATAATTGTGGATTTCAAATAATTTCCCTAATATCCTGAGTAGATATTATGTGTTTTGCGCTATTTTACACTATAAATTAATTTCCAATTATTTCTACCCTTTAGATACCAAATAATTGTGGATTTCAAATAATTTCCCTAATATCCTGAGTAGATATTATGTGTTTTGCGCTATTTTGCACTATAAAATAGTTTCCAATTATTTGTACCCTTTAGATACCAAATAATTGTGGATTTCAAACATTTTCCATAATATCCTGATTAGATATTATATGTTTTGGGCTATTTTGCACTATAACTTAATTTCCTATTATTTGTACCCTTAAAATACCAAACAATTGTGGATTTCAAATACTTTCCATAATATCGTGATTAGATATTATGTGTTTTGCACTATTTTGCACTATAAATTAATTTCCAATTATTTGTACCCCTAAGACACCAAATAATTGTGGATTTCAAATAATGTCCATAATATCCTGATTAGATATTATGTGTTTTGCGCTATTTTGCACTATAAATTAATTTCCAATTATTTGTACCCTTAAGATACCAAATAATTATGGATTTCAAATAATTTCCATTATATCCTGATTAGATATTATGTGTTTTTTGCTATTTTGCACCATAAATTAATTTCCAATTATTTGTACCCCTAACATACCAAATAATTGTGGATTTCAAATAATTTCCATAATATCCTGATTAGATATTATGTGTTTTGCGCTCTTTTGCACTATAAATTAATTTCCAATTATTTGTACCCTTTAGATATCAAATAATTTTGGATTTCAAATAATTTTCCTAATATCCTGAGTAGATATTATGTGTTTTGCGCTAGTTTGCGCTATAAATTAATTTCCAATTATTTGTACCCTCTAGATACCAAATAATTGTGGATTTCAAAAAATTTCCCTAATATCCTGAGTAGATATTATGTGTTTTGCGCTATTTTGCACTATAAATTAATTTTCAATTATTTGTACCCTTTAGATACCAAATAATTGTGGATTTCAAATAATTTCCCTAATATCCTGAGTAGATATTATGTGTTTTGCGCTATTTTACACTATAAATTAATTTCCAATTATTTGTACCGTTTAGATACCAAATAATTGTGGATTTAAAATAATTTCCCTAATATCCTGAGTAGATATTATGTGTTTTGCGCTATTTTGCACTATAAATTAATTTCCAATTATTTGTACCCTTTAGATACCAAATAATTGTGGATTTCAAATAATTTCCCTAATATCCTGAGTAGATATTATGTGTTTTGCGCTATTTTACACTATAAATTAATTTCCAATTATTTGTACCCTTTAGATACCAAATAATTGTGGTTTTAAAATAATTTCCCTAATATCCTGAGTAGATATTATGTGCTATGCGCTATTTTACACTATAAATTAATTTCCAATTATTTGTACCCTTTAGATACCAAATAATTGTGGATTTCAAATAATTTCCCTAATATCCTGAGTAGATATTATGTGTTTTGCGCTATTTTACACTATAAATTAATTTCCAATTATTTGTACCCTTTAGATACCAAATAATTGTGGATTTCAAATAATTTCCCTAATATCCTGAGTAGATATTATGTGTTTTGCGCTATTTTGCACTATAAAATAATTTCCAATTATTTGTACCCTTTAGATACCAAATAATTGTGGATTTCAAATAATTTCCATAATATCCTGATTAGATATTATATGTTTTGGGCTATTTTGCACTATAACTTAATTTCCTATTATTTGTACCCTTAAGATATCAAACAATTGTGGATTTCAAATACTTTCCATAATATCGTGATTAGATATTATGTGTTTTGCACTATTTTGCACTATAAATTAACTTCCAATTATTTGTACCCCTAAGATACCAAATAGTTGTGGATTTCAAATAATTTCCATAATATCCTGATTAGATATTATGTGTTTTGCGCTATTTTGCACTATAAATTAATTTCCAATTATTTGTACCCTTTAGATACCAAATAATTGTGGATTTCAAATAATTTCCCTAATATCCTGAGTAGATATTATGTGTTTTGCGCTATTTTACACTATAAATTAATTTCCAATTATTTGTACCCTTTAGATACCAAATAATTGTGGATTTCAAATAATTTCCATAATATCCTGATTAGATATTCTGTGTTTCGCGCTATTTTGCACTATAAATTAATTTCCAATTATTTGTACCCTTTAGATATCAAATAATTGTGGATTTCAAATAATTTTCCTATTATCCTGAGTAGATATTATGTGTTGTGCGCTAGTTTGCACTATAAATTAATTTCCAATTATTTGTACTCTTTAGATACCAAATAATTGTGGATTTCAAATAATTTCCCTAATATCCTGAGTAGATATTATGTGTTTTGCGCTATTTTACACTATAAATTAATTTCCAATTATTTGTACCCTTTAGATACCAAATAATTGTGGATTTCAAATAATTTCCCTAATATCCTGAGTAGATATTATGTGTTTTGCGCTATTTTGCACTATAAAATAATTTCCAATTATTTGTACCCTTTAGATACCAAATAATTGTGGATTTCAAACATTTTCCATAATATCCTGATTAGATATTATATGTTTTGTGCTATTTTGCACTATAACTTAATTTCCTATTATTTGTACCCTTAAGATACCAAACAATTGTGGATTTCAAATACTTTCCATAATATCGTGATTAGATATTATGTGTTTTGCACTATTTTGCACTATAAATTAATTTCCAATTATTTGTACCCTTAAGATACCAAATAATTATGGATTTCAAATAATTTCCATTATATCCTGATTAGATATTATGTGTTTTGTGCTATTTTGCACCATAAATTAATTTCCAATTATTTGTACCCCTAACATACCAAATAATTGTGGATTTCAAATAATTTCCATAATATCCTGATTAGATATTATGTGTTTTGCGCTCTTTTGCACTATAAATTAATTTCCCATTATTTGTACCTTTTAGATATCAAATAATTTTGGATTTCAAATAATTTTCCTAATATCCTGAGTAGATATTATGTGTTTTGCGCTAGTTTGCGCTATAAATTAATTTCCCATTATTTGTACCCTCTAGATACCAAATAATTGTGGATTTCAAAAAATTTCCCTAATATCCTGAGTAGATATTATGTGTTTTGCGCTATTTTGCACTATAAATTAATTTTCAATTATTTGTACCCTTTAGATACCAAATAATTGTGGATTTCAAATAATTTCCCTAATATCCTGAGTAGATATTATGTGTTTTGCGCTATTTTACACTATAAATTAATTTCCAATTATTTGTACCGTTTAGATACCAAATAATTGTGGATTTAAAATAATTTCCCTAATATCCTGAGTAGATATTATGTGTTTTGCGCTATTTTGCACTATAAATTAATTTCCAATTATTTGTACCCTTTAGATACCAAATAATTGTGGATTTCAAATAATTTCCCTAATATCCTGAGTAGATATTATGTGTTTTGCGCTATTTTACACTATAAATTAATTTCCAATTATTTGTACCCTTTAGATACCAAATAATTGTGGTTTTAAAATAATTTCCCTAATATCCTGAGTAGATATTATGTGCTTTGCGCTATTTTACACTATAAATTAATTTCCAATTATTTGTACCCTTTAGATACCAAATAATTGTGGATTTCAAATAATTTCCCTAATGTCCTGAGTAGATATTATGTGTTTTGCGCTATTTTACACTATAAATTAATTTCCAATTATTTGTACCCTTTAGATACCAAATAATTGTGGATTTCAAATAATTTCCCTAATATCCTGAGTAGATATTATGTGTTTTGCGCTATTTTGCACTATAAAATAATTTCCAATTATTTGTACCCTTTAGATACCAAATAATTGTGGATTTCATATAATTTCCATAATATCCTGATTAGATATTATATGTTTTGGGCTATTTTGCACTATAACTTAATTTCCTATTATTTGTACCCTTAAGATATCAAACAATTGTGGATTTCAAATACTTTCCATAATATCGTGATTAGATATTATGTGTTTTGCACTATTTTGCACTATAAATTAATTTCCAATTATTTGTACCCTTAAGATACCAAATAGTTGTGGATTTCAAATAATTTCCATAATATCCTGATTAGATATTATGTGTTTTGCGCTATTTTGCACTATAAATTAATTTCCAATTATTTGTACCCTTTAGATACCAAATAATTGTGGATTTCAAATAATTTCCCTAATATCCTGAGTAGATATTATGTGTTTTGCGCTATTTTACACTATAAATTAATTTCCAATTATTTGTACCCTTTAGATACCAAATAATTGTGGATTTAAAATAATTTCCCTAATATCCTGAGTAGATATTATGTGTTTTGCGCTATTTTGCATTATAAATTAATTTCCAATTATTTGTACCCTTTAGATACCAAATAATTGTGGATTTCAAATTATTTCCCTAATATCCTGAGTAGATATTATGTGTTTTGCGCTATTTTACACTATAAATTAATTTCCAATTATTTGTACCCTTTAGATACCAAATAATTGTGGATTTCAAATAATTTGCATAATATCCTGATTAGATATTCTGTGTTTCGCGCTATTTTGCACTATAAATTAATTTCCAATTATTTGTACCCTTTAGATATCAAATAATTGTGGATTTCAAATAATTTTCCTAATATCCTGAGTAGATATTATGTGTTGTGCGCTAGTTTGCACTATAAATTAATTTCCAATTATTTGTACTCTTTAGATACCAAATAATTGTGGATTTCAAATAATTTCCCTAATATCCTGAGTAGATATTATGTGTTTTGCGCTATTTTACACTATAAATTAATTTCCAATTATTTGTACCCTTTAGATACCAAATAATTGTGGATTTCAAATAATTTCCCTAATATCCTGAGTAGATATTATGTGTTTTGCGCTATTTTACACTATAAATTAATTTCCAATTATTTGTACCGTTTAGATACCAAATAATTGTGGATTTAAAATAATTTCCCTAATATCCTGAGTAGATATTATGTGTTTTGCGCTATTTTGCACTATAAATTAATTTCCAATTATTTGTACCCTTTAGATACCAAATAATTGTGGATTTCAAATAATTTCCCTAATATCCTGAGTAGATATTATGTGTTTTGCGCTATTTTACACTATAAATTAATTTCCAATTATTTGTACCCTTTAGATACCAAATAATTGTGGTTTTAAAATAATTTCCCTAATATCCTGAGTAGATATTATGTGCTTTGCGCTATTTTACACTATAAATTAATTTCCAATTATTTGTACCCTTTAGATACCAAATAATTGTGGATTTCAAATAATTTCCCTAATGTCCTGAGTAGATATTATGTGTTTTGCGCTATTTTACACTATAAATTAATTTCCAATTATTTGTACCCTTTAGATACCAAATAATTGTGGATTTCAAATAATTTCCCTAATATCCTGAGTAGATATTATGTGTTTTGCGCTATTTTGCACTATAAAATAATTTCCAATTATTTGTACCCTTTAGATACCAAATAATTGTGGATTTCATATAATTTCCATAATATCCTGATTAGATATTATATGTTTTGGGCTATTTTGCACTATAACTTAATTTCCTATTATTTGTACCCTTAAGATATCAAACAATTGTGGATTTCAAATACTTTCCATAATATCGTGATTAGATATTATGTGTTTTGCACTATTTTGCACTATAAATTAATTTCCAATTATTTGTACCCTTAAGATACCAAATAGTTGTGGATTTCAAATAATTTCCATAATATCCTGATTAGATATTATGTGTTTTGCGCTATTTTGCACTATAAATTAATTTCCAATTATTTGTACCCTTTAGATACCAAATAATTGTGGATTTCAAATAATTTCCCTAATATCCTGAGTAGATATTATGTGTTTTGCGCTATTTTACACTATAAATTAATTTCCAATTATTTGTACCCTTTAGATACCAAATAATTGTGGATTTAAAATAATTTCCCTAATATCCTGAGTAGATATTATGTGTTTTGCGCTATTTTGCATTATAAATTAATTTCCAATTATTTGTACCCTTTAGATACCAAATAATTGTGGATTTCAAATTATTTCCCTAATATCCTGAGTAGATATTATGTGTTTTGCGCTATTTTACACTATAAATTAATTTCCAATTATTTGTACCCTTTAGATACCAAATAATTGTGGATTTCAAATAATTTCCATAATATCCTGATTAGATATTATGTGTTGTGCGCTAGTTTGCACTATAAATTAATTTCCAATTATTGGTACTCTTTAGATACCAAATAATTGTGGATTTCAAATAATTTCCCTAATATCCTGAGTAGATATTATGTGTTTTGCGCTATTTTACACTATAAATTAATTTCCAATTATTTGTACCCTTTAGATACCAAATAATTGTGGATTTCAAATTATTTCCCTAATATCCTGAGTAGATATTATGTGTTTTGCGCTATTTTGCACTATAAATTAATTTCCAATTATTTGTACCCTTTAGATATCAAATAATTGTGGATTTCAAATAATTTTCCTAATATCCTGAGTAGATATTATGTGTTGTGCGCTAGTTTGCACTATAAATTAATTTCCAATTATTGGTACTCTTTAGATACCAAATAATTGTGGATTTCAAATAATTTCCCTAATATCCTGAGTAGATATTATGTGTTTTGCGCTATTTTACACTATAAATTAATTTCCAATTATTTGTACCCTTTAGATACCAAATAATTGTGGATTTCAAATAATTTCCCTAATATCCTGAGTAGATATTATGTGTTTTGCGCTATTTTGCACTATAAAATAATTTCCAATTATTTGTACCCTTTAGATACCAAATAATTGTGGATTTCAAACATTTTCCATAATATCCTGATTAGATATTATATGTTTTGGGCTATTTTGCACTATAACTTAATTTCCTATTATTTGTACCCTTAAGATACCAAACAATTGTGGATTTCAAATACTTTCCATAATATCGTGATTAGATATTATGTGTTTTGCACTATTTTGCACTATAAATTAATTTCCAATTATTTGTACCCCTAAGATACCAAATAATTATGGATTTCAAATAATTTCCGTTATATCCAGATTAGATATTATGTGTTTTGTGCTATTTTGCACCATAAATTAATTTGCAATTATTTGTACCCCTAACATACCAAATAATTGTGGATTTCAAATAATTTCCATAATATCCTGATTAGATATTATGTGTTTTGCGCTCTTTTGCACTATAAATTAATTTCCAATTATTTGTACCCTTTAGATATCAAATAATTTTGGATTTCAAATAATTTTCCTAATATCCTGAGTAGATATTATGTGTTTTGCGCTAGTTTGCACTATAAATTAATTTCCAATTATTTGTACCCTCTAGATACCAAATAATTGTGGATTTCAAAAAATTTCCCTAATATCCTGAGTAGATATTATGTGTTTTGCGCTATTTTGCACTATAAATTAATTTTCAATTATTTGTACCCTTTAGATACCAAATAATTGTGGATTTCAAATAATTTCCCTAATATCCTGAGTAGATATTATGTGTTTTGCGCTATTTTGCACTATAAATTAATTTCCAATTATTTGTACCCTTTAGATACCAAATAATTGTGGATTTAAAATAATTTCCCTAATATCCTGAGTAGATATTATGTGTTTTGCGCTATTTTGCACTATAAATTAATTTCCAATTATTTGTACCCTTTAGATAACAAATAATTGTGGATTTCAAATAATTTCCCTAATATCCTGAGTAGATATTATGTGTTTTGCGCTATTTTACACTATAAATTAATTTCCAATTATTTGTACCCTTTAGATACCAAATAATTGTGGATTTCAAATAATTTCCCTAATATCCTGAGTAGATATTATGTGTTTTGCGCTATTTTACACTATAAATTAATTTCCAATTATTTGTACCCTTTAGATACCAAATAATTGTGGATTTCAAATAATTTCCCTAATATCCTGAGTAGATATTATGTGTTTTGCGCTATTTTGCACTATAAAATAATTTCCAATTATTTGTACCCTTTAGATACCAAATAATTGTGGATTTCAAATAATTTCCATAATATCCTGATTAGATATTATATGTTTTGGGCTATTTTGCACTATAACTTAATTTCCTATTATTTGTACCCTTAAGATACCAAACAATTGTGGATTTCAAATACTTTCCATAATATCGTGATTAGATATTATGTGTTTTGCACTATTTTGCACTATAAATTAATTTCCAATTATTTGTACCCCTAAGATACCAAATAGTTGTGGATTTCAAATAATTTCCATAATATCCTGATTAGATATTATGTGTTTTGCGCTATTGTGCACTATAAATTAATTTCCAATTATTTGTACCCTTAAGATACCAAATAATTATGGATTTCAAATAATTTCCATTATATCCTGATTAGATATTATGTGTTTTGTGCTCTTTTGCACTATAAATTAATTTCCAATTATTTGTACCCCTAACATACCAAATAATTGTGGATTTCAAATAATTTCCATAATATCCTGATTAGACATTATGTGTTTTGCGCTCTTTTGCACTATAAATTAATTTCCAATTATTTGTACCCTTAAGATACCAAATAATTGTGGATTTCAAATAATTTCCATCATATCCTGATTAGATATTATGTGTTTTGCACTATTTTGCACTATAAATTAATTTCCAATTATTTGTACCCCTAAGATACCAATAATTGTGGATTTCAAATAATGTCCATAATATCCTTATTAGATATTACGTGTTTCGCGCTATTTTGCACTATAAATTAATTTCCAATTATTTGTACCCTTAAGAAACCAAATAATTGTGGATTTCACATAATGTCCATAATGTCCTGATTAGATATTATGTGTTTTGCGCTATTTTGCACTATAACTTAATTTCCAATTATTTCTACCCTTAAGATACCAAATAATTATGGATTTCTAATAATGTCCATAATATCCTGATTAGATATTATGTGTTTTGCACTATTTTGCATTATAAATTAATTTCCAATTATTTGTACCCCTAAGATACCAAATAATTGTGGATTTCAAATAACTTCCCTAATATCCTGAGTAGATATTATGTGTTTTGCGCTATTTTACACTATAAATTAATTTCCAATTATTTGTACCCTTTAGATACCAAATAATTGTGGATTTAAAATAATTTCCCTAATATCCTGAGTAGATATTATGTGTTTTGCGCTATTTTACACTATAAATTAATTTCCAATTATTTGTACCCTTTAGATACCAAATAATTGTGGATTTCAAATAATTTCCCTAATATCCTGAGTAGATATTATGTATTTTGCACTATTTTGCACTATAAATTAATTTCCACTTATTTGTACCCTTTAGATACCAAATAATTGTGGATTTCAAATAATTTCCCTAATATCCTGAGTAGATATTATGTGTTTTGCGCTATTTTGCACTATAAATTAATTTCCAATTATTTGTACCCTTTCGATATCAAAAAATTGTATATTTCAAATAATTTTCCTAATATCCTGAGTAGATATTATGTGTTTTGCGCTAGTTTGCACTATAAATTAATTTCCAATTATTTGTACCCTCTAGATACCAAATAATTGTGGATTTCAAAAAATTTACCTAATATCCTGAGTAGATATTATGTGTTTTGACTTATTTTGCACTATAAATTAATTTCCAATTATTTGTACCCTTTAGATACCAAATAATTGTGGATTTCAAATAATTTCCCTAATATCCTGAGTAGATATTATGTATTTTGCGCTATTTTGCACTATAAATTAATTTCCAATTATTTGTACCCTTTAGATACCAAATAATTGTGGATTTCAAATAATTTCCCTAATATCCTGAGTAGATATTATGTGTTTTTCGCTATTTTGCACTATAAATTAATTTCCAATTATTTGTACCCTTTAGATACCAAATAATTGTGGATTTCAAATAATTTCCCTAATATCCTGAGTAGATATTATGTGTTTTGCGCTATTTTGCACTATAAATTAATTTCGAATTATTTGTACCCTTTAGATACCAAATAATTGTGGATTTCAAATAATTTCCCTAATATCCTGAGTAGATATTATGTGTTTTGCAGCTATTTTACACTATAAATTAATTTCCAATTATTTGTACCCTTTAGATACCAAATAATTGTGGATTTAAAATAATTTCCCAAATATCCTGAGTAGATATTATGTGTTTTGCGCTATTTTGCATTATAAATTAATTTACAATTATTTGTACCCTTTAGATACCAAATAATTGTGGATTTCAAATAATTTCCCTAATATCCTGAGTAGATATTATGTGTTTTGCGCTATTTTGCACTATAAAATAATTTGCAATAATTTGTACCCTTTAGATACCAAATAATTGTGGATTTCAAATAATTTCCATAATATCCTGATTAGATATTATATGTTTTGGGCTATTTTGCACTATAACTTAATTTCCTATTATTTGTACCCTTAAGATACCAAACAATTGTAGATTTCAAATACTTTCCATAATATCGTAATTAGATATTATGTGTTTTGCACTATTGTGCACTATAAATTAATTTCCAATTATTTGTACCCTTTAGATATCAAATAATTGTGGATTTCAAATAATTTTCCTAATATCCTCAGTAGATATTATGTGTTTTGCGCTAGTTTGCACTATAAATTAATTTCCAATTATTTGTACCCTTAAGATACCAAATAATTATGGATTTCTAATAATTTCCATTATATCCTGATTAGATATTATGTGTTTTGTGCTATTTTGCACCAAAAATTAATTTCCAATTATTTGTACCCCTAACATACCAAATAATTGTGGATTTCAAATAATTTCCATAATATCCTGATTAGATATTATGTGTTTTGTGCTCTTTTGCACTATAAATTAATTTCCAATTATTTGTACCCTCTAGATATCAAATAATTTTGGATTTCAAATAATTTCCCTAATATCCTGAGTAGATATTATGTGTTTTGCGCTATTTTGCACTATAAAATAATTTCCAATTATTTGTACCCTTTAGATACCAAATAATTGTGGATTTCAAATAATTTCCATAATATCCTGATTAGATATTATATGTTTTGGGCTATTTTGCACTATAACTTAATTTCCTATTATTTGTACCCTTAAGATACCAAACAATTGTGGATTTCATATACTTTCCATAATATCGTGATTAGATATTATGTGTTTTGCACTATTGTGCCCTATAAATTAATTTCCAATTATTTGTACCCTTTAGATATCAAATAATTGTGGATTTCAAATAATTTTCCTAATATCCTCAGTAGATATTATGTGTTTTGCGCTAGTTTGCACTATAAATTAATTTCCAATTATTTGTACCCTTAAGATACCAAATAATTATGGATTTCATATAATTTCCATTATATGCTGATTAGATATTATGTGTTTTGTGCTATTTTGCACCAAAAATTAATTTCCAATTATTTGTACCCCTAACATACCAAATAATTGTGGATTTCAAATAATTTCCATAATATCCTGATTAGATATTATGTGTTTTGCGCTCTTTTGCACTATAAATTAATTTCCAATTATTTGTACCCTCTAGATATCAAATAATTTTGGATTTCAAATAATTTTCCTAATATCCTGAGTAGATATTATGTGTTTTGCGCTAGTTTGCACTATAAATTAATTTCCAATTATTTGTACCCTCTAGATATCAAATAATTTTGGATTTCAAATAATTTTCCTAATATCCTGAGTAGATATTATGTGTTTTGCGCTAGTTTGCACTATAAATTAATTTCTAATTATTTGTACCCTCTAGATACCAAATAATTGTGGATTTCAAAAAATTTCCCTAATATCCTGAGTAGATATTATGTGTTTTGCGCTAGTTTGCACTATAAATTAATTTCCAATTATTTGTACCCTCTAGATACCAAATAATTGTGGATTTCAAAAAATTTCCCTAATATCCTGAGTAGATATTATGTGTTTTGCGCTATTTTGCAGTATAAATTAATTTTCAATTATTTGTACCCTTTAGATACCAAATAATTGTGGATTTCAAATAATTTCCCTAATATCCTGAGTAGATATTATGTGTTTTGCGCTATTTTGCACTATAAATTAATTTCCAATTATTTTTACCCTTTAGATACCAAATAATTGTGGATTTAAAATAATTTCCCTAATATCCTGAGTAGATATTATGTGTTTTGCGCTATTTTGCACTATAAATTAATTTCCAATTATTTGTACCCTTTAGATACCAAATAATTGTGGATTTCAAATAATTTCCCTAATATCCTGAGTAGATATTATGTGTTTTGCGCTATTTTACACTATAAATTAATTTCCAATTATTTGTACCCTTTAGATACCAAATAATTGTGGATTTAAAATAATTTCCCTAATATCCTGAGTAGATATTATGTGCTTTGCGCTATTTTACACTATAAATTAATTTCCAATTATTTGTACCCTTTAGATACCAAATAATTGTGGATTTCAAATAATTTCCCTAATATCCTGAGTAGATATTATGTGTTTTGCGCTATTTTACACTATAAATTAATTTCCAATTATTTGTACCCTTTAGATACCAAATAATTGAAAATTTCAAATAATTTCCGTAATATCCTGAGTAGATATTATGTGTTTTGCGCTATTTTGCACTATAAAATAATTTCCAATTATTTGTACCCTTTAGATACCAAATAATTGTGGATTTCAAATAATTTCCATAATATCCTGATTAGATATTATATGTTTTGGGCTATTTTGCACTATAACTTAATTTCCTATTATTTGTACCCTTAAGATACCAAACAATTGTGGATTTCAAATACTTTCCATAATATCGTGATTAGATATTATGTGTTTTGCACTATTTTGCACTATAAATTAATTTCCAATTATTTGTACCCCTAAGATACCAAATAGTTGTGGATTTCAAATAATTTCCATAATATCCTGATTAGATATTATGTGTTTTGCGCTATTGTGCACTATAAATTAATTTCCAATTATTTGTACCCTTAAGATACCAAATAATTATGGATTTCAAATAATTTCCATTATATCCTGATTAGATATTATGTGTTTTGTTCTCTTTTGCACTATAAATTAATTTCCAATTATTTGTACCCCTAACATACCAAATAATTGTGGATTTCAAATAATTTCCATAATATCCTGATTAGACATTATGTGTTTTGCGCTCTTTTGCACTATAAATTAATTTCCAATTATTTGTACCCCTAAGATACCAATAATTGTGGATTTCAAATAATGTCCATAATATCCTTATTAGATATTACGTGTTTCGCGCTATTTTGCACTATAAATTAATTTCCAATTATTTGTACCCTTAAGAAACCAAATAAGTGTGGATTTCACATAATGTCCATAATGTCCTGATTAGATATTATGTGTTTTGCGCTATTTTGCACTATAACTTAATTTCCAATTATTTGTACCCTTAAGATACCAAATAATTATGGATTTCAAATAATGTCCATAATATCCTGATTAGATATTATGTGTTTTGCACTATTTTGCATTATAAATTAATTTCCAATTATTTGTACCCCTAAGATACCAAATAATTGTGGATTTCAAATAACTTCCCTAATATCCTGAGTAGATATTATGTGTTTTGCGCTATTTTACACTATAAATTAATTTCCAATTATTTGTACCCTTTAGATACCAAATAATTGTGGATTTAAAATAATTTCCCTAATATCCTGAGTAGATATTATGTGTTTTGCGCTATTTTACACTATAAATTAATTTCCAATTATTTGTACCCTTTAGATACCAAATAATTGTGGATTTCAAATAATTTCCCTAATATCCTGAGTAGATATTATGTATTTTGCACTATTTTGCACTATAAATTAATTTCCAATTATTTGTACCCTTTAGATACCAAATAATTGTGGATTTCAAATAATTTCCCTAATATCCTGAGTAGATATTATGTGTTTTGCGCTATTTTGCACTATAAATTAATTTCCAATTATTTGTACCCTTTCGATATCAAAAAATTGTATATTTCAAATAATTTTCCTATTATCCTGAGTAGATATTATGTGTTTTGCGCTAGTTTGCACTATAAATTAATTTCCAATTATTTGTACCCTCTAGATACCAAATAATTGTGGATTTCAAAAAATTTACCTAATATCCTGAGTAGATATTATGTGTTTTGACTTATTTTGCACTATAAATTAATTTCCAATTATTTGTACCCTTTAGATACCAAATAATTGTGGATTTCAAATAATTTCCCTAATATCCTGAGTAGATATTATGTATTTTGCGCTATTTTGCACTATAAATTAATTTCCAATTATTTGTACCCTTTAGATACCAAATAATTGTGGATTTCAAATAATTTCCCTAATATCCTGAGTAGATATTATGTGTTTTTCGCTATTTTGCACTATAAATTAATTTCCAATTATTTGTACCCTTTAGATACCAAATAATTGTGGATTTCAAATAATTTCCCTAATATCCTGAGTAGATATTATGTGTTTTGCGCTATTTTGCACTATAAATTAATTTCGAATTATTTGTACCCTTTAGATACCAAATAATTGTGGATTTAAAATAATTTCCCAAATATCCTGAGTAGATATTATGTGTTTTGCGCTATTTTGCATTATAAATTAATTTACAATTATTTGTACCCTTTAGATACCAAATAATTGTGGATTTCAAATAATTTCCCTAATATCCTCAGTAGATATTATGTGTTTTGCGCTAGTTTGCACTATAAATTAATTTCCAATTATTTGTACCCTTAAGATACCAAATAATTATGGATTTCAATTAATTTCCCTAATATCCTGAGTAGATATTATGTGTTTTGCGCTATTTTGCACTATAAAATAATTTCCAATAATTTGTACCCTTTAGATACCAAATAATTGTGGATTTCAAATAATTTCCATAATATCCTGATTAGATATTATATGTTTTGGGCTATTTTGCACTATAACTTAATTTCCTATTATTTGTACCCTTAAGATACCAAACAATTGTAGATTTCAAATACTTTCCATAATATCGTGATTAGATATTATGTGTTTTGCACTATTGTGCACTATAAATTAATTTCCAATTATTTGTAGCCTTTAGATATCAAATAATTGTGGATTTCAAATAATTTTCCTAATATCCTCAGTAGATATTATGTGTTTTGCGCTAGTTTGCACTATAAATTAATTTCCAATTATTTGTACCCTTAAGATACCAAATAATTATGGATTTCAATTAATTTCCATTATATCCTGATTAGATATTATGTGTTTTGTGCTATTTTGCACCAAAAATTAATTTCCAATTATTTGTACCCCTAACATACCAAATAATTGTGGATTTCAAATAATTTCCATAATATCCTGATTAGATATTATGTGTTTTGCGCTCTTTTGCACTATAAATTAATTTCCAATTATTTGTACCCTCTAGATATCAAATAATTTTGGATTTCAAATAATTTTCCTAATATCCTGAGTAGATATTATGTGTTTTGCGCTAGTTTGCACTATAAATTAATTTCTAATTATTTGTACCCTCTAGATACCAAATAATTGTGGATTTCAAAAAATTTCCCTAATATCCTGAGTAGATATTATGTGTTTTGCGCTATTTTGCACTATAAATTAATTTTCAATTATTTGTACCCTTTAGATACCAAATAATTGTGGATTTCAAATAATTTCCCTAATATCCTGAGTAGATATTATGTGTTTTGCGCTATTTTACACTATAAATTAATTTCCAATTATTTGTACCCTTTAGATACCAAATAATTGTGGATTTAAAATAATTTCCCTAATATCCTGAGTAGATATTATGTGTTTTGCGCTATTTTGCACTATAAATTAATTTCCAATTATTTGTACCCTTTAGATACCAAATAATTGTGGATTTCAAATAATTTCCCTAATATCCTGAGTAGATATTATGTGTTTTGCGCTATTTTACACTATAAATTAATTTCCAATTATTTGTACCCTTTAGATACCAAATAATTGTGGATTTAAAATAATTTCCCTAATATCCTGAGTAGATATTATGTGCTTTGCGCTATTTTACACTATAAATTTATTTCCAATTATTTGTACCCTTTAGATACCAAATAATTTTGGATTTCAAATAATTTCCCTAATATCCTGAGTAGATATTATGTGTTTTGCGCTATTTTACACTATAAATTAATTTCCACTTATTTGTACCCTTTAGATACCAAATAATTGTGGATTTCAAATAATTTCCCTAATATCCTGAGTAGATATTATGTGTTTTGCGCTATTTTGCACTATAAAATAATTTCCAATTATTTGTACCCTTTAGATACCAAATAATTGTGGATTTCAAATAATTTCCATAATATCCTGATTAGATATTATATGTTTTGGGCTATTTTGCACTATAACTTAATTTCCTATTATTTGTACCCTTAAGATACCAAACAATTGTGGATTTCAAATACTTTCCATAATATCGTGATTAGATATTATGTGTTTTGCACTATTTTGCACTATAAATTAATTTCCAATTATTTGTACCCCTAAGATACCAAATAGTTGTGGATTTCAAATAATTTCCATAATATCCTGATTAGATATTATGTGTTTTGCGCTATTTTGCACTATAAATTAATTTCCAATTATTTGTACCCTTAAGATACCAAATAATTATGGATTTCAAATAATTTCCATTATATCCTGATTAGATATTATGTGTTTTGTGCTCTTTTGCACTATAAATTAATTTCCAATTATTTGTACCCCTAACATACCAAATAATTGTGGATTTCAAATAATTTCCATAATATCCTGATTAGACATTATGTGTTTTGCGCTCTTTTGCACTATAAATTAATTTCCAATTATTTGTACCCTTAAGATACCAAATAATTGTGGATTTCAAATAATTTCCATCATATCCTGATTAGATATTATGTGTTTTGCACTATTTTGCACTATAAATTAATTTCCAATTATTTGTACCCCTAAGATACCAATAATTGTGGATTTCAAATAATTTCCATAATATCCTGATTAGATATTATGTGTTTTGCACTATTTTGCACTATAAATTAATTTCCAATTATTTGTACCCTTTAGATACCAAATAATTGTGGATTTCAAATAATTTCCATAATATCCTGATTAGATATTCTGTGTTTCGCGCTATTTTGCACTATAAATTAATTTCCAATTATTTGTACCCTTTAGATATCAAATAATTGTGGATTTCAAATAATTTCCATAATATCCTGATTAGACATTATGTGTTTTGCGCTTTTTTGCACTATAAATTAATTTCCAATTATTTGTACCCTTAAGATACCAAATAATTGTGGATTTCAAATAATTTCCATCATATCCTGATTAGATATTATGTGTTTTGCACTATTTTGCACTATAAATTAATTTCCAATTATTTGTACCCCTAAGATACCAATAATTGTGGATTTCAAATAATTTCCATAATATCCTGATTAGATATTATGTGTTTCGCGCTATTTTGCTCTATAAATTAATTTCCAATTATTTGTACCCTTTAGATACCAAATAATTGTGGATTTCAAATAATTTCCATAATATCCTGATTAGATATTCTGTGTTTCGCGCTATTTTGCACTATAACTTAATTTCCAATTATTTGTACCCTTAAGATACCAAATAATTGTGGATTTCAAATAATGTCCATAATATCCTGATTAGATATTATGTGTTTTGCACTATTTTGCATTATAAATTAATTTCCAATTATTTGTACCCTTAAGATACCAAATAATTGTGGATTTCAAATAATTTCCATAATATCCTGATTAGATATTATGTGTTTTGTGCTCTTTTGCACTATAAATTAATTTCCAATTATTTGTACCCTTAAGATACCAAATAATTGTGGATTTCAAATAATGTCCATAATATCCTGAATAGATATTATGTGTTTTGCACTATTTTGCATTATAAATTAATTTCCAATTATTTGTACCCTTAAGATACCAATAATTGTGGATTTCAAATAATTTCTATAATATCCTGATTATATATTATGTGTTTCGCGCTATTTTGCACTATAAATTAATTTCCAATTATTTGTACCCTTAAGAAACCAAATAATTGTGGATTTCACATAATGTCCATAATGTCCTGATTAGATATTATGTGTTTTGCGCTATTTTGCACTATAAATTAATTTCCAATTATTTGTACCCTTAAGATACCAAATAATTGTGGATTTCAAAAAATTTACCTAATATCCTGAGTAGATATTATGTGTTTTGCGCTATTTTGCACTATAACTTAATTTCCAATTATTTGTACCCTTAAGATACCAAATAATTGTGGATTTCAAATAATGTCCATAATATCCTGATTAGATATTATGTGTTTTGCACTATTTTGCATTATAAATTAATTTCCAATTATTTGTACCCCTAAGATACCAAATAATTGTGGATTTCAAATAATTTCCCTAATATCCTGAGTAGATATTATGTGTTTTGCGGTATTTTACACTATAAATTAATTTCCAATTATTTGTACCCTTTAGATACCAAATAATTGTGGATTTAAAATAATTTCCCTAATATCCTGAGTAGATATTATGTGTTTTGCGCTATTTTACACTATAAATTAATTTCCAATTATTTGTACCCTTTAGATACCAAATAATTGTGGATTTCAAATAATTTCCCTAATATCCTGAGTAGATATTATGTGTTTTGCGCTAGTTTGCACTATAAATTAATTTCCAATTATTTGTACCCTCTAGATACCAAATATTTGTGGATTTCAAAAAATTTACCTAATATCCTGAGTAGATATTATGTGTTTTGACTTATTTTGCACTATAAATTAATTTCCAATTATTTGTACCCTTTAGATTCCAAATAATTGTGGATTTCAAATAATTTCCCTAATATCCTGAGTAGATATTATGTGTTTTGCGCTATTTTACACTATAAATTAATTTCCATTTATTTGTACCCTTTAGATACCAAATAATTGTGGATTTAAAATAATTTCCCTAATATCCTGAGTAGATATTATGTGTTTTGCGCTATTTTGCATTATAAATAAATTTCCAATTATTTGTACCCTTTAGATACCAAATAATTGTGGATTTCAAATAATTTCCCTAATATCCTGAGTAGATATTATGTGTTTTGCGCTATTTTACACTATAAATTAATTTCCAATTATTTGTACCCTTTAGATACCAAATAATTGTGGATTTCAAATAATTTCCATAATATCCTGATTAGATATTATGTGTTTTGCGCTAGTTTGCACTATAAATTAATTTCCAATTATTTGTACCCTTTAGATACCAAATAATTGTGGATTTCAAATAATTTCCCTAATATCCTGAGTAGATATTATGTGTTTTGCGCTATTTTACACTATAAATTAATTTTCAATTATTTGTACCCTTTAGATACCAAATAATTGTGGATTTCAAATAATTTCCCTAATATCCTGAGTAGATATTATGTGTTTTGCGCTATTTTGCACTATAAAATAATTTCCAATTATTTGTACCCTTTAGATACCAAATAATTGTGGATTTCAAACATTTTCCATAATATCCTGATTAGATATTATATGTTTTGGGCTATTTTGCACTATAACTTAATTTCCTATTATTTGTACCCTTAAAATACCAAACAATTGTGGATTTCAAATACTTTCCATAATATCGTGATTAGATATTATGTGTTTTGCACTATTTTGCACTATAAATTAATTTCCAATTATTTGTACCCTTAAGATACCAAATAATTGTGGATTTCAAATAATTTCCATCATATCCTGATTAGATATTATGTGTTTTGCACTATTTTGCACTATAAATTAATTTCCAATTATTTGTACCCCTAAGATACCAATAATTGTGGATTTCAAATAATTTCCATAATATCCTGATTAGATATTATGTGTTTCGCGCTATTTTGCACTATAAATTAATTTCCAATTATTTGTACCCTTAAGAAACCAAATAATTGTGGAGTTCACATAATGTCCATAATGTCCTGATTAGATATTATGTGTTTTGCGCTATTTTGCACTATAACTTAATTTCCAATTATTTGTACCCTTAAGATACCAAATAATTGTGGATTTCAAATAATGTCCATAATATCCTGATTAGATATTATGTGTTTTGCACTATTTTGCATTATAAATTAATTTCCAATTATTTGTACCCTTAAGATACCAAATAATTGTGGATTTCAAATAATTTCCATAATATCCTGATTAGATATTATGTGTTTTGTGCTCTTTTGCACTATAAATTAATTTCCAATTATTTGTACCCTTAAGATACCAAATAATTGTGGATTTCAAATAATGTCCATAATATCCTGATTAGATATTATGTGTTTTGCACTATTTTGCATTATAAATTAATTTCCAATTATTTGTACCCTTAAGATACCAATAATTGTGGATTTCAAATAATTTCTATAATATCCTGATTAGATATTATGTGTTTCGCGCTATTTTGCACTATAAATTAATTTCCAATTATTTGTACCCTTAAGAAACCAAATAATTGTGGATTTCACATAATGTCCATAATGTCCTGATTAGATATTATGTGTTTTGCGCTATTTTGCACTATAAATTAATTTCCAATTATTTGTACCCTTAAGATACCAAATAATTGTGGATTTCAAAAAATTTACCTAATATCCTGAGTAGATATTATGTGTTTTGCGCTATTTTGCACTATAACTTAATTTCCAATTATTTGTACCCTTAAGATACCAAATAATTGTGGATTTCAAATAATGTCCATAATATCCTGATTAGATATTATGTGTTTTGCACTATTTTGCATTATAAATTAATTTCCAATTATTTGTACCCCTAAGATACCAAATAATTGTGGATTTCAAATAATTTCCCTAATATCCTGAGTAGATATTATGTGTTTTGCGGTATTTTACACTATAAATTAATTTCCAATTATTTGTACCCTTTAGATACCAAATAATTGTGGATTTAAAATAATTTCCCTAATATCCTGAGTAGATATTATGTGTTTTGCGCTATTTTACACTATAAATTAATTTCCAATTATTTGTACCCTTTAGATACCAAATAATTGTGGATTTCAAATAATTTCCCTAATATCCTGAGTAGATATTATGTGTTTTGCGCTAGTTTGCACTATAAATTAATTTCCAATTATTTGTACCCTCTAGATACCAAATATTTGTGGATTTCAAAAAATTTACCTAATATCCTGAGTAGATATTATGTGTTTTGACTTATTTTGCACTATAAATTAATTTCCAATTATTTGTACCCTTTAGATACCAAATAGTTGTGGATTTCAAATAATTTCCCTAATATCCTGAGTAGATATTATGTGTTTTGCGCTATTTTACACTATAAATTAATTTCCATTTATTTGTACCCTTTAGATACCAAATAATTGTGGATTTAAAATAATTTCCCTAATATCCTGAGTAGATATTATGTGTTTTGCGCTATTTTGCATTATAAATAAATTTCCAATTATTTGTACCCTTTAGATACCAAATAATTGTGGATTTCAAATAATTTCCCTAATATCCTGAGTAGATATTATGTGTTTTGCGCTATTTTACACTATAAATTAATTTCCAATTATTTGTACCCTTTAGATACCAAATAATTGTGGATTTCAAATAATTTCCATAATATCCTGATTAGATATTATGTGTTTTGCGCTAGTTTGCACTATAAATTAATTTCCAATTATTTGTACCCTTTAGATACCAAATAATTGTGGATTTCAAATAATTTCCCTAATATCCTGAGTAGATATTATGTGTTTTGCGCTATTTTACACTATAAATTAATTTTCAATTATTTGTACCCTTTAGATACCAAATAATTGTGGATTTCAAATAATTTCCCTAATATCCTGAGTAGATATTATGTGTTTTGCGCTATTTTGCACTATAAAATAATTTCCAATTATTTGTACCCTTTAGATACCAAATAATTGTGGATTTCAAACATTTTCCATAATATCCTGATTAGATATTATATGTTTTGGGCTATTTTGCACTATAACTTAATTTCCTATTATTTGTACCCTTAAAATACCAAACAATTGTGGATTTCAAATACTTTCCATACTATCGTGATTAGATATTCTGTGTTTCGCGCTATTTTGCACTATAAATTAATTTCCAATTATTTGTACCCTTTAGATATCAAATAATTGTGGATTTCAAATAATTTTCCTAATATCCTGAGTAGATATTATGTGTTTTGCGCTAGTTTGCACTATAAATTAATTTCCAATTATTTGTACCCTTTAGATACCAAATAATTGTGGATTTCAAACATTTTCCATAATATCCTGATTAGATATTATATGTTTTGGGCTATTTTGCACTATAACTTAATTTCCTATTATTTGTACCCTTAAGATACCAAACAATTGTAGATTTCAAATACTTTCCATAATATCGTGATTAGATATTATGTGTTTTGCACTATTTTGCACTATAAATTAATTTCCAATTATTTGTACCCCTAAGATACCAAATAATTGTGGATTTCAAATAATTTCCATAATATCCTGATTAGATATTATGTGTTTTGCGCTATTTTGCACTATAAATTAATTTCCAATTATTTGTACCCTTAAGATACCAAATAATTATGGATTTCAAATAATTTCCATTATATCCTGATTAGATATTATGTGTTTTGTGCTATTTTGCACCATAAATTATTTTCCAATTATTTGTACCCCTAACATACCAAATAATTGTGGATTTCAAATAATTTCCATAATATCCTGATTAGATATTATGTGTTTTGCGCTCTTTTGCACTATAAATTAATTTCCAATTATTTGTACCCTTTAGATATCAAATAATTTTGGATTTCAAATAATTTTCCTAATATCCTGAGTAGATATTATGTGTTTTGCGCTAGTTTGCACTATAAATTAATTTCCAATTATTTGTACCCTCTAGATACCAAATAATTGTGGATTTCAAAAAATTTCCCTAATATCCTGAGTACATATTATGTGTTTTGCGCTATTTTGCACTATAAATTAATTTTCAATTATTTGTACCCTTTAGATACCAAATAATTGTGGATTTCAAATAATGTCCCTAATATCCTGAGTAGATATTATGTGTTTTGCGCTATTTTGCACTATAAATTAATTTCCAATTATTTGTACCCTTTAGATACCAAATAATTGTGGATTTAAAATAATTTCCCTAATATCCTGAGTAGATATTATGTGTTTTGCGCTATTTTGCACTATAAATTAATTTCCAATTATTTGTACCCTTTAGATACCAAATAATTGTGGATTTCAAATAATTTCCCTAATATCCTGAGTAGATATTATGTGTTTTGCGCTATTTTACACTATAAATTAATTTCCAATTATTTGTACCCTTTAGATACCAAATAATTGTGGATTTAAAATAATTTCCCTAATATCCTGAGTAGATATTATGTGCTTTGCGCTATTTTACACTATAAATTAATTTCCAATTATTTGTACCCTTTAGATACCAAATAATTGTGGATTTCAAATAATTTCCCTAATATCCTGAGTAGATATTATGTGTTTTGCGCTATTTTACACTATAAATTAATTTCCAATTATTTGTACCCTTTAGATACCAAATAATTGTGGATTTCAAATAATTTCCCTAATATCCTGAGTAGATATTATGTGTTTTGCGCTATTTTGCACTATAAAATAATTTCCAATTATTTGTACCCTTTAGATACCAAATAATTGTGGATTTCAAATAATTTCCATAATATCCTGATTAGATATTATATGTTTTGGGCTATTTTGCACTATAACTTAATTTCCTATTATTTGTACCCTTAAGATACCAAATAATTGTGGATTTCAAATACTTTCCATAATATCGTTATTAGATATTATGTGTTTTGCACTATTTTGCACTATAAATTAATTTCCAATTATTTGTACCCCTAAGATACCAAATAGTTGTGGATTTCAAATAATTTCCATAATATCCTGATTAGATATTATGTGTTTTGCGCTATTTTGCACTATAAATTAATTTCCAATTATTTGTACCCTTAAGATACCAAATAATTATGGATTTCAAATAATTTCCATTATATCCTGATTAGATATTATGTGTTTTGTGCTCTTTTGCACTATAAATTATTTTCCAATTATTTGTACCCCTAACATACCAAATAATTGTGGATTTCAAATAATTTCCATAATATCCTGATTAGACATTATGTGTTTTGCGCTCTTTTGCACTATAAATTAATTTCCAATTATTTGTACCCTTAAGATACCAAATAATTGTGGATTTCAAATAATTTCCATCATATCCTGATTAGATATTATGTGTTTTCCACTATTTTGCACTATAAATTAATTTCCAATTATTTGTACCCCTAAGATACCAATAATTGTGGATTTCAAATAATTTCCATAATATCCTGATTAGATATTATGTGTTCCGCGCTATTTTGCACTATAAATTAATTTCCAATTATTTGTACCCTTAAGAAACCAAATAATTGTGGATTTCACATAATGTCCATAATGTCCTGATTAGATATTATGTGTTTTGCGCTATTTTGCACTATAACTTAATTTCCAATTATTTGTACCCTTAAGATACCAAATAATTATGGATTTCAAATAATGTCCATAATATCCTGATTAGATATTATGTGTTTTGCACTATTTTGCATTATAAATTAATTTCCAATTATTTGTACCCCTAAGATACCAAATAATTGTGGATTTCAAATAACTTCCCTAATATCCTGAGTAGATATTATGTGTTTTGCGCTATTTTACACTATAAATTAATTTCCAATTATTTGTACCCTCCAGATACCAAATAATTGTGGATTTAAAATAATTTCCCTAATATCCTGAGTAGATATTATGTGTTTTGCGCTAGTTTGCACTATAAATTAATTTCCAATTATTTGTACCCTCTAGATACCAAATAATTGTGGATTTCAAAAAATTTACCTAATATCCTGAGTAGATATTATGTGTTTTGACTTATTTTGCACTATAAATTAATTTCCAATTATTTGTACCCTTTAGATACCAAATAATTGTGGATTTCAAATAATTTCCCTAATATCCTGAGTAGATATTATGTGTTTTGCGCTATTTTACACTATAAATTAATTTCCAATTATTTGTACCCTTTAGATACCAAATAATTGTGGATTTAAAATAATTTCCCAAATATCCTGAGTAGATATTATGTGTTTTGCGCTATTTTGCATTATAAATTAATTTACAATTATTTGTACCCTTTAGATACCAAATAATTGTGGATTTCAAATAATTTCCCTAATATCCTGAGTAGATATTATGTGTTTTGCGCTATTTTGCACTATAAAATAATTTCCAATAATTTGTACCCTTTAGATATCACATAATTGTGGATTTCAAATAATTTCCATAATATCCTGATTAGATATTATATGTTTTGGGCTATTTTGCACTATAACTTAATTTCCTATTATTTGTACCCTTAAGATACCAAACAATTGTAGATTTCAAATACTTTCCATAATATCGTGATTAGATATTATGTGTTTTGCACTATTTTGCACTATAAATTAATTTCCAATTATTTGTACCCTTTAGATATCAAAGAATTGTGGATTTCAAATAATTTTCCTAATATCCTCAGTAGATATTATGTGTTTTGCGCTAGTTTGCACTATAAATTAATTTCCAATTATTTGTACCCTTTAGATACCAAATAATTGTGGATTTCAAATAATTTCCCTAATATCCTGAGTAGATATTATGTGTTTTGCGCTATTTTACACTATAAATTAATTTCCAATTATTTGTACCCTTTAGATACCAAATAATTGTGGATTTCAAATAATTTCCCTAATATCCTGAGTAGATATTATGTGTTTTGCGCTATTTTGCATTATAAAATAATTTCCAATTATTTGTACCCTTTAGATACCAAATAATTGTGGATTTCAAATAATTTCCATTATATCCTGATTAGATATTATATGTTTTGGGCTATTTTGCACTATAACTTAATTTCCTATTATTTGTACCCTTAAGATACCAAATAATTGTGGATTTCAAATAATTTCCATCATATCCTGATTAGATATTATGTGTTTTGCACTATTTTGCACTATAAATTAATTTCCAATTATTTGTATCCCTAAGATACCAATAATTGTGGATTTCAAATAATTTCCATAATATCCTGATTAGATATAATGTGTTTCGCGCTATTTTGCACTATAAATTAATTTCCAATTATTTGTACCCTTAAGAAACCAAATAATTGTGGATTTCACATAATGTCCATAATGTCCTGATTAGATATTATGTGTTTTGCGCTATTTTGCACTATAAAATAATTTCCAATTATTTGTACCCTTTAGATACCAAATAATTGTGGATTTCAAATAATTTCCATAATATCCTGATTAGATGTTATGTGTTTTGTGCTCTTTTGCACTATAAATTAATTTCCAATTATTTGTACCCTTAAGATACCAAATAATTGTGGATTTCAAATAATTTCCATCATATCCTGATTAGATATTATGTGTTTTGCACTATTTTGCACTATAAATTAATTTCCAATTATTTGTACCCCTAAGATACCAATAATTGTGGATTTCAAATAATTTCCATAATATCCTGATTAGATATTATGTGTTTCGCGCTATTTTGCACTATAAATTAATTTCCAATTATTTGTACCCTTAAGAAACCAAATAATTGTGGATTTCACATAATGTCCATAATGTCCTGATTAGATATTATGTGTTTTGCGCTATTTTTCACTATAAATTAATTTCCAATTATTTGTACCCTTAAGATACCAAATAATTGTGGATTTCAAATAATGTCCATAATGTCCTGATTAGATATTATGTGTTTTGCGCTATTTTGCACTATAACTTAGTTTCCAATTATTTGTAACCTTAAGATACCAAATAATTGTGGATTTCAAATAATGTCCATAATATCCTGATTAGATATTATGTGTTTTGCACTATTTTGCATTATAAATTAATTTCCAATTATTTGTACCCCTAAGATACCAAATAATTGTGGATTTCAAATAATTTCCCTAATATCCTGAGTAGATATTATGTGTTTTGCGCTATTTTACACTATAAATTAATTTCCAATTATTTGTACCCTTTAGATACCAAATAATTGTGGATTTAAAATAATTTCCCTAATATCCTGAGTAGATATTATGTGTTTTGCACTATTTTGCACTATAAATTAATTTCCAATTATTTGTACCCTTTAGATACCAAATAATTGTGGATTTCAAATAATTTCCCTAATATCCTGAGTAGATATTATGTGTTTTGCGCTATTTTGCACTATAAATTAATTTCCAATTATTTGTACCCTTTCGATATCAAATAATTGTGGATTTCAAATAATTTTCCTAATATCCTCAGTAGATATTATGTGTTTTGCGCTAGTTTGCACTATAAATTAATTTCCAATTATTTGTACCCTCTAGATACCAAATAATTGTGGATTTCAAATAATTTCCCTAATATCCTGAGTAGATATTATGTGTTTTGCGCTATTTTACACTATAAATTAATTTCCAATTATTTGTACCCTTTAGATACCAAATAATTGTGGATTTCAAATAATTTCCTTAATATCCTGATTAGATATTCTGTGTTTCGCGCTATTTTGCACTATAAATTAATTTCCAATTATTTGTACCCTTTAGATATCAAATAATTGTGGATTTCAAATAATTTTCCTAATATCCTGAGTAGATATTATGTGTTTTGCGCTAGTTTGCACTATAAATTAATTTCCAATTATTTGTACCCTTTAGATACCAAATAATTGTGGATTTCAAATAATTTCCCTAATATCCTGAGTAGATATTATGTGTTTTGCGCTATTTTACACTATAAATTAATTTCCAATTATTTGTACCCTTTAGATACCACATAATTGTGGATTTCAAATAATTTCCCTAATATCCTGAGTAGATATTATGTGTTTTGCGCTATTTTGCACTATAAAATAATTTCCAATTATTTGTACCCTTTAGATACCAAATAATTGTGGATTTCAAATAATTTCCATAATATCCTGATTAGATATTATATGTTTTGGGCTATTTTGCACTATAACTTAATTTCCTATTATTTGTACCCTTAAGATACCAAACAATTGTGGATTTCAAATACTTTCCATAATATCGTGATTAGATATTATGTGTTTTGCACTATTTTGCACTATAAATTAATTTCCAATTATTTGTACCCCTAAGATACCAAATAATTGTGGATTTCAAATAATTTGCATAATATCCTGATTAGATATTATGTGTTTTGCGCTATTTTGCACTATAAATTAATTTCCAATTATTTGTACCCTTTAGATATCAAATAATTGTGGATTTCAAATAATTTTCCTAATATCCTGAGTAGATATTAAGTGTTTTGCGCTAGTTTGCACTATAAATTAATTTCCAATTATTTGTACCCTTTAGATATCAAATAATTGTGGATTTCAAATAATTTTCCTAATATCCTGAGTAGATATTATGTGTTTTGCGCTAGTTTGCACTACAAATTAATTTCCAATTATTTGTACCCTCTAGATACCAAATAATTGTGGATTTCAAAAAATTTCCCTAATATCCTGAGTAGATATTATGTGTTTTACGCTATTTTGCACTATAAATTAATTTCCAATTATTTGTACCCTTTAGATACCAAATAATTGTGGATTTCAAATAATTTCCCTAATATCCTGAGTAGATATTATGTGTTTTGCGCTATTTTACACTATAAATTAATTTCCAATTATTTGTACCCCTAAGATACCAAATAATTTTGGATTTAAAATAATTTCCCTAATATCCTGAGTAGATATTATGTGTTTTGCGCTATTTTGCACTATAAAATAATTTCCAATTATTTGTACCCTTTAGATACCAAATAATTGTGGATTTCAAATAATTTCCATAATATCCTGATTAGATATTATGCGTTTTGCGCTATTTTGCACTATAAATTAATTTCCAATTATTTGTACCCTTAAGAGACCAAATAATTATGGATTTCAATTAATTTCCATTATATCCTGATTAGATATTATGTGTTTTGCACTATTTTGCACTATAAATTAATTTCCAATTATTTGTACCCCTAGCATACCAAATAATTGTGGATTTCAAATAATTTCCATCATATCCTGATTAGATATTATGTGTTTTGCACTATTTTGCACTATAAATTAATTTCCAATTATTTGTACCCCTAAGATACCAATAATTGTGGATTTCAAATAATTTCCATAATATCCTGATTAGATGTTATGTGTTTCGCGCTATTTTGCACTATAAATTAATTTCCAATTATTTGTACCCTTAAGAAACCAAATAATTGCGGATTTCAAATAATGTCCATAATGTCCTGATTAGATATTATGTGTTTTGCGCTATTTTGCACTATAAATTAATTTCCAATTATTTGTACCCTTAATATACCAAATAATTGTGGATTTCAAATAATGTCCATAATGTCCTGATTAGATATTATGTGTTTTGCGCTATTTTGCACTATACCTTAATTTCCAATTATTTGTATCCTTAAGAAACCAAATAATTGTGGATTTCAAATAATGTCCATAATATCTTGATTAGATATTATGTGTTTTGCACTATTTTGCATTATAAATTAATTTCCAATTATTTGTACCCCTAAGATACCAAATAATTGTGGATTTCAAATAATTTCCCTAATATCCTGAGTAGATATTATGTGTTTTGCGCTATTTTACACTATAAATTAATTTCCAATTATTTGTACCCTTTAGATACCAAATAATTGTGGATTTAAAATAATTTCCCTAATATCCTGAGTAGATATTATGTGTTTTGCGCTATTTTGCACTATAAATTAATTTCCAATTATTTGTACCCTTTAGATGCCAAATAATTGTGGATTTCAAATAATTTCCCTAATATCCTGAGTAGATATTATGTGTTTTGCGCTATTTTACACTATAAATTAATTTTTTTAGATACCAAATAATTGTGGATTTCAAATAATTTCCATAATATCCTGATTAGATATTCAGTGTTTCGCGCTATTTTGCACTATAAATTAATTTCCAATTATTTGTACCCTTTAGATATCAAATAATTGTGGATTTCAAATAATTTTCCTAATATCCTGAGTAGATATTATGTGTTTTGCGCTAGTTTGCACTATAAATTAATTTCCAATTATTTGTACCCTTTAGATACCAAATAATTGTGGATTTCAAATAATTTCCCTAATATCCTGAGTAGATATTATGTGTTTTGCACTATTTTGCACTATAAATTAATTTCCAATTATTTTTACCCCTAAGATACCAAATAATTGTGGATTTCAAATAATTTCCATAATATCCTGATTAGATATTATGTGTTTTGCACTATTTTGCATTATAAATTAATTTCCAATTACTTGTACCCTTAAGATACCAATAATTGTGGATTTCAAATAATTTCCATAATATCCTGATTAGATATTATGTGTTTCGCGCTATTTTGCACTATAAATTAATTTCCAATTATTTGTACCCTTAAGAAACCAAATAATTGTGGATTTCACATAATGTCCATAATGTCCTGATTAGATATTATGGGTTTTGCGCTATTTTGCACTATAAATTAATTTCCAATTATTTGTACCCTTAAGATACCAAATAATTGTGGATTTCAAATAATTTCCATCATATCCTGATTAGATATTATGTGTTTTGCACTATTTTGCACTATAAATTAATTTCCAATTATTTGTACCCCTAAGATACCAATAATTGTGGATTTCAAATAATTTCCATAATATCCTGATTAGATATTATGTGTTTCGCGCTATTTTGCACTATAAATTAATTTCCAATTATTTGTACCCTTAAGAAACCAAATAATTGTGGATTTCAAATAATGTCCATAATGTCCTGATTAGATATTATGTGTTTTGCGCTATTTTGCACTATAAATTAATTTCCAATTATTTGTACCCTTAAGATACCAAATAATTGTGGATTTCAAATAATGTCCATAATGTCCTGATTAGATATTATGTGTTTTGCGCTATTTTGCACTATAACTTAATTTCCAATTATTTGTACCCTTAAAATACCAAATAATTGTGGATTTCAAATAATGTCCATAATATCCTGATTAGATATTATGTGTTTTGCACTATTTTGCACTATAAATTAATTTCCAATTATTTGTACCCCTAAGATACCAAATAATTGTGGATTTCAAATAATTTCCGTAATATCCTGATTAGATATTATATGTTTTGCGCTATTTTGCACTATAACTTAATTTCCAATTATTTGTACCCTTAAGATACCAAATAATTGTGGATTTCAAATAATGTCCATAATATCCTGATTAGATATTATGTGTTTTGCACTATTTTGCACTATAAATGAATTTCCAATTTTTTGTACCCCTAAGATACCAAATTATTGTGGATTTCAAATAATTTCCGTAATATCCTGAGTAGATATTACATGTTTTGCGCTATTTTGCACTATAACTTAATTTCCAATTATTTGTACCCTTAAGATACCAAATAATTGTGGATTTCAAATAATGTCCATAATATCCTGATTAGATATTATGTGTTTCGCACTATTTTGCACTATAAATTAATTTCCAATTATTTGTACCCCTAAGATACCAAATAATTGTGGATTTCAAATAATTTCCGTAATATCCTGATTAGATATTATATGTTTTGCGCTATTTTGCACTATAACTTAATTTCCAATTATTTGTACCCTTAAGATACCAAATAATTGTGGATTTCAAATAATGTCCATAATATCCTGATTAGATATTATGTGTTTTGCACTATTTTGCACTATAAATTAATTTCCAATTATTTGTACCCCTAAGATACCAAATAATTGTGGATTTCAAATAATTTCCGTAATATCCTGAGTAGATATTATATGTTTTGCGCTATTTTGGACTATAACTTAATTTCCAATTATTTGTACCCTTAAGATGCCAAATAATTGTGGATTTCAAATAATTTCCATAATATCCTGATTAGATATTATGTGTTTTGCACTATTTTGCACTATAAATTAATTTCCAATTATTTGTACCCCTAAGATACCAAATAATTGTGGATTTCAAATAATTTCCGTAATATCCTGAGTAGATATTACATGTTTTGCGCTATTTTGCACTATAACTTAATTTCCAATTATTTGTACCCTTAAGATACCAAATAATTGTGGATTTCAAATAATGTCCATAATATCCTGATTAGATATTATGTGTTTCGCACTATTTTGCACTATAAATTAATTTCCAATTATTTGTACTCCTAAGATACCAAATAATTGTGGATTTCAAATAATTTCCGTAATATCCTGATTAGATATTATATGTTTTGCGCTATTTTGCACTATAACTTAATTTCCAATTATTTGTACCCTTAAGATACCAAATAATTGTGGATTTCAAATAATGTCCATAATATCCTGATTAGATATTATGTGTTTTGCACTATTTTGCACTATAAATTAATTTCCAATTATTTGTACCCCTAAGATACCAAATAATTGTGGATTTCAAATAATTTCCGTAATATCCTGAGTAGATATTATATATTTTGCGCTATTTTGGACTATAACTTAATTTCCAATTATTTGTACCCTTAAGATGCCAAATAATTGTGGATTTCAAATAATTACCATAATATCCTGATTAGATATTATGTGTTTTGCACTATTTTGCACTATAAATTAATTTCTAATTATTTGTACCCCCAAGATACCAAATAATTGTGGATTTCAAATAATTTCCTCAATATCCTGATTAGATATTATATGTTTTGCGCTATTTTCCACTATAAATTAATTTCCAATTATTTGTACCCCTAAGATACCAAATAATTGTGGATTTCTAATAATTTCCATAATATCCTGATTAGATATTATATGTTTTGCGCTATTTTGCACTATAAATTAATTTCCAATTATTTGTACCCATAAGATACCAAATAATTGTGGATTTCAAATAATTTCCATAATATCCTGATTAGATATTATATGTTTTGCGCTATTTTGCACTATAAATTAATTTCCAATTATTTGTACCCCTAAGATACCAAATAATTGTGGATTTCAAATAATTTCCATAATATCCTGATTAGATATTATATGTTTTGCGCTATTTTGCACTATAAATTAATTTCCAATTATTTGTACTTCACTCACCAGTGCTTTTCCTCCAGTACGTATTTAAATGATTGTAAATTCAGCTTGTTGACATTAAACATACACAAGATATCTTTTGTTGGTTTTTTTTAAAAAAAAAAAATTTTTTTTTAAACAAATTTTCCAAAAAAAAATTTTGCGAATTAAAATATATTTTCCAAATTCAGCTATAGGTAAGGGCCAATCTCCACACAGCCGACATCCTATTCTGACGAGAAAAATCAGAAAAGTAGAAAGAGATGCACTTTTGCAATTTACGGTAGGATTGACCGAATAAAAACATCAGGGTCTCTCCCCACACAATTTATAATATTATGGGAAATTTAAGAATATTCCCTTCCATTTTATGGGAAAATGTAGTACGAAATTGTGTTTTCAGACTTTATCATAAGGCTTAAATTCCTATCATATCTAAAAACAAGCTATAGTGCAAAACAAGGAGACTTCCATACGTATGTTCAAACCACGTTACCATCCGAAAGCTATATGAATATGGAAACTCAGAGCGTACGCGGTCCTTAGTTAATCACAACATTTGTTGTGATATACAAACAGACAGAAATTGGATAAAAATTATTGCAAACCATTTAGAATCTTATAAAACGTGGAGATTTGCAAAACAAATTTTTTTATTTTTTATATACTTCGTATAGAAGTTAAAAATTTAACTTGCGTAGACCATAAAAATCAATTCCTCATAGAAAAACTTCCTATAAGAAAATTTGGTAGTGTGCGACGATATCGTGTATTATTATTGTGAGAGTATGCAAATGCAGATGAAAACCCATAAATCAGATGAACAAGTTCTTCTGCGTTTGAGGGGAATCATCTGGGAGATGAAGAATCAGATGGGGAAATTTGATCTGCAGAAGACGACAAAATTCGTAGGATGAGTGTTTCTCCCTTTCTGTTTAACTAAATTTTGCATAAGTGCATCCCATACTTTTATCAGAATAGGATGTCGGCTGTGTGGAGATTGGCCTTAATTTGTTATTCCGTTTTTCTTTCTTTTTTCAATTTATCCTCGTCGCCAATATAACATTTAAATGAAACACGCTTTCTATCAATTAGTTAAATCCTTTATTACGGCTGTCAACAACATTCATCGTCTCTCCTCAATACCTCCTCCCTGCCCGTTTCTATGACAACCCTTATCCCAGCATACTACATAATGGACCAGGAATATTTTTAACAGGTTTTCGTCAAAATACAGCAAAACCTGTGGGATCTTGCAATATTACTATTGAGATTAGCAACGAAAGTTATTCGGTAATATGTCACGTTGTGGAAGACAATTGGTTGCCAGACGATATTTTACTGGGGAAAAATTTTCTGAAACATACGATACTTTCGAATGAGTAGCCTCGTTTATGTATCGATTTTCGAAAGTTTAACAAAGCTATAATTAAAGATCGCTACCCATTACCATTAATGGAAGAAATTTTGGAATCTCTTCATGATTCTTGTGTCTCTACGACTCTTGATTAAAAAAACGGATTTTTTCACTTAGATATTGAAGAGTCAAGTCGGAAATATACATCATTTGTTATGCCTGACGGACAATATGAGTTTTTGAAAGTACCATTTGGATTGTGCAATTCACCTGCAGTTTTTCAAAGATTTATCAACACTGTTTTCAAACAACTCATACAAACAAATGTTGCTTTAGTCTATATGGATTATCTAATAATCCTAGCGAATAGTGAAGAAGAAAATTTAAGAAAATTGAAATTAGTGTTAGAGATAGCGCAAAGAAACGGTTTAATTATAAATTGGGCAAAATGTAAATTTGTGAAAAAATCTATTGAATTTCTTGGGCATGTAATTCACGACGGAACAATCAAACCGTCGAAAGAAAAGATAAAAGCGGTGCAGAATTTTTCGGTTCCTTCAAACATAAAACATATTGAAAGCTTTTTGGGTCTGAGCAGATTTTTTCGAATTTTCATTCCACAATACGCTAATATTGCTAAGCCTCTTTCAGATTTAACAAAGAAAAATATACCCTTTGCATTTGGTATAGATTAAAAAATTGCTTTCAATTCTTTAAAGGAGTTTCTTTGTAAAGATCCAGTTCTTAAATTATTTAATCCCAACTTAGAAACAGAATTACATACAGATGCAAGCAAAGTAGGTTATGGTGGTGTACTTCTGCAGAAGCACTGTGAAGATAACAAATTGCATCCAGTATTTTTTTAAGTTTTAAGACGTCACCAGCTGAAAAAATTATACGAGCTACGAATTGGAAGTAATAACGATTATTCGTTCATTGAAGAAACTAAGATCTTACCTCCTGGGACCTAAGTTTAAGATATACACAGACTGTAAAGCTTTCCAATGTACAATGCAAAAAAACGAATTAGGTAGTAAAATCATAAATTCAACAAAAAGCAGAAGTACGAACAGAACGTCTTTCGAACTGATGTTCGGTACTAAAATGTATAAACCCGAAGATTACAACTTATCCAAAATATTAGAAGAAGAAATAGAAAACGCTTATGATGATGAACGAACAAACATTAGAAAAGCAGGCAAAGATGAAATAGAGAAAATACAACGAGAAAATATAAATACATTTAATAAAAAAAGAAAAGCAGCTCATCAATATGACAGTAATGACCTAGTTGCGATTAAACGTACGCAATTTGGTACAGGTCTGAAACTGTACCCAAAATTTTTAGGACCTTACAAGATTGTCAAGGTTAAAAGGAACGATCGTTATGATTTGGTCAAAGTGGAACATCACGATGGACCGAATACTACATCATCCGCAGCTGACTTTATGAAATTGTGGCAAGACAGCAATGAAGACACTGAGGATGATAACGACGAAAACGGAGATAAATCGCCTGGGTCATGTGATAAGTAGGATGGCCGAATACAATATTTTGAATTAAAAGGAGGGTTTTTTTTACTTAAAACCTAGTGAACCCACATATATATGTAAATCTTATATCTCTCTTTTAATATTTAATTAAATCAACTCTAAAATGTCAAATAAACGCCCTAACATGTCGGTTTTAATCTCCTGACTTCCAATGTTTTTCCAACCACTCCAAAAAAAATTTTTCATAAAGCTGTTGGACTTTCTTCGACCTTTTCAAAACTTCTCTTCTTGCTAATTGGATAGGTACAACAAAAAGTTATTGTATTTTTCCCTATTTGCAAATAATGTTTTTTTTTGGAAAAATTTCAAAACGAAAGAAATATAATCGTATTGCAATTCAATTTTACAATAAGTTTTTTTTATTGTAAAAAAAAAAACAAAACAAAATGCAGTGGCGGCAAAACGAAATTGTACGTTGCACGTTTCACTCTTACGTCAAAATAGTTTATTCAGTTCTAACATACCTTTACGCTGATTAGCAGCTAGTATAACTTCAGTCCGATGTGTGAGGGTGTGGTTATATTGAGTGTCCATAAAAAAAACACGTATTCGTTTAAAATTACACAAAGTTTATTTGATAAAAGCATAGTTCTATAGTTTTTTATCTTTTAAATGTTCAAAATAAGTTCTGAATTTAATCCAGAATTAAATTATAAAATAAGAGAATAAGGGATTTTAAGTATAATTCTATATTTAGCAAAAACTGTTTTTTATACAACTTTAAAATAAAAAAACGACTGAAAAGGAATCTACTGTTTAAAATCAATTTTTAGAGTTAAATTAAACTGCTGTGTAGGAAAATAAAAACTATTGTTTGATATTGAAAAAAATTTAAATATAAAACAAAAAGAATTCCTTAGAATTATGGGTATTTCCTTACCGTTGTAAGACGTGGTGTATCGTTGCATAGTTGTATGTTTCCTTATTTTTCTATACGGAAAAACTGGATCATACAACAGATATCACAGTATAATATGCTTTACGTAGGTAAGGTAATACGGCTTATATAGTATATATGCAAGTTCGATATTTCTGATTCATAATACACTAATATAGCTTATAGAAATTAAAATAGATTGATAAAAGAACAATCGTAATTTGGAAAATACTTTTTTCAGGTAGCATTCTGTTACTTGAACCTCTTGCAATCCAATCTCTAAAATAATACACTTCGGAGTATACACCAGGTTGATACGGTACACCACAACCTAAACCCCATGACACAACACCAACAAGAACATTATTACATTCCAAAGGGCCACCGGAATCTCCTTGGCATGCATCTGCGCCACCGCTTGCAAAGCCAGCGCAAATCATTCCAGGATATAATGGTTGTATATATTGATACCAATTTCTACAAGAGGTTGTATTAATTATTTTTACATCGGCCATTAATAAATCCTGTGAATCTTTTGACTGAAAATCAAAATATGTATCATAACTATAAAAATATGGTATTTATGTATGTTATTTACGTATTCAGTAGCCCCCCAGCCACTTATCCGACATGCAGTATTATCTTTTGTTGGTAAATCACTCAAACTAATTGGTCGAACTGTTTGATGAAATTGGGGTACAAATCCTTTCAATTCGATCAGAGCGATATCATTTCTCAGATGTGTATCAAATTGTCTGTGCGGAGTTATCTTTTTGACATCAAATTGAAGTGTATTGAAAGTTTTCTCATGTCGATTTAATGTTCCCATAACTAAAGTAAATTCTTTGGGTTTTCGAATTTTTGGTTTACCATCACTGAAATTGTAGAATTTTAATTATAATATTTTCTTTAAAATCACTTCTAAACCAAGCGAGGAAGAGCAGGTAACTCTGAACATTTCTTAATGTTCTTACTCGCCACACATGATCAGTGAGTGAGACCGAGCAAAAGTATACTGGCTAGCAAACATTGACGCGCATGTACGCCTTGCTGTGTGCCAACAGATCATGTGCAGAAAACGTGTTTTGTTCTTGCTCGATTCCTTGGTTTGGACGTGCGCGCTTAATAATTTAAATAACGAACACATTATCGTAGACACAATGTGCAGCAGTTAAGACAGTATTATTTGAAATTAAGGACCCTCCGCATATATGACCTGCTCCAAACTTCTTTTTCTCGCCAATTTTTAGTCGAATCGATACTTGATGTTTTGTATTGTGTGGCTGTGCTTTATATCCGCCATATATTCTTGGTTTGATTAGATTATTGTTTTCGTTTTGAATAACATTTATATTATTTGAATCCAAACCTATTAAAGAAAAAGAAAGTAATCAATTAAGTTTAAAAATTATCGTAAATTAAAATCATATCAGTAAGATTAGAGTATAATCAATATAATAGAATTGAATTTATCATTAAAAATACTAACAATATCAGCTGAATCATTCATGAATCATTCAAATTATATAAAAATATATACAGTATATTAAATTATTTAAAAATTCTTATCTTATGCCCAATTTACATCACCGAGGCTCGCAAAGTAAAATAATGGGCGCATCCAGCAGTTCTAAGCGCTTAAAGCGCTTTACAGCGCTTAAATCTGAGAAGAGGACTGGAATGGAATTTTGTATTTCGATCCAACTGAATTTTCGATTCGATTTAATATTCGATCTGAATTCTTTTTGGCATCCTGTAAAATCATCGTATCGTAAATTAGTGTGGCCTTTGAGAATTCCACGCAAATGGTATAAATTTTCAAATTGCCCGATGAAATGTAATGAAATTTTGACAGCTGGTAGTTTTTTTTTTGAAAACAATAATTTAAAATGTTTGTGTTTTAGATTTGTTTTTAGTTTTGAATTATTTTTAAATTAATATTTAATAATTAATATTAAAATTGTTGGTCTCAGTGAAACAAAATATCTTTAAGTGTCTTCGGTCCTAAATTTGGCGTCGTTTTTTTTATTTTGTTATACTTATAATTTTCACTTCGCTCTTAGGGCCATCTTATTTGGTTGTAATTTCATGAAAATCTTGATAATTTTTTTAAATTCAATACTTTCAAGTTAACTTTTGCAAGCTTGGGATTTTTTTGCATGAACTCAATTTGCATGAACTCAAGTGAAAAAAAAAATTTTAAAACAATATTTTATTTTTTTTTTTTTTTTGTGAAAACTACAATAATTTAGTAAAAATTTAAGGAAATAATTGTCAAATTTCTTGTACTTGGGTTTTTTTCATTAAAGAAATTAAAAATATGACAATAAACATAAAAAAAACATGTTTTCGACAACTCAACACTGATCGAATGAATTTTATACGATCACAGTATAAAATATTTTCGATCCAATTTTAGGCGATACCAAATTGGTTGGTCGAAGTCGTATATAGGATCCAATTGGGTCAAATCGAAATACAAAATTCCATTCCTGGATGCAATTCTAACTTTAAGCACTTAGTAAAATTAAAGCATAAAAATTTTTTGCTAACTCGAACAACGCATTTGAGGTTGTTGTTCACGCTAAAACATGATTTATGCGAAGGATAAGTTGAGGGGAATTTTTGAAAATTGTTTCTGGATTATTCAATTTTAATTGGAGTAAGTTTGTTAAAACATTTCCACTTTCCTATATAATTTTTATTTCACTTTATTCTCAATTTTTATTTACTTTCGACACTTATTTCGTTAAAAAAAAAATATATTTTTAGAATTTATTCAATTAAAACTAATTTGACGTTTAGCACAGACACTACAATTATTTTTCGCTTAATTCAAGCAAAAAAAACGCATCCAGGAGTTCAAAAAATTCTAACTGCTTAGATTAAGAATTTTGACTAAGCGCTTAGTAGTGCTGGATGCAGCCAATGATGTAAGTGCGATACACAATCGCTTAAACAAAATTCAGTTAGTATGAAAAGTACAGCAAACATTGAAGATATTTAGATATTTAGAGTGTGTGCGAAATGTTACTATAATTTTACTATAAATTCTATACATGTGTGTGAATGCTCCTATAAAAATATGTTCTGTCGATAATTTTTGTAGGAACATTTTCAAACATTTTCAGAACTATCCAATATATATTATAAAGTTGAAGTTTCTATCAAATAATTGTATTTTTATGAAATGGCTTTTTTATGAAGTGGTTTTTGGATTAAAAAAAAAAGATATCTACGAAATATTATTAATTAAAAATTTTTTATTTTAAATAAAAATATGGTTTTGCATTGAAACAACTGAGTTTGCATTTCATTTTGAGTATGGATAATTATCATTCTAGAACTAATGTCTTTTATTTATATTTAATGTATATAGCACTACACATCACTAGAAATTGCTGGAAATATTTTGATTTCTTCAAAATGCTTCCAGAAAGCACTAAATTAAATTGTTCACACGACCGAGACAATACATTACACTTCTCAATAATGTGAACAATAGCAATGAATCATGTCATAAAACAAGAAAAAAAGCACATACAAAAGATCTTTTCCAGAAAGCTCCGAAATAAATAATAAATCATTGTCACGAACCTGTTGTATTACATACATGTTCATACTTGTAAACTACTGCCTACTGCCTTGCAGTAGTGACAGTAAGTCAGTCATGAATAGACAATAAAAGAAGACAGTTCTAAAACATAACATGGTGTCAGATTAAATTAAAAAATTAAATAAAGTAATATAAAAATTACTTAAGATGTCAAATCCAACGAATGGTGAAAGTTTTAGTCAAAAAAATAAAATATTAAGTTGTCAAATTCAACCAATAGAATTAAAAAATTCAAATTTGGGCGACAGGTGGAAAAATGGTTTAACCAATTTAAATTATATATGCGTGCCTCAGATTTGGAAAATGAAGATGATGGACGAAAAGTTGCGTTATTACTTCATAATCTTGGACCGGAAAGTTATGAAATATTTAACTCATTTAATGAAGATATCGACAAAATTAAATATGAAATCTTAGTGAAAAAGTTGGAGTCATATTTTGTGCCGAAAACTAATATTGCAATGGAAAGACATAAGTTTTTTACCAGACAACAGTTAGTTGATGAAAGCATAGATGATTATATAACTGTATTAGTAAATTTGAGTTTCAATTGCTCATTCGGAAATTTACGAGAAGAACTGGTTCGTGATATATTAATATGTGGTCTAAGGGAAAATTATCTGTACATAAAAGAACGCCTTCTAAATGAAGGTGACATAAAGCTTGAAAAGGCTTTAGAAATCGCAAAAACAATGGAATTAACAAGAAGACAGTCACAACAACTACAAAAGGAAATGGATTTCAATTGTGTTGGTGCTTTACATAGTACCAAATTTAACAGTAATGACAGCCGACAAAATCCATTTAGTAGAGGTCATCAGGGTCATAGAAATAGCCAGCCAGAAAGTGAAAAGAAAAAACAAAAAATTGAATACAAACAGCAAGTAAATAAAATTGGAATTTGTAACAAGTGCGGTCTTGTTCATAGAGAACGGTGTCCAGCTATTGGTGTCATTTGTAACATTTGCAAGCGGAAAAACCATTATGCGAGAATGTGTATATACTACAAAAATAAGTCAGTTAATCACTTGCGACTTAAAAAAACAAACAAGGAGTCATCATCATCATCAGAGCCGGAAGAATTTTTTGTAGGAGGATTGGACATGGGTAAAGAAAAACTGTGGTACATTGAAATTAAAATAAATAAAATAAAAATTAAAATGCAATTGGACACAGGTGCGCAAGTCAATGTCATGTCGACTTTTCAATTTGAGAAATTGATATTAGGTCCAACAAACTTAAAACGTTCTAATGTCAAAATCGCGACTTTTAATGGTGATCAATTGAAAATTTTGGGAAAGTATTTTTTAACATGCGAATTTTTGAATCAAAAACATCTAATAGAGTTTTTTGTTGTCGATTTAGAATGTCAAACAGTATTAGGCTTGCATACCTGTGTGGAATTGAATTTAATAAAACGGGTTCATTCAATAAATTTAGATAACAAACTATCTGATAATAATTGTAAAATTTTACAGAAATATAAAAGTGTGTTCCAAGGCCTTGGTTGTTTACAAACTAAGTGTCATCTAACAATAAGAAATGATGCTCGACCTGTTATTGACAACATGCGCAGGATACCTTTCAAATTAAAAGAATTATTAAAAGATGAACTTGATCGCCTAATTAAAATGAATGTGATTGTCCCCGTTGAGGAGCCTACAGAATGGGTAAATTCAATTGTTCTAGTAGCGAAACCTAATGGTAAGCTTAGACTATGTTTAGATGCTCGTAATCTAAATACAGTAATATTACGTTCGCATTTTCAGTTACCGACAATTGAAGACATAAAATCACAAATAATTAATGCCAAATATTTTTCGATCCTCGATGCCAATTCAGGTTTCTGGACTATACCTTTAGACGAGCCATCTTCTAAACTATGCACGTTTATTACACCATTTGGGCGATATAGATTTCTACGTTTACCATTTGGTATTAGTTCAGCACCTGAAATTTTCCATTCAGAAATGATAAAAAATTTTTCTAATATACCTGGTCTTGTTATTTATATTGATGATTTTTTGATTTATGGTGCAACTATTGAAGAGCATAATAGTCGTCTCGAATTAGTTCTACAAACGGCACAAAATCTTGGTTTAAAATTTAACGAAGCCAAATCAAAAATTCTTTGCAATGAACTGAAATACATGGGTCACATTTTTAGTCATCAAGGGGTCAAGCCAGATGAAACCAAGGTAGAAGCAATATGTAAAATGCCTTCTCCATCTTCTGTCACAGACTTACAAAGATTTTTAAGCATGGTTAACTATTTAGGTTCTTTCATAAAAGACCTTTCAATTGAAACGTCTAATTTGAGAAATTTATTGAAAAAAGAGACTGAATGGCAATGGACACCATCACATGAAATAGAATTTAAAAAACTGCTTTTAGTTTACAAGGCGAATTAAAATCAACCGCTTCTAGTCTTCTAACCAAAATGGATTCAACTGCTTCTAGTTTACAAGGCGAATTGAAATCAACTGTTTTTAGTCTTGAAAATAAAATTAAAACAAGTGTTTCTGGACTAGAAACCAAAATGGAGTTAGCAGCGGAGATTGAACGTTTAGTGTACATGTCCTATCCTGATTACCCTGTGGAGATGCGGTGCGAGATGGCGGGAGAAAGGTTGGTTAGCGCCATACGGGATACGGGCATACAAAATAGCGTCCGCGTTAGCGGAAAGCGAACGCTACAAGAAGTATTGGCGTTCGCTTTGACATTAGAAGGTGCGAATAAAGCGACGAGATCAGTCCCACGGATCAGGACTGCTACAATTGCTGAAGGGTCGCCGGAAGTACTGCGGTCAATCCAGAAAGAAGGAGACAGAAACACGCGCAGGAAAATCACATGCTGGGGCTGCGGAAAAGAGGGGCATGTACAATATAAGTGCCCGAACCCAATAACAAAACAAAAAGGTTCGGGAAACGAAACGGAGCTAACTTAAAAGGGGGACAAGTTAGCTCAAAAGAATAATGCCCCCAGCATCGTTGTATCTGTCTCGCTTATGCAACACAACAACAACAGTCTAACGGTACAGGGTGTAATTGCTGGTCATCAGTGCAGAATTATCATAGATACAGGCGCAAGTAAATCCATCATTAACAAGAGACTCATCAATCATAAACACATCAGTGAAAGCAGTAACAGGGTGCTTCAAACCGTTACGGGTGAATCGTCTCCGATTCTTGGGGAAGTCGATCTAGCATTGGAGCTAGATGGGTATGTGTTCCGGCATACATTTTTGGTGGCTGATATAATGGACGATTGTATCATGGGCCTGGACTTCATGAAAAAGAATGGAGTGAGTGTAAATGTTGAAGAGGAAGTTCTGCGATGTGGAAATATTGATTTCTCGCTAACGTTGGAGGAAGCAGGTTCCAGTGCCAAAGTAGAAATTCTACAAGACCAAACAATTGCAGCAAATACTGAAGCTGTTGTAGAGGCGAGACTGGTCGATGGTACTGGGAGGCCAGCAATACAAATTATTGAACCTGACAGACAACACTTAAAGGATGGACTGATGATAGCGCGAACAATAGTGAAAGTGAACGAAAAAGGGACAATTCCAGTCAGAGTGACGAACTTTTCAAAAATTAACAAGAAATTGAAAAAGGGAACCATTGTCGGCAGTGCTGAAGGAGTTTCGTCAATAACAAATGAGGACTGCAGAGACAAAGAAACTCAACGGGAGGAACGGGTTCTTCCGGAAGCCTTGAAACCACTTATCTCTGATATCACTAAAAGAGTGTCAGAGTCGGAAGCAGTTAAGGCTACAGGTTTATTGAAGGAGTTTGAAGATGTCTTTGTATGCAGTAAAGGGGACTTTGGACGAACGGACCAAGTAAAACATAGAATTAATACCGGCAATGCAGATCCTATTCGTCAACCACCAAGGAGACTACCATTAGCCAAACAAACAGAGGTTACTGACATGATCGAGGAAATGCATCAGGAGGGAGTAATTGAACCATCAAACAGTCCATGGGCATCTCCGGTAGTCCTAGTACGAAAAAAGGATGGGACGACAAGATTTTGCGTAGATTACCGAAGACTGAATGACGTAACTAAGAAGGGCAGTTACCCTCTTCCTCGCATAGACGACACATTAGATACACTCTCAGGAGCAACTTGGTTTTCAACGCTTGATTTAAAAAGTAGCTATTGGCAAGTTGGAATTGAACCGGAAGACAGAGAAAAGACAGCGTTCACAGTAGGAACAGGCTTATGGCAATTCACAGTGATGCCATTTGGATTATGTAATGCACCGGCAACATTCGAGCGACTGATGGAACATGTCCTACGGAGCTTAACATGGAAGACGTGCCTTGTGTACTTGGAGGATATCATCGTAATCGGAAAAACTTTTGATGAACATCTCCAGCGATTACGAGAAGTATTTGGACGTCTTCGTGCAGCTAATTTAAGGTTAAGTCCGAAGAAGTGCGAACTATTTCAACATGAGGTGAAATACTTAGGACATGTTGTGTCTGCAGAAGGAATTTCCACCGATGAAGACAAGATAAAAGCAGTTCAACAATGGCCAGTACCAAAAGATAAGCAGGAAATCCGGTCATACTTAGGCTTGTGTACTTACTACCGACGTTTCATAAAGAATTTTGCTAATATAGCCGGTTGTCTACACAAGCTAACAGATAAGGGAAAACCATACGAGTGGACCGAAGAATGCCAGTCAGCTTTCGAGGAGTTGAAACATAGACTATGTTCTGCTCCGATATTGGCGTATCCAAAATTTGGAGAAAGATTTATAGTGGATACGGATGCTAGCAATATCGGAATTGGAGGGGTACTCTCTCAACAGATCGAAGGTGAAGAAAAAGTGATCGCATACTTCAGTAGGAAACTTTCCAAGCAAGAGGTAAACTACTGCGTCACCCGGAAAGAACTCTTGGCAGTAGTTCAAACTGTCAGGCACTTCAACAAATACCTCTACGGGCAGGAGTTCCTACTTCGAACCGACCATGCGGCGGTTAAATGGTTGCTACAATTTAAGAATCCAGAAGGTCAAGTGGCAAGATGGATTGAGCGACTACAAGGGTACCACTTCAAGACAGAACATCGAAAGGGGACTTCGCATGGTAATGCTGACGCCTTATCTAGAAGACCATGCGGTGAGAATTGTAAGCACTGTGGTAGGCTAGATGAAAAGGAAATAGTCATGGTTAAGACAACAAGAATGGGTAATGATGACGAGACTAGCATCAGAAATGAACAGCTAAAGGACAAAGATTGTTTCTACAACAAACATTGACAGGAGAATCAAGTAACGGGCTGAAACGAATTTTCGACACCACAAAGGAATGCTTGGCTGCAATCAGCAACCTGGGCATTGATACCAAATCATGGAACCCTTTGGTCATATACATACTTACAAGTAAACTTGACAAAGACAGTCATATGCTTTATGAACAATCGATAACCGATTCTAAAAAGGTACAGACGCTTGATCATTTTTTCAGGTTCTTAGAACAAAGGTTCCAAACACTGGAGGCAGTTGGAGAAAACTCAAGAGACAATCAACAAAATAAGTCTAATTTCAAAGGTTCTGGAAAATCAAAACATGGCTTCCATATCACAAAAGAAAACGGCCATAATGAGTCAACAAAAGATAACAATAAGTCAAATTCTGGATCAAGGGAAAATAGATCGGAAAGAAACAAAATTACATGCCCATACTGTGGTGAAAATCATTACATATATATGTGCAAAAAATGTATCCAACTAAATCCAAAAGAACGGTTTGAAGCATCGCAACACCTATGCAAAAATTGCTTAACAGGAGAACATGCAATTCGGAACTGCAAGAGCAATAAAACTTGTAAAGCGTTGTTTGAGTAAAACGCTTGCTGATGAATGCCCTTACCGCTGGTGGGGGGGCTGATGTGTTGTTTGAGTAAAAACGCTTGTTGGTTTGAGACTTTATTTTAATCTAATTTATTAATCAAAAAATCACTATATTTATACTAAAATTATCCTAACTAAGCATAAATCTATTTCATACATATAATTGATTTTTTATTGATTATTGCACATAAAGGTAATTGACCGAACATAATTATTTTATATCAAAAATAATGTATGCAGGTGAATAACCAAAAATGTGCTGATCTTAATTTTTTGCAACTTAGTTAATTATTGCATATAAAAGTAAATGACCGAAGACCGAACAAAATTATTTTATATCAAAATAATTTGTGCATGTAATAAAAAAGGTGCTGATCTTGATTATTTACCATTTCCTTTGATATTGCACATAAAGGTAAATGACCAATTATGTGCTGACATTTAATTCTTAATATTAATATTATGTTCTTGAACAAAGATATTGGACCAATCCTTGAATGGAAAGAACAAGATCAGCGTCCGGGGCGGAGCGATATTGCAGTTTATAGTAGTACAACAAAGAGTTATTGGGCTCAGTGGGACTCGCTGGAAATAGAAAATGGCGTTCTCAGTAGAAGATGGGAATCTTCTGATGGTAGAGATACACTAATGCAGTTGATTGTGCCTAAGTCCAAAGTACATGAGGTACTTGGTGAAGTACATGGTGGGACTTCAGGGGGACATCTGGGAGTCAACAAAACATTAGAAAAAGTACGAGAACGATTCTATTGGATAAATTGTCGAGCTGTTGTCGAAAATGTGACACATGTGCAGCAAGCAAAGGACCACAGAGACGAACTAGGGCAGCAATGAAGCAATATAACGTTGGCGCTCCATTTGAACGAATCGCAATTGATGTAGCTGGAACATTTCCTCAGTCTAAACGAGGGAACCGATACGTGTTGGTTGTCATCGACTATTTCAGCAAATGGCCGGAAGTGTACGCCATTCCGAATCAAGAAGCTACCACAGTGGCAGGAGTGATAATTGAAAACTGGATAAGTCGATTAGGGCTTCCACTAGAACTACACTCGGACCAAGGGCGGAACTTCGAGTCAGCGGTATTCCAGGAAGTATGCCAATTGCTGGCAATACATAAAACCAGAACAACACCCCTGCACCCGCAATCTGATGGTATGGTGGAACGTTTCAACCGAACCCTGGAGGAACATTTATCGAAGGTGGTAACATCAGACCAAAGTGAATGGGACAAACACATTCCATTGTTCCTAATGGCATATATGAAATATAGGAAATATTGTTTGGACGCAATATACGGCTTCCTGTGGATATAATGTTTGGTAGACCAGAATGCGACAAAATGGAAGTTAGTGACTATACCGATAAACTGAGGGATCGTCTCGACGAGATACATCACATAACAAGGGATCGGATAAAAATTGCTAGCGATCGGATGAAAATAAGGTACGACATTGCTACGAACAGCTGTGGATTCCAGGATGGTGACTTGGTATGGCTCTATAATCCACAACGGAAAAAGGGAATGTCACCTAAATTTATGCCAAAATGGGAGGGTCCATATACCGTCATAAAAACGATAAATGACGTCGTATATCGCATACGAAGATCTCCAAGGGCAAAAATGAAAGTGGTTCGTTTAAATCGGCTAGAAAAATATCACGGGACGACTTCAGAAGATTCTGTTCGGGACGAACAGATTTAAGGAGGGGGTAGTGCACTACACATCACTAGAAATTGCTGGAAATATTTTGATTTCTTCAAAATGCTTCCAGAAAGCACTAAATTAAATTGTTCACACGACCGAAACAATACAATACACTTCTCAATAATGTGAACAATAGCAATGAATCATGTCATAAAACAAGAAAAAAAGCACATACAAAAGATCTTTTCCAGAAAGCTCCGAAATAAATAATAAATCATTGTCACGAACCAAAGCAATGATTCACAATACAAGAACTTTCCAGAAGTATTTTTTGTGTATTGAATAAGAATTTTCGAGAAGTTTTTTTTTGTGTATTGAATAAGAATTTCCGAGAAGTATTTTCGAGAATATTCCGAAACACACTAATTTTGTATAAAAGCAGCCGTAGAGTCGAGGCTAGAGTGAATTCAAATCAGAAAGCCGAGCTGTGTACTTGAAATATTCGGAGTAAAACAGAAACTTTGATTTTAAAAGTAATTAAAATAGTGAAGCTCTAAAACTGTGATAAATTAATTGTAACATTTAAATTATTGAAAGACAAATATTTTTAAAACTAATTGTAACGCAGAAATAGTTATAAATAAACTTTATACAATAAATTCACATAAATAAAAGGTGTTATCATTCTAATAACATCGAACCGAAAGGGTAGCACGTCACAATATGCATCATGTACTACTTCTGCCGCTTGTAAATTTAGATAAAGCTATCTGACTCAAACTGTTAGTAAATCTTGCATGCATCGGTGATGTCAACTATCCATTAGATACCCGTATATACGAAGATTAAAGATTTTGGGTCATCACAAATTTTAATAATATTGAAAGTAAAGATGGTAGCTTATTTCACTTTAAACGTTATAACAACTTAAATTTGAAGGTTTTTTGGTGTGAACCAACTTTGAAAAACCTTCAAATTCTATAAAATGTGGAGTGACATTAATTTTCACTTTGAAAAAACAAACAGCTGATGATTTGACAATTCAGCCGCCCAATCCCTTTGAAATTTTTTTCGGCGAATCACGAAAAGCTTAAGTTATATTTTTTATGTAGAATAGTTAATTTTTTTTCTTAGACAGATTCTTAATTGTTTTTCTAATTTGCAAAATGGCTATAATCTGGGATAGGAAATTTACATGGGAAATTAATTATTAAGGATTATTTAACTGATTTAACTTCTTTATTTTTTTTTTAGTTTTAAAATTGAAAATGCCACTGGCGTGGAACCTAGCATAACTCGGCACCAAATAATTTCCAATCTTGGACGGAACATTATTTTCATTATTTGTGGTTTAACACTTGATTACCTGATTTGGCTCCCTGTGACTTCTTTCCGTTCAATCGAGTTAAAAAACCATTACGGGGAACGCGTTTCAGCAGCCGAGAGGAAGTAATGGAAAAATCACCAACACACACAGAGATACTTGTAGATGTACTCTTGGCTACGTAACTTTTGCAGATGTACCAATTTAACAAAAAAAACAGAACTCAAATCGGAACGATGGGAGCGCCACACGGTGGTTATTCCGTTTTGTTTTTGATCAAGGTAGTATTTCATTTTAATCATCGATTTATTCATATGAATTCGTTCAGAACGGACGAGACCGAACGAAAACTTTTCTAAAATATCAAAAGTCTTCAATAAACATTAAAGATTTCAAACAAATTACAATTATTTTGACAATTTTCATTTGTCAAATAAATTCAGCATCTCGAAATTTTCATTCAGCATTTGATGCTTGCGTCATCGCTTCGACTAAAAATAATGCACACTACTGTGAGTAGTGAGTTTTTTCATTTGTGCACACTAAAATTTTTCTTACAGTTGCGGAATCCGGCACCTCATGAAAAGTTTCTTATCAGGTGGTGTACGAACATAAATATGTGTTGGTAAATGAAGTGAACAGGACTTAAATTTAATATTTAATAATAATCTTTCATTCTCGAAATTACATAATTTTTTAATTTCATTTTGATTTATTTATATTTTTTGAATCCAATAAATGTAAATTTAAAATGGGAAAATCTTCTTGTGACGTCATTTCATGCATACTTCTGTTTCTCTTTATATTTTTTTATATGTTCTTACTTCAACTTGTATACTATTCATAACCAACATCGCACTAAACAGAGATCATCCGTATTTATAAAAAAAAATTTCGACTCGTCACGTAATTTGCAAATTACGTAAATTCGCGAAATTGGCTAAATTTTTTTTTGACCTTTCTTTAGAAATTCTGATTGGTTGGACAATTTTGGCAAAATAAAATAATGAAAACTTGAATGACTGATAAATTTAATCAAAACTGTCACAAAAAGAAAGGGTAACTAATGATAAAGTATGGAAACTTCCTCTCCTCGCCGTTATGCCGCTTTTTCAAATTTTGGCTGTTCTTTTTCAAATAATTTTCTATCCACTGCTGGCATAGATAGGACTAAAAATTTTACGTATGGGGGAAAGGGAAACATTATTTTAAAAAACATCCCATTTTTCGCTTTTGGGTAATTTTAAAATGTAAACAAAGAATCAGAAATTTATATACAAATGCACACATACCAGAAAAACAAATTTGGCGCTAATTTTTTTTTCTGGTATGTGTGGGAAATTTTATAAGATTTGGGACCATATATAAGATTCCAGGCTAATTTTATAAGATTTGATGGATTTTGTCTATCAAAACTTCACGTACTCTTGCGTATGCTTTCGCACTTGTTGCTACGTGCTTTTCCTGGTTACTCCGCGAGCTTTCCATACTTTACCATTACCATAGACTAGTATACCTAGATGTCCAAAGGCTTAAGCCAAACTGATTCTTCTGTTTTTAAGATTGTACCATGATATCGCGGTACTAAGCTTTTTTTCTTGTGTTCTCTATTTTCAGATACATCTTAACTTTCTGTGAGAGAGCTTATAGAAATTCGTCGTAAGCTTTCAAATGTGATCTGTTTTCGTTACTCGAATTAAGAATGAATTCATTTTTCAATAGTATTCATATGTTTTATTTTCCACTGTTGCAATATATTAAAAAATTTGTTATTATGTTGTGTTTTTCACTGTTGCAATTTAATAATGAAATAGGTAAGAAAGGTACTTTTCTTTTCCTAATATTTTGTTCTTCAATTTATTTTCAGCAATTTGAAGGAATTCTTTTTAATTTTTTTAAATTCATTTATTGTAAAATGTTTTTAAACATTTAAGGTCTGTTCGACATAAGTCCTGGACTGACTCTAACTTTTCTGGCTTTACTCCAGAAAATGGCATATTTTCTTACTCCAAACTGGTTTATATCGAACAACTTGGAGTAAGTTCGTATTAAACGTCATATGTGTACTGTCAAAGTTGAGATTGAGTGTGATTTTTGCTTATGTAATTTTTAGTACAATTTAAAACATTTATTAGATACATATTTAAGATTTATTGTTTCAATTTTTTCCAAAACACAAAACCATGGAATTTGACAAAACTCAAAAGTGAGGTTATATTATGCAATTACCAGCTGTCAAATGTTTACTTTACCTAAAAGCAAGAGTAAGTCCAGGACTGAAATCACGAATTCTGAACTTACTTTTTTCTGTATGTGTTCAGAGTAAGTCCAAAGTGCACTTCGAACAGAATAGAGTAAATTTTCTTAATCGAATAGACCTTTAATATATTTCAAACTCTTTTCTTCATTGTATGTATAATTATTTGTTCATTCTTTTTGGAATCCATTATTCATTTGCAATTTTTTCCCAATAATACAAAGATTATTAATTCCAGTATTTGCAGACATATATTGAAACAAGGCCCTATTTAGGATTTATAGCTCCTCGGCTGAACCTTTTGTGCGAGCCCTACCAAGGAAACGAGTTTTTAAAAAGGTTTTTTTGTGGTGCGGGTCCATAGGCGCCTATGCTACCTACGCATAAATAGGGCCCTGTGTAGAACAATCATTTGATCATTAAACCATTCAGGATGATAAATTTTCGAATCTTGAACACATACATACATATTGCTACAGTGCCTGTTTTATATTTTTAATATGAGGACTTCTCCTAAAAACTTGAGTGAAAATATATGCATGTCTTCTGCATCTATATAAATAAAATCGTAAATGTTCGTTTGTTCCTAACCGGTAATCTCCGAAACTTCTTGACCAATTGCTTTGAAACTTTCACAGAATGTCCTATGTGATTATGACCATGTTCATATGTAGTTTTTATTTATCTAGGTTATACCTGAGCCAGGTAAACCCTAAACCCTAAAACCAAAAAAGGCATTTAAAAATGAAAATGCTGAATTTAACAAAATCTTAGATTAAATTTCCAGCTTGGGACGATTTACAATGCAAAAGCTCTTACTTCCTGCGCAATCGCCGGTGGATAGGCATGACATCACAGCACCTCAGACAGAAGCTGAAATCGCTGAAGGATTTCATGATAAAACATTAAGTGTTTGGGTCCGTGCGCTGCTGGATGTACTCAGTGGAATGGCAAAAGAGAGGATTCCCAAACGTACATATACTAATCTGGCTCTATAACAAACAAAATCGACGATGTAATATGCGCTGAAATACCCGATGCCGATGTCGATAAGGATTTGCATGAAGTTGTGAAGAAAAATATGATACATGGACCTTGCGGTACGCTGAATCCAAATTCACCATGCATGATAGTATCCAACACAGTTACAGGAAACGATGAATATCCTTTATACAGAAGAAGATCAGCAGAAGATGGCGGTAAATTAGCAACCCCTAGCATATTCAATGAAGCTACGATAGGCAAACTCTACACAGCGCATCCCAATCAAGATGAATGCTTCTTTCATCGCACGCGGTTGATAAATGTGGCCGGTCCAACGTCTTTCCACCAATTGAGAATTGTGAACGGTGTTACACATGTCACTCTGAATTTATTGCAGAACGACCGACACTGGGATGTATGTATTAATGACGCGTGCAACACGTTACATCCATATCAAATTTGTGCATTATTTGCAATTATATTGACCGCCTGCTGTCCTTCATCTGCAACAGAGTTATAGGAGAAATTTAAAACCCACATAGCTGAAGATATTTTCCGTCGGATATGTAAGGAAAATTCAAATATGAGCATGGATTTCACAGCAGAAATCTACAACGAAGTGTTGATAATGATTGAAGATTTGTGCTTAGAAATCGCAAGCAAAGTTCTCAATCAATTGGGAATGCCATCACCGAATCGATCTGCTGCTGCTTTGTTTGATATAGAATTGGGTCGTGAAAATTACAACACGGGTGATCTTTTGTCCTATGTGCAATCAAATATTCCTAAGCTAACGTTTGAGCAAAGGGGCATTTACGATCGAATAATGCAAACTGTCAATAACGGAGTTGGAGAAATATTCTTTTTAGATCCGTCAGGAGGAACTGGTAAAACGTTCCTAATTAGAATGATTCTGGCTACAATTCGATTCCAAAATGACATAGCCTTAGCTCTTACGACATTCGGAATAGCTGCGACATTGCTACCAGATGGAAGAACGGCTCATTCCGCTTTGAAATTGCCATTAAACATTCAATTCATTGAAAATCCCACATGCAACATTTACAAAGCATTCGGCATGGGAAAAGTATTGCAGAAATGCAAACTTATTGTTTGGGATGAATGCACAATGGCGCACAAAAAATCGCTCGAGGCCCTTGATCGATCATTCCAAGACTTACGTGCAAATATCAGACCATTTGGGAACGCATTAATATTGCTTGCAGGATATTTCAGGCAAACATTACCTGTAATTCCTCGATCGACAGCAGGGGACTAAATAAATGCTTACCTGAAATACTCGACTTCGTGGCGACGCGTAAAGACGTTAAAATTAACTACAAATATGCGAGTCCAGCTGCAAAACGATCGGTCAGCAGAGATATTCTCACATCAATTGCATCAATTGAAAGGTGGCGGTTGATCTAACGTCAGGACGAATTTCATTGTCTCATAACTTCTGCGATTTAGTGACGTCAAAAGAAGAATTGGTTGAAAAAGTATTTCCCAATATTCAAACCAATTATAAGAATCACGATTGGCTAAGTGAACGAGCTATTCTTGCGGCCAAGATCAAAGACGTCTACGAACTTAACAATATTATTCAGTCTAAGATTCAAAGCGAGGTGGTCACATACAAGTCCCTCGACACTGTTGCAGAAGCAGATGAACCGGTTAATTATCCAACAGAATTTTTGAATTCACTCGATCTGTCGGGGATGCCACCGCACGTACTGCAATTGAAAGTCGGTGTGCCAATTATCATGTTGCGAAATATCAACCAGCCAAAGCTTTGCAACGGCACGCGGCTTGCAATAAAAAAATTAATGAGCGACATCGTAGAAGCAACAATCTTGACAGGACCTTTTAAAGGTGAAGATGTGCTCATTCCTCGCATTCCTATGATTCCAACGGATATGTCATTTCAATTTAAGAGATTGCAATTCCCGAATCGATTGGCGTTTGCAATCACCATCAATAAGTCTCAGGGCCAATCTTTAAAATTGTGCGGTTTAGATCTAGACACGGATTGCTTCTCACATGGACAATTATATGTTGCGTGTTCTAGAGTCGGCAAACCAGAAGATCTCTATATCTGCACAGAAAATGGAACAACAAGAAATGTTGTATAACCACAAGCATTGTGAAATCAAATATACGAGAAACGTGCGCTTTTTCTTTTCTTTTCCATTTAACCAGACTGAGCCACAGCAACGCGTGGTCGGATACAGCTAGTATTTAATAAAAGTTGTCTGATGGCTCAATTAATCCTCTTTCGTCAGGACAATTATCATATTGATATCAATAACGGCGGAAGTACGTTAAAGATCTTCTAATAAAAAACCTTCAACTAGGCTTCGTGAAGGCAAATTTGCATATTCATCACTGTCTACAAAAAGTGTAGCATCCGATGTTATTTTTTTGTCAACATATTTTTTTTCAAAATGAATATCGCAAATAAAAGGATATTTTTTTGCTTCTTCCAAATCGAAAAGTATCTTGTACAAATTTTCATTAAAATCTACAAATAACGTTCTGTAATTTGAAAACACAACGCATATATTTTTAATCAATCATAAATTCAGTAACTTATAAACATGTACTTTGTACGGAAGTTAAAAATTTAAATTAATATATCTAATCACTAAGCATCAATGAAATAGGAGAAAAAGAAAGGAATGAGCGCTTTTCAAAGCTGGAATTAATAAAGAGTAAAGCTCTTGTAGTTTCTTCTTCGATTTTACAACAACAACAACGTACATCACACTGTCTATAAGGCTTAGACATCTAGGTATACTACTCTATGCCATTACCTATACTTTGCTCAAAAAACAAAGCAAAATAAAATCCATCCAAAATTTAAATCTCGAAATCACTAATATGTAAAACAAGAAACTATTCTAGTTCAGTGGATGTAGTCTGTCAACTGAACAGCTTTTGAAAACTGTTTTTTTTTTTTTTGTATAAAGTCAATTTTGATTAGAAAGTTTCTAGTTTATATAAATACACCTAATTCTATTTTCACCCGATGTTTTTTACGCGATTCCAAAAAATTATTTAGTTCCTTTTTACGCGACTTGATTTAACGCGATTCCAAAAAATTTCATAAAAATAATTTTTAGAAAGAAAAAAAATGTATGTGTAATCTTTTATCTCGTTTCGTGTTGAAAAAAGTAATCCCCCAAAAATATGGTGATTTTATATGAAGATGGAAGTTTCGGGCAGAATGGGTTATAAATGAAAATGCAGTGCCTCTAACACGGTTGAGTACTCTAATATTATAGCGTTAGCTCATGAAGTATGTGGAGAAGGGTTTGGTGATCTTTTGTCTCAAGATGTAGAAGAATTACTACAGGATAAGGAACTCACCAACGACGAAATTATAGGTTTTGCGCTTGAGACACCTGATATTCAAGAAGTTAATGAGGAAGAAAATGTCCTCCCACTGCAAACATAATTAAAGAAGGTCTTAGCCTGGCTGCGAAATTGGGTGATTGTTTTGAAAACATGATCCTATTGAAGAAAGAGGTAATAAACCTCAACGTGGCTTGAAATTACTAATGAGCAATTATTGTGAATTGTATAAGCAACTTGTAAGACCAGGAACACAACGATTAATTAGCGATATCATCACTAAAATCGCTGAAACAGCAGTAGTAGATAATGAAAATTAGGTGAAAATTTTAAGTGATGAAAGCAAGCGTAGGCATTAACTCGTTTTTACGATATCTGTGTCTGAAGCAGCGATTTTAGACCGCACTGTCAAATTTTGGAGGGGAAATAATTGCATTTTTTTAATTTCTAATTTTTAGTGCGTTTCGGATTCCAAACCAAATTCTTTTGAATTAAATAATGAAAGTTAATAAATTTCCTATATAAAGTGTTTAATTTCTGGGTGTAATAACAAACAACATCCAAAAATTCGTGGAATTTTCTTTCACAACTAAGTTTGACATATTTTTTATTAAAATGGGCGAATTTTCGTTCTTTCCGTATAAAAAAAAGGTTTTAAGGTGTTTATTTATTTATTGGTAATCAAATAGAAGTTATGTTAATTCATAATTTAGAAAAAAAATTGTTTTTTGAATCAAGTTTGAATCTAGACCGCAACGCCAAATCCCACTTTTTTTATTTTAATTTTAATTCTTAAAATTCGTCGAAGCTTTTGAAAATTCAGCATTTTCAGTTTTAAATGTTTTTTTTTGGTTTTAAAGTTTCCAAAAAATGAGGCTCTACGTATGAAATGGCTTTCGCTATTGGTTTACGCAGGAAAGGAAATATATAGGCACATACTATACATGTTTATAATTATTATTTAATAAATTAATTTTGTTTGTTTAAAAGAAACTTGATTTTTGGAACAAATAACGCAAACATTTTTTTGCAATTCGGATGTTCCAGAATGGATGAGCTTTTAGCCCATTTACAACGTTGCCCCTCCGAATTCATGTTTTTAACGGCACTACTACGCCGCACACATAGTGCCGGATTACACGCGGTGTTTTTTGGGTAGAATTCTACCGCAGACATAGCTATCAGTGGGTTGGGGGTGAGGCAGAAGATCTACCTCTCGAAATGTTAGCGCCACGGAGTTTTTTACGCACACAAACAAGAGTTACTGTTTGTGTCGGTTTCGAAAAAAATTGAAAATTCAAGCGCGCCATTTGCTTACTGAGCGTCAACAGGTAATCATGATCTAAAAGTACATAGTAAATAGTAAAATAGTAGATCCTAAAAGTTTGAAGGTTTAAGCTCGAGTGATGCTGTGTTCACGCACACTAATCCACTCCTTGTGTAGCTTGTATAAAAGACTGTGGTATAAACATTCCTCGTCTAATCAGTTTGGTACTTTTCTAGCCAAAACTTGACGGTAGATTTCTAGTGCGTGTAATCCGGCACATAAGCAATAAAAATGCAAGTGGATTCCAAAAGTACTTCAATTTCCCCTGCGAAAGGCCCATACATATTTTCCCTAATCTAAGGATGAAAGTTATATTCAAATTCTCCATAAACGAATGCGTTTATTTTCACAAAGTGATAGCTATTAAGGAATCTGTATTATTATGTATTTTTTCAGTTTTTGTTTATTAAAATGAATTTTTTTGGTTATTTTTTGTGTTGTTTGATGAATAAAATACAATTTTTTTGTTGAATTATAATTTTTTTTGCATTTTTTCCATTTATTCTATATAATATTTTATAACATTAGCTATTTTTAAAATAGAAGATGGTGTAATTGACCTAAACACAATAAATTCGTATGTTTTAATGATATTACTTTAGTTTATTTTAAAATCTAGAACCAATCCCTCACTTTTATATAGATACTGTAAATTTTTTTACGCGAGTTTTCGAGGAGCATATCTATCCCGTGAAAACAGAATTAGGTTTATTTAAATGCTATTTAATGATTTTATTCGGCCTTTCAAGCGGTAATATATATATTAATAATATTATTATGTATTTAAATAATAAAACTAATTATATTTAGACTTTCATGATTAATTTTTTCAAAATGTTTGCACTTACAAAATCCAGGAATATTTCCGAATATAAAGATTGCCAAAAATACACAAATTGGAAAAAACTTCATTTTAATAATATTAATCTAAATTTTATACTTTTTTTTAAAACGCCTTTACTGTATTGGGATTTAATTATGACACCGAAACACTTGATTATTTGAAATCGAATGAACTAATGTGAAATACAAAAGAACTCAATTTCATAAATTCGATTCCGATAATGTAATCTAATCTTTTCAATATTTTTTAGCAAGAACGTTATCTATTCTAGTTGGTGATGTTTTTTAAGGAGAATAATTAGAAATATATAAAACTATATAAAAAAAATCATAATCAAAGATTATTGTCAACATTTTTTTAATTGGAAATAAACAATGCTTTTAAAACTAAAAAACCAATGAACAAAGATAGAAATAAAGATAAGTAGAATTCAAAAAAGGTTTCTGATTCAACGTTAGTAAATTACATTATATACTTCTAGGAGCCAATCTCCACACAGCTGACATCCTATTCTGATGAGAAAAATCCCATACTCTCATCAGAATAGGATGTCGGCTGTGTGGAGATTGGCCTTAAAGCTCTCGCAATTTGCTTATTTTCAAGATGAGCTGTATATCCTCATTCTAGAGCTAATTTTGGAAGGCTCACAAATCTAATATGCATCTAATGCCACATATACAACTGAACATAATAAATATCTTGTTGTTTGGTTAAAGGTGCCAAACACAATGACAACTCTATCCTTTACGTACTTAAGGGTTTGAAAGATCTTTTCAATAACCTAAGTTTCAATTACCGTCACAGACCTTCTTCACCCACAAAACCGTAACCCTAATCACTTTGCTACTGGTAGAAATCTTTTAAGGTGGATTCGCGGCAGTGGAAAATATTGGGTTTTTTAGGTGAAGCAATAAAACACAGAGTGAAATAAGCCGTAATTTATTGTACAATAATAAAGAGGACAATGATTTAAAAACGTTTGTCTTGTTACAGTGTTTGACTTCGGCTGAAAGAATACATATGTCAAATAGTCAGTGAGGCCAACTATTCAAAATTTTAGTTTACTATCTCTTACATTTTAACAGAAAATGCTCATAATCAATTCTTTGCTTTAATCTACAGGTAGGTGCTGCTGAAAATCCTTTTTTTGATCTGAGATGCTTGAAAAGTAGTAATTTTAGCGTTGAAAACAAAAAGTGTCCAAAACAAATTCAAGATGGAGGAGTGGATGTAAAACCAAATGAAAATTCATGTATAACACTTTCAGAATTATCAAGAGCATTGAATGTTGATAGAACCAATGTTGGCAAACATCTATATGCAATATTGTTGCGTGCTACCTTTGGTTCGGATGTTATTAAATGATAACACTTTTTATTTAAGTGAATTTAGTGTATTTTACAATTATTTCTGCGTTAACAATTAGTCTTAAAAATATTTGTCTATCAATTATTAATTATTACAAAATTATTTATCACAGTTTATTCACAATGGATAACACTATTAATCACTTTTTAATCAAATGACTTTTTCAATCCCTTTGTAAACCAGCCACAAATAATCACGTTTCAAATCTCTTTTTGTTCAATCTCGAACTTTGACTCCAACTGTTCTCGCTTCAACGATGTTCCTTCCTTATATACTAATGGCTTGAGACTCGAGAAGGTTCTCAGTCTGCATTGAAACGTGTTTTCTATAGAATTCAAGAAATGTCAAACTGAAAGAAACGAATGTCAATAATTTTGTTGTTTTCCTTAGAATGTTTGGTGGTTTTCGAGAACCATCAAACATTCTAATTTGTTCTTTTTTTTATTTCCAATTAATTACGCGTTAGTGTTTTGTGAGAGTGGAATATAGTGCAATATGAATGGTTCAAAACAATGACTTTTAGTTCTAATAGCCAATCAGTGAACGGTTACTTTTTGTTGAATAATTCCTTTATTTCCAGGTTTTCCTGGAAAATTTTTGCATATTTGAATGGAGGAAAAATTCCCCAATCGACTGACAGTATTCATGACTGTAGAGATGGTAACACTGTAAGTATAACAGCCAACTGTTATAATAAAAATAACATTGTATAGAAGGACAGAACAATAAAGTATGTGAAGTTGATCAGATGTGTGTTTAACTAAAATCTCATAAAAAGAGATATTACATGGCGCTGCGGATAAAAAAGCAAAAATAAAAAATAAAAAATAAAGAAGAAATAGAAATTAAAAAAGAAAGTCAAATATTCTATTTGGAACAAAATTTATTAAGGACATTAATATATTGAAAAAAAAAACGGAGATTGAAAATTCTTTGTTGGGCGAAAAACATTATAAAAAAAAAAAAAGACAGTTATTGAGAATTTTTTTTGTGTTCGGCGAAAACAATTAATGGGAAGAGCACAAAACGGTGAACAAAAAAGCCAAGTAAAAAGACCGCGTGGTAGACCGGCAAAAGCAATAAGATACGTGTACATTAATAGAAAAATGGATTTCATAAAAAAAAGTGGATGAGCTGAAACTAGAAGGAAATATTGCAGAAAATTGGCGAATTTTCTGGCAAAATTTTGAAATTTTTTCTGTTGCTATAGAATTATCGAAAAAAGATGTACCAGTGCAGATTGCATGTTTTTTGAATGCAGTAGGATCAGATGCTGTAGAAGTCTACAATTCATTTAATTTGAGTGAAGAGGATAAAAAATCCTATACAAAAGTGGTTTCATCATTCAAAGATTTTTGTAGGCCTAAAAAGAATGAGGTGTATGAAACTTTTGTGTTTTTCACAAGAAATCATGCAAATGGCGAACCTTTTGATCATTTTTTTATGGACATAAAGAAAATGGTTAAAAGATGTGGATTTTCTGATGAGAATGGAATGCTACGTGATAGAATTGTAATTGGTGTAGAAGACAAAGAACTACAAAAGAAAATGATTGCAACGGAAAATTTGTCATTGGAAAAAGCAATCGAGTTAGCAAGGTCAAATAAAGTGTCAAAGCAACAAATGCAGGTTATGAGAGGACCAAGAACATCGATTGATCTAATTCATCGTACTCAAAATAAAGATAGTCAGATAAGCAATAAAAAATTTAATATTAATATTAATAAAGATAAAAATAATAATTGTCAATCTAATTACAATAGAAATAAAAATAATTCTAATTTCAGGAACAATAATGAAAATATTGGCAAAAATAATGGCATGAACAACATTGATTGCAAGTTTTGCGCGAGAAAACATGAAAAAAAAAATTGTCCAGCATTTGGGAAAAAATGCAATAATTGCAATGGATATAATCACTTCGCAGTTGTCTGTAAGAAACAGTCAGTCAATGAAATCAAAAAGTCAAGTAGGCATGATTTAGGAGATGATGAACAAAATTTTCATATTGATTCGGTAAATTGTAAAAGTGTGTCAAATGATTCATGGTATGAAAGTGTAAAAATTGAATCTCAGATAATTAAATTTAAACTTGACACTGGTGCCCAGGTTAATATATTACCTATAAAATATATACACAATATAAACAAGATGAGAGTTGACCAAAATAATATAATTCTGGAAGCATATAACGGTACAACAATTAGAACAATAGGACAAGTATCATTAAATTGTAGTGCTAGAAATATAGCAACAAAACAACAATTCTTCCTGGTAGATAAAGATACAATTCCAGTGTTAGGTCTAAGAAGCTGCATAGAACTGGGTTTAGTTAAACGTGGAGACATGCTGAATTTAAAAACTAAAGAAAATTTCATGGAAAAATATTCAAAGGCATTCTGTGGAATTGGGTGTTTTCCAACGAAATTACATATAGAACTGAAGAACAATGTCTGTCATATTACAAAGCCACCAAGGCGTATACCATTAACTCTTAGAAGACCTCTAGAAAATGAATTAAAAAGATTGTGTAAACTTGATATAATAGAAGCTGTAACAGAACCATGTGACTGGGTGTCCAATATAGTAATAGTGGAAAAAGCGAATAAGATGCTTAGAATTTGTTTAGACCCTAAAGATCTAAACAGCTCAATTAAAGAACAATATTTTGAAATTCCAACGTTTGAAGATTTAAAGCCTAAGTTTGCTAATAAAAGAATTTTTTCAGTACTAGATTTAAAGGATGGTTATTGGCAAGTAATGTTAGATGACTACTCAAAGAATTTGTGTACTTTTAGTACTCCATTTGGATGTTTTAGGTTTAAAAGACTACCATTTGGGCTAAAAGTTGCACCAGAGGTGTTTCAGAAAATTAACACTGAAATGTTTGCAAATATACCAAATGTAACAGTTTACATTGATGATATAATTATTGCAACAGAAACTGAAAAGGAACATGACGAAATCCTAGATCTAATTATAAAAAGAACATTGAAAAATAATGTTAAATTTAATGCAGAGAAAGTACAATTTAAAGTAAAAAAAGTTAAATTTTTGGGACACAGAATATCTGAAGAAGGCATAGCAATGAATGAAGATAGAATATTAGCGATTCAAATGTTAAAGCCACCTACGAATAAAGTGGAGTTGCAAAAGTTACTGGGGTTTATTAATTATGTTAGAGAATATATACCAAACTTATCAAGTGTATCTGCTCCCATAAGAGAACTCTTAAAAAAAGACGTCATATTTCAATGGTTAAATATACATAATAAATGCTTAGAAAATATTAAAGATATGATTAGTAATGCACCTATATTAAGAGCATTTGATGTAGCAGAAAAAATTACATTGCAAACAGATGCATCCAAAAAAGGTTTAGGATGTTGTCTTATGCAAAGCAATCGGCCAGTTTGTTTTGCATCGCGAAGCTTAATTGAAACTGAGCAAAACTACTCTCAAATTGAAAAAGAAATGCTGGGTATAGTGTTCGCGTGCGTAAAGTGGCACTCGGTAATATATGGGCGACAAATTGAAATTGTAACAGACCATAAACCGTTGCTAGGAATTATGGCAAAAGATTATTCGAAAATTCCGTCGCCAAGGCTTCAGCGAATGAAGCTGAAATTAGAAAAGTATAACTTGAAATTGACGTATCTGCCTGGAAAATATCTTCTGGTTGCAGATTACCTTTCGAGAAATTTTTGTGAAAATGTGACAAAAGAACCGGAAGTAGAAGAGCTTAATGAATTAGTGCATACGATTAACATAAGTGATACGAAAAAGAATGAATTTCAAAAGGAAACGGAAAATGATGAAATTTTAAAAAAATTAAAAGAAATGATAAATAATGGATGGCCAAAAGATAAAAAACATGTTGCAGAAGATTTAAAAATGTACTGGAAATATTGTAATGAATTATTTGTTGAAGATAACTTAATTTTTTTAACGATCGAGTATTTGTCTCACAAAGCTTAAGATTGGATATCTTAAAGAAATTGCATATATCACATCTTGGAATAGAAAAAACAAAAAAAAGAGTGAGAACTTTGGTCTATTGGCCTAACTTGAATGAAGATGTTGAAAATATGGTCAGCAAGTGTAAAACGTGTCAGAAGTATCGGTCTGGAAATAGTAACGAACCATTATTAAACCATGAAATTCTGGCTTCACCATTTCAGAAAATAGGAATGAATATTATGGAATTAAGTGGAAAAAGTTACCTCGTTATAGGTGATTATTTTTCTAAATACTTGGAAATCATACCACTTACTAACAAAACTGCAGCAACTATAATAAATAAACTTGAAGTTGTATTTTCAATTTATGGAATACCAAAGATAATAATTGCTGATAATGTGCCATTTAATTCGTTTGAACTCAGAGAGTTTGCGAAAAAATTGGATATACAAATAATTACTAGTAGTCCGCATTACCCGAAATCAAATGGATTAGCGGAAAGATTTGTACAGATTGCAAAAAGACTAGTATTAAATGTACTGAAACTAAAACCAGTGTATTGCTAGCATTACTTGAATATAGAAACACTCCTATAAAAAATTTAAACATCTCGCCTGTAGAGCTAATGATGGGTAGGCAAACGCGAAGCCTGGTACCAGGAAAAGAAAAATTCTTCAAAATTCAAAATGTGTGTACGCAAATAATACCTGAATTAAGAAGAAACAACAATATCAATAAAAAATATTATAACAGAACCTCAAGAATTAAAGTAAATTTTCAAAAAGGGGAGAAGATATGGTGTAGAGATATTAGTGATAAATATTGGGTACAAGCTGAAGTAAATGAAGTATTGAACACTCCTAGATCATAGCTAGTTGAATTAGACAATGGAAAAATCTATAGGCGCAATTCATATTTTTTAAGAAAAAGAAACTAATGCAATTAATGTTGATCTGTCATAAAAAAGATTAATGAAATACATTTAAGTTAAATATAGTAAATATTTACATTTTGAATTGTTAGTATAAAATATGATTTAAAATTTAAAAAGATTGAATTATTGTAATTGAATTAAAAAAGGGGAGATGTAGAGATGGTAACACTGTAAGTATAACAGCCAACTGTTATAATAAAAATAACATTGTATAGAAGGACAGAACAATAAAGTATGTGAAGTTGATCAGATGTGTGTTTAACTAAAATCTCATAAAAAGAGATATTACAATGACCATACTTTGCTTTCTATGATATCTGATCGGCTGTTATTTACTTCCAGAAACATCAGGCGATCAGAAATGCAAGGCGCGCAATTTTTGCAACAATTTCAGGCATCTATGGTCACTTTTGCTTGAATAACTCCTATATTTATGTTTCACTGTAAAGTTTTTGCATATTTGGAAATAAGAGAAAATCATCAATCCACTGACACTAGTCATGATCTTATTTTGTTTGCTAGGATTTCTGATTGACTATGGCTTCGGCAACGATGGCCCATATATGACCTAGCGCACCGGACTGATGGTTCTAGCTGTAAAAAAACACTGTCCGTTGAGAGTACCGAAAAGTTCTTCCAAAGTACTGATATATTGTATATATTACGAGCTCTTTGCGTATGTTAAATAAAAGCTTTTTTGAATATTCCATATTTTTAGTTGTTTATATCCTTGCTTTGAATACAATTACGTAATTATAAGTGGAATTTATTTCTTGTAATACATTTCTCCTTTTTACTGTGGGTTCATATTTTATTTCAATATCAGCAGAAGAACTTTCATTTGCAATAATATTAGCTGTCTGACTTGTTGGAGGTGTTCCGGAATCACTATCAATATAGATGATAATCAGCATAAGATAATTAGTTTCCATAGTTTTTATGTTCCTGTAATCATGTAAATAATATAAATAGTATTAAAAAAAACTTGATAGTAATTTACTTCATTGTTTTTTCTCTATCTTTATTTCTCTTCAATAAGCTTGATGTGCTAGGTTTTTGATTTTTAGATTCATCCAGTTTGGAGTTTGATGCGGATAACAAATAATTGCACCGATTTTGGCAAATTGATATAATACAATATTCACGAGCAATAGATGACAATTCCAAATTAGAATTTTTAGATTTATAATAATTAAATCCAAATTAACTGGACGTGCTTACAACGTTATGTTACGATATAACGATGATACTTGGAAGAATTAAAGTTACCTTTGGAAAACAATTCTCTCAAGAACGGTCTCTACAAATTATTCAATCTGAAATATTCAATTTACAATAAGGTCCGCGAGAAGAAGTGAAAGATTTTCTTTTTTTGGTTTTTTTTATTGAAACTTAGAAATAATATAACATATAGCAACCTATTTTAAAACTTCAAATTATTAATTAGTTGGCTTTAGCATTAAACATTCAATTTCCTTAAACAAAAATCCCATGTGCTTGCTCCCGGCACTACAAAAATTACTTAAAGCTGAACTTAAAACTAGGTAACAAATACAATATTAAATAATAATAAAAAAGAAGTAAACGGCAATTCCAAACCGCTTCAACCAAAAAACTAGAGAGATGACCGATTTCACATCGAATTTTTTTCAATAGAGCTGTCATCCTCTGTAAACCTGATCTGCATCTTTTTTATTTAACACGTCGGTCAATAAGTCCGTGGACTAACATAGAAAAAAATTTTTTTTCTTAAAATTCGATTTTATTCTTCAATATAGTTGCCTTCGAGGGCGATACAGCGATTATAGCGATCTTCCAACTTTTCGATACCATTTTTGTAGTACGATTTGTCTTTTGCCTCAAAATAGGCCTTTGTTTCGGCAATTACTTCTTCATTGGTGCTAAAGCGAGCATTTTTTTGAGATCTGCGAACAGGAAATAGTCACTAGGGGCCAAATCTGGAGAATACGGTGGATGGGGAAGCAATTCGTAGCTCAATTCATAGAATTTTGCCATCGTTTTCATCGATTTGTGACACGGTGCATTGTCTTGATGAAAAATGACTTTTTCTTCTTTAAACCAGGTCTTTTCTCATGAATTTTTACATCCAATTGGTCCAAAAGGTTGTAATAATAATCTGAGTTTACTGTTTTACTAGTTTGGAGGTAATCCACCAACAAAATTCCTTTTGCATCCCAAAAAACTGATGTCATAACCTTCTTCATTGATCTTTGGGCCTTAACCCGTTTTGGAGCCGAATTATCGGTTTTTTGATTTTGCTTTCGACTCAGGATCATAGTGATAGACCGAAGTCTCATCCATAGTGTGAATCGGTGCACAAAATCCACTTTATCCTTTCGAAAATGTTGTTGGGAAAGTCGCATTTGCATGTTTTTGTTCCATTTTTCGGAAATGCGGCAGCCAATTTGCATAGAGATTTTTGAAGCCTAAAACTTCAGCTAAGATGTGATGTACTGGTCGATGCGAGATGCCTATGGTGTCAGCTGCCTTATCCAAAGCCACTCGTTTGTCTTCCGAAACCATATCCTGTATTTTTGGAACTTTTCTATTGTTGGTACACTTTTTGGATATCCTTGACGTGGATCGTCTTCATGGCTTGTACGACCAGATTTAAAAAGGCACCCCATTTTTCAACGGTGGATTTCGAAGATGAAAAGTCCGGATAATAATTATCAAGCCAAGTTTTTATCTCAACGGTATTTTTTGGCCATAAAGCAATGCTTTATCAATACACGAAATTCACTTTTTCCATTGTTTTGAAAATAACAAAAGTTGCGTGACGTTCAATTCAATAACTTGAGAACCAATGGTCCGATTGCTGTCAAATTTTGACACCAATCATTTAAAAGAGGGGCGATTCGAGATATCGTATCAATTTATTTTTAGTGGCGCCACCTATGTGTCAGTCCACAGACTTATTGACCGACGTGTTATATTCATGTGTCTTTTTTCTTGTTAGGTCAATTAGGTATTACGTAAATGTAATAACTCCGATGATTCATATATAAATTTATTCGGAAACCATTTACCTCCTGATCTACGAAATTTACCTAGACATTTTCTGAGAATTGTTCTTTCAAAAGTTTCTAATTCTTTAACAACATTTGGGGTAATAAAAAGCAATACACCAAAACCGTAAGTTATAACAGTTCTAATCAATGTTTTATGTATTAACAATTTCGTTCTCGTTTCCAAAGCTGTGGTGGCACGCACCGTACATTCTTGGTTTTGGAGCCCTTTTATTATTAAATCTTGGAATGGTAAGAGTGTATGATCTGTTGAGTGAGCTGTCTCAAAGCTAAATTGATTATCTGGTATTAAATTAGTCTCTCCACAAAAATCATCCAGATGAGTGAGCAAGGATCTTTCAAAAATTTGAACCAGATTTAATAGCGTAGAAATAGGTCGAAAATTCGAAACATCTTGAGATAATTTGTTTTTTGCTATAGGAATAAGTTTTGCCGATTTCCACTGAGCCGGTAAGTATCCATTATTGAAACAATTGTTGATAATTATAGTGAGTAAAGGCGCAATTTCTTTTTGACACTTAGTCAATACAAAATAAGAGATTTCATCTGGACCGGCAGATTTTTTCCTATTTAGGAGATTGATAATCGATTCAACAGTACCTTGAGAAACAAATAATTCCCGGATGGAAGGATTTGAAGATAAGTTTTCAGAATCAAAATTAGTGACATTGCCCTGAGAATTATAAAGATTTGTATTGTGGGAACGATTTTTTTACGAAAAAACGTTGGGAATAAAACGAGTGAAAAGCACTCATTATCTCAGTCATATTTATACATTCCTGTCCATCATATTGAATCGAGGTGCTAGTTATTTCAATATGCGAAGCATTTCTTCCTGTTATTTTGAATATTTCCTTGAATACCTGAGGAGATAGCCTAATATTATTTAACCTCTTACGAAAATTCATCTCCGAAGACAACTTTTCGCTAATCAGTTTACTGAAACAGGAAATTCTTGCAGAAAGAGCCTGATATTCGATGTTAACTTGATTCAGGTTATTATGATATATTCTTTTTAATTGTCTTAACCAGGTTTTCCTGATTTTGTAAATTTTTTTAATTAATCCTGAAACGTTTTGGTAATGTTTATAATTTCCAGTTATCAAATTTTCTGAATGATTAAACGTTGCATCTCTGCGTTTGATAGAGTTTGTGAAAGTTGAGGTGCCTTCATCAATTTCCAGGTTTGTTAGGTTTTTGTCTGGAGGAAGGGATATACCAGAGAGTGTGGACTCAAGTTCACCTCTGAAATTTTTGCATTTAGTTTTTTTAAAGGATCGAAATGTGCAAGGCACACTTAAAAAGGGATCAAACTTTGTAAACCTGATATCTAGTATTATTGAGAAGTGATCGGATCTCGACGGTTTGGTATAGCATTCAAAATTTGGTTGATATAGTTCCAGACGGTAATTAAATAAGGAAGAAGAGACAATAAAGAAATCTAAAAAATATTTTGAATACATTAAATTTGTAGCTGCGCAGTTGTTGTCCTGACATTTTATTTGTAAAAATGCCGTTGACGAGGAAACAATGATAAATATATGTAAGAATCCATGTTGTGTAATATGGCCCTACAGATGACCCTCGTGGCTCTCTCCGGGAAATTGTTTAGTGAAAATGATAGAGTTTTTCCTTTCGGAAGAGGAATCGCGAATTGGTGGTTGCAAGGGTTGCCGCTTGGGTGGTGTTATAATTTATTTAATGTAAATAGGACTTACGTAGTTTTACTTGGCTTATTGTTGACTGCTTCTGCTCCACTGGATACTTATTGGGCACTACAATCATTCAGTAAAATAAAAACTCTTTAAACTTTCTTTTCTTTAAACTTTATTATGTAAAAACGTTTTTTAACACTAAATCTCTTTTTCTTTTCAAACTTGTTTCAATAATGTAAAAACTCTCTTAAAATCTTCGTTTCTTTAAATTTTATTATGTAAAAACGTTTTTTAACACTAAATCTGTTTTTCTTTTCAAACTTATTTCAATAATATAATACTCTCTTTAAATTTTCTTTTCTTTAAACTTTATTATGTAAAAACGTTTTTTAACACTAAATCTGTTTTTCTTTTCAAACTTATTTCAATAATATAATACTCTCTTTAAATTTTCTTTTCTTTAAACTTTATTATGTAAAAACGTTTTTTAACACTAAATCTCTTTTTCTTTTCAAACTTGTTTCAATAATGTAAAAACTCTCTTAAAATCTTCGTTTCTTTAAATTTTATTATGTAAAAACGTTTTTTAACACTAAATCTGTTTTTCTTTTCAAATTTATTTCAATAATATAATACTCTCTTTAAATTTTCTTTTCTTTAAACTTTATTATGTAAAAACGTTTTTTAACACTAAATCTGTTTTTCTTTTCAAACTTATTTCAATAATGTACAAACTTCTTTTAAATTTTCTTCGGCTCAATTCTGGACAATCGATGATCGAGCAAATGTACTCGAAATACTACTTTTAACTTGTTTTACGTATTAAGAACCGTCCACGTTATTACCGCGTACCGTATGTTTTTCTAACTGAACTGAACTCGTGATTATCAAAAACTAGCATTCTTATAGGCAGAAAGTTCATACTTTGTGCTCATTATGTTCTAGGTCGCAGAACATTTACGTAATAGTTCTGGTTTACTTTTTTCCCTAGAATGTTTTCATTGATTTCATAATTCATGCCAATAACATGTATTACAAAATCAATGTAATTTTCTGCCGATAATGAGTTTCGAAATGCATCAAGTAATTTTAATGCATTTCGCAATTCATTATTTTTTATTCACAAAGTAGAACTTTCGCCGAAAAATGTCTACAATGATTTTTGGTTTTGAAATATGATTTTTCGGCACATTTCCGTGTTGCTTCAACATGAAAATGTGTCACTAAACCAATCACATTAAAGTTCGTAATGCAGTTTGTAATTACGAGGGGTATCTGTAATGTTTTATTACATTACACCAACCTAACCCAATGTTGCACGCCACTGCTTTAATAAACAATACCGTTAAAGCATAAAACTCGGAGGCCAATGAATTTGGATTTAAACATTGATTATTCGAGAATCAGCCGTCTCATCAGCCGTTTTGAAGCTGTAATTTTAGTTAACAACCGTATTAAATTTAAAGTATTATAATAGCCAATTCTTCATTTTTTTTCGTTGCAATTTTTCTGAAATTTTTATAATCATTATTATTAATTGAATTAAATAAAATAACATTGTATTTCACTCGCGTTTTTAATTCAATCCCACATATATTTTATATATGTTGTTTCAACTAAAAATGTGTTACGGTTGGCAGGAATGAATGTTTTTTTTTTATAAAAAAAAGAATCCAACTAAAATCATTAATATTTCTAAAAATTTTTCATAAAAAAAATTATTTTGAAATAATATTGTTGAAATATAAATCCTTCCTGGAATTATAATTAGTAGAAACTAAACTCGAAAATAAATTTCTCAGAAAAATGCATTACGATACCTTAATGCAATAAAGATTCTGTCTAAAATCCATCCCATGATCATTATGAATATTTCTAGTACTTTTGTCATAAAATGATACGAATTTTAAACCAAATTTATTTTTAAATGAAATTCACTAAATTGTAAATATTTTCCTGCTGTCGTATGAATGCCCCAAATTAATTTTTTCTAAAAAAAATGTCTGGAAATTAAAAATATCTGAAATATTGAGAAAAACCTATTGCAATTACATACATTCGTATGCATTCAATTCATTCGGGCCTACCGGTGAATTCGTTTCGTTCCACTTCGAAACGAAAATCGTCAATTTGGTACCGGCGAATTCGAATTCGTCAAGAAACGTCTGGCGTAAAACGAATTTTTTGTCGTTTAGCAATGTACAAACGTTAAAGCAGATTGGTGTGAAAATAGACTGTGAAATGTAAGTTTTTGTATTTAATTCTTTTTTTTGTTTATAAATTAAATAAATAAATTTTAGTTTTAATGCTATTTCTTTTAATTTAGTTCAGTTAACCTAGTTTTGCATTTTGAAATACGGAAATGCATTGGTCAAAATACCAAATAATTTATTAATTGATGAAAAATGCAATGGTGGATATAAAAATATGTAACTTTTAAGAAGAATAAAGTTAATCGTGAGGTTTATCATTTTCTTAATTTTTAAATTTAATAATTTATTGAAGAAATAAAATATTAAATTATTTTGTTTTAGGTGTAATTGATACTTGAGCATCCTTAAAAAAAGCATTGGTCAATATAAAACAAAATAATGGGTTCTTCAATATATTTTGAAATACTGGAAATGTATTGTATCTTAAATAAATAATACATATATTTTTGAACATTTGTGAATCTTATATATTAAAAATTGTATTAAAATTTTCAAACAGGACTAGATTCACAAACCAAAATCAATACGCGGCAATGGTCGAAATTATGAGCGGAAATGTGGAGATTGCCCGTGGTTTTACAAAATCCAAAGAGATCAATGAAGTAAAAAGGTTCTGGCAGCAAATACGCCCAGAAATTATATAATTTGGTGGTGATTTAACCAGAGTTTTTCCGGTCATAAACTCAGACTTTTTAAGGAAGACTTTTTTACAGACTTTTTTTAGGCACATTGAAATTAAGAGTGGTGCCAATGAATTGAATGCATACGAATGTATGGAATTGCAATAGGTTTTTCCCGACATTCCAGATGTTTTTAATTTCTAGGCATTTTTTTTAGAAAAAATTAATTTGTCGCCTCGGCAACAATAAAATGTAAACAATTTAGTGCATTTCATTCAAAAATAAATTTGGTTTAAAATTTGTATCATTTTATGACACAAATGTTAGAAATATTCGTAAGGATCACGGGATGGATTTAGAAAGAATCTTTATTGCATTGTAATGCATTTTTCTGAGAAATTTTTGATTTCTTTAGTCTGGTTTCTATTAATTATAATTCCGGAAAGGATTGATATTTCAAAAAAATTTTTTTCATGACAAATATTAATGAGTTTATTAGGATCCTTTTTTCTATAAAAAAAAATATTCAATCATTCTTGTCAACTGCAACGCATTTTCAGTTGAAATAACATATATAAAATATATTTATATTAAATTTACATGGCAAAAATGCCGTTGTTCCTCAGTCAACGGCATTTTTACAAATAAAATATCTTAAATTCACAAAATTTATTTTATATTTCAATTTCTAGAAAAACATGAATCAAAATACTTTAAACGACCTTTATTTGTAACGTAATTACAAATAACAAACTTTTTCAAATAATCAAAGAAATACACCGTTTTTTGACATTAAACTATTCCAAAATAGCAAAAACTTTAGTACAATTTCACATATTTCGTACTTTGACGAATTTGTCTTGCGGCAATACTTTATTTCGTTTCGAACGAATTCAACGATTCCAAAACTAAAGTGAAACGAAACGTTGGATCGAAACGAAAATCGACACGAAACGAATTCGCCGGTAGGCCCGATTATTGTTACCATTTTTAATTTCAATACTTCAAAAAGAAGTCTGGAAAAAAGTCTTCCTTAAAAAAGTCGATGTTTATAGTAGTATGCCTAAAGCTAAGATCACACACTGCAACTTTTGCATGAAGGTTTTTTTGGTTGCAGCTGCAAAAATTGCGAGTCTTGTTCACACATGTAAGTAAAAGTGGCGCGCAATCTGAAGTGTTTATGCTGCTGCAACAAAAAATACTGCAACCGTAAAAAAAAGTTGCAGAGGTGTTCACACATAGCATGCAGATTTTATTGCTTGCAACTTCCTTGGAGTTTTTTCGTGTATGTGTTCAAAATTTGACGTCTTGTTTTGATTTGACGTCTTTTAATTTGAAGTCTTGTTTTAATTGTGATATTTAATTATTGCAATAAAATAATTTATTACGCGAATTACGTGTTGGAGATGAGTTGTTTTCTAAAATTTTTTTGCGATTTTGATTTTGCATATCTTTTGGAAAAAGTAATCAAAAAAAGAATGCTTTTATGAGAAAAGCAATGGCTGCATCCAGCACTACTAAGCGCTTAGTCAAAATTCTTAATCTAAGCAGCTAGAATTTTTTGAACTCCTGGATGCGTTTTTTTTGCTTGAATTAAGCGAAAAGTAATTTTATTGTCTGTACTAAACGTCAAATTAGTTTTAATTGAATAAATTCTAAAAATATATTTTTTGTTAACGAAATAAGTGCCGAAAGTAAATAAAAATTGAGAATAAAGTGGAATAAAAATTTTATAGGAAAGTGGAAAAATTTTAACAAACTCATTGCAATTAAAATTCAATAATCCAGAAATAATTTTCAAAAATTCCTTTCAATTTATCCATTGCACATACCATTTCTTAACGTGAACAACAACCTCAAATGCGCCGTTTGGGTTAGCAAAAAATTTTTATGCTAGAATTTCACTAAGCGCTTAAAGTTAGAATTGCATCCAGTCCTCTTGCTAGATTTAAGCGCTTAGAACTGCTGGATGCGCCCAATAACTCCTACTGAACGCTTGGTTGTAACATTAAGGTTTTTGGCTACAGATAAGGACTTTAAATTATTTTGTAAATTTTGAGTAAGATTCTGTTCTCAGGTGATAGTTATAAATCGTTTATGTATCTATTCCGTATACCGGCGAACACTATTTCAACTATAATATCTGAAACATGCAAAGACATTTTTAATGTATTAAAAAACGAATATTTAAAGGTAAGAAATAAATTTCCCTTTTTTTATGTTAGTGATAATTTATTTAAAAAATTAGGTTCACAATCAGTTGTTAAAATAACATTTTCAGACGAGTCCGTTTCAAAGCAAATTTGTTCACAAGATGATGATGATGATGAATGTGGTGTTGAAGAACGAGGCGGAACGAATAATTGACGTGCTCCATATTCAATTGAAATTTCTAATATTTGTTTTTGAATTGCAGTTTTGAATTTAAATTGCAGACCCGGCGAATGAACGAATTTCTGTCGCTACAAACTCCCCAAAGATAGAATATTCGTCTCTCTTATTTGATAGAACGCCCATGAATTTCTTTATAGCAGCTTGTTCCTGCATTTCAATGCTAGTTTGTTTGGGTTTCCGTTTTTTATTCGAAGAAGATGGTTGATATTCTGTTTCAACTGTTTCAACTGAATCAATCGATTCTAATTGACTATGCGACAATTCATTTTCCGCCACGATCTTATTATTTTTAAAATTGCTATTACAGCTGCTACTTGCTTCATCATTATTGGTGATATTTTCATAACTAGTTGTTACCTAAAATACAAAATGCAGCAATTAGTAAAAATATATAATAACAAAAAGATTTATAACAAATTAACTTTACAGATGCCGAGCACGGAAACCGAATGGATGGAAATAGCAAATGATTTCAATCTAAAATGGAACTTTCCCAATTGTCTTCGGTATTACACAATTTTATAATTTCTCGATCACAGGCAGTATATGCACCACCAGGAACTTTTGATGTTGAAAATGCGGATGGAACAATTTCACCAGGAACTTGGAGAAAGGAAGCTGCTAGTTTAGAACCACTGACGAGAAATGCACAAAGAAATACAAACATGACTGCAAAAAATATTCGGGAAGAATTCAAAGAATATTTCTGTCGCGAAGGTGAAGTTCCTTGGCAATGCAATTTTATTTAAATACTAAATATGTACAATATAAATAAACTAAGTTATTAATACCATTGAATCAATTGTTTCATTTCTTGAAGTATGCTGAAACATAAACTCCATCGGTGAAAAATACGCCCATTTCGACTTGTATATGTCCGCTAAGTCGCTACCGGACTTTGAATTTCTAATCTTGACACGTTCTTTTCCATGTTGTGTATGCAATGTGTGTAATTTTTTTTTAATCTCGTCACAATTGATGGTTAAATTGGCACTTATTTCCTTCAGAGCGAACCGTCTTTTAATGGAGTCATGGTATTCTTTCGTGGCCACATTCTACAAGCATGGACAGCTTTCAACTAATTCTATTAATTTCAGAATTTCTTCTCGTTTCCATATTATTTTATCGATTCCATTTTCTAAATTTATATTTAATTATATATATATAATAACACTGAACTGTCAAAAAACTTGCATGCAGCATGCAACAAAAGTTTCAACCATTTTAACATTTTTTGTTGCATATGCAACTTTGTTTTTTGCTATTCACACGTTGAAACTTTTCAGGTTGCACGCAATAAAAAAATCTAGTCATGTAGCAAAAAAGAATCGCAACTTTTTGTGTTGCAATGCTGTTCACACTTTGCAGCACTCTAGTTTCGCATCTTTTTATGCTGCAATGCAACAAAAGTTGCAGTGTGTGATCTTAGCTTAAGCGGGTTCTGGGACATTGGGGTGAGGGGTTCCGGGGGAAGTACCTGGCCAGGTGGGACTTGGTGTGTGCATTGCTAGAGGTGGGTGTGTGAGTGTGCTAGAGGTGCGTGGGTGCATTCGCTAGAGGTGTGTATGTGCTAGAGGTAGGTGTGTGTATGTGCTAAGTGGGTATGTGCTACTAAGGTGGGTCTAGACTTCTAGACCTAAGTTGGGTTTAGACTTATTTTGTATGTATGTTATGTCAGCAATAGCACTACTCTATTCATGCTATCTCCCTAGCACTTAAATACTAAAATCGGAGTGTACCATAAATACTAAAAACGGAGTCTACCAAAATGATCCAGAATCGGTATAGCTTTTTTTTAATATACTTATTTTGTATGTATGTTATGTCAGGAGGTCGTAGCTCAATTAGTATCGATTGATATACGGTGTCTTGGCTTTTTAATCGCAAGTTTGAATCTTGGTCCAGGACATGAAAGAAAAAAAATTTCTTCGCCCCTTATCAGGTAAGTAGAAAGAAAAAAATTCTTCACCCCTTATCAAATAAGTAGAAAAAATGTTTTTTTATGAAATGTATGTGTACCATTGACCAAGAAAAAAAATTTTTTTTTCAGTTAATTAGGGAAAAAATATTTTAGCATTTTACCAAAAAATATATTAAAGACTTCTAAACTAGTTTTCCGAATTTTTATTGTTTACTGTTACGGTTTTTTATAAAAAGCATTAGAAAAAATTTTTTTGAAGGTATAATATTATGCCAAGGTATATGAATCCTACAAGGTAATATATTCCGGCGTTTCATTTTGGTTTCTTCTGAGCATGACGTCACGTGTATGGTAGAATTAATTTTTGCGTATGCAATTTGTATGGGTTTCAGAGAATTAATCACATAACTTTCAGATATTTCTGCCATTTATATTAAAATAAATACAACTAATATACAATACAATATTTAAAGTAGTAGCAATATTGATTTGTATTATATTTAACATACTTATACGCAAAATAATAATGAATAATAAAGTATTTGTTTCATACAAACCACTGTCATCTAAATATTGATCATTCAAAGGGAACAAAAATTAAAAATTAAATACCAGATTTTTAAATTTTAAATTAATATTATTTTATTGTCTCAATTTACAGTTTTATTTATTTTTCTTTTCTTCGAATTCTGATTTTCACGGAGTTCTGCATTTAGAACTCTTATTTTGAAAAACATTTTGCACCGGAAAAACAATCTTTTAATTTCGTAATCTAAATTTACATTTTCAGCCATGGAAATTAAGTTTTGAATGTACTTGGAGCCACACTTTAATTTCTCACCGTTCTGTTTTTGAAAAATCTCCTCCAGATATTTTAAATTCTCCATGAACGTAGGATTCGGCTTCCGCAGACCCCCTTCTGACAACTGGTCCGTCCAGGTTCGAGTAGAAGAGCTACTCGACCCCTGCTCGCAATACTTTTCAAGGATACCGGGAATTTTTACTTTAAGACGATAAAGTATGTAGCCAGCTAAATGTTCTAACCCGTCGTACACCAAATCACTAATATCCGTCTCCGGCAATTCACACCAATTATTATTTTTAAAACAAATAAACCACGAAACACTAAACTATAGTTTTGATTATCGCAACTTCAATTCGCGTCCTTTGAAATGTCAAAACAAAATTTCACCATACAACCTACGTCACAATGAGTGAAAGAGAAAGCAAGCTATATGCGCAATATACTTACTACCTTGTAGGATTCATATACCTTGATATTATGCTATATCAGGCGTGGGCAAACGGTCGATCGCGAACAGTTCGACAGTCGATCGCAGACATTTTAAATAATTTACTAGGTTAATTTCAAATCTTTTTATTTAAAATGTGTACTAAAAATTTAGCAGAGGATGAAACATGAATTTAAAATTAAACACGTATCTATTCTACAACTGACATGACTAATTCTAAGTGAATTCATATCTGAAAAATAAATCTTTTGTAACAGTTAAGTGAATTTATATTTGAAAAATGAAAGTGTTGTTAGCAAATTCATATTTGAAGAATAAAAATTGTAAGTGAATTCATATTTGAGAGAGAATTTAAAAGTGTTTGTTAGACTAAGGGTTAAATCTGTGGTTAGGTAATCACGAATTTTGCTTAACCCATGATTATGAATATGTGAAATGCGTTTGTTCACATTTTTTTCACCTTGGTCACCAAACCATAGATTTTTCCATTTTTCCAATTGTTTTCCAATGTTTTCCAATGTAACTGTCAAATTTCAATCAATGATTAATTTAAATTTTTGAATTTTTATTATTTATTAATTATTTTGATTAAATTTAATATAAATTTGAATTAGTTTAATAAAATTCTTTTAATAAAAAAAAAAATAAATTGCAAATTATTAATTTGTCATAATGTTCTTTTTGTGTATTGTAATAGCTCACGTTCGTTAAATAATATTTGTTGAGTTCAATTTTATTAAAATGTACTGAAAGTAAATGTTTTTTTTTATCAATAACAAATCATTTTTTTTGAATGAGAACATATTCATATCACAAAACCAAGTATGAACAAACGAAATTACAGTAAATCATGGGTTAAATGGCGTTAATCATGGAAAATCGGCTGATTAACGAAATCGTTGATTAACTAACCAAACCATGGATTCCCTGATTAGAATTTTGGTGAACAAACGCAATCGATGGTTAACCACTGGAATAATCATGGATTAAAGTTAACCAATAGTGAAAAAACCGGCCCTAAGAGTTTGTAATTAAAAGATGAGAACCTGAAATTAAATAAGAGATTTTTTAAAATCAAAATCAAAAGAAAAAAAACGCAAGTTGTTTTTATTTATTTATTAATATTCTCCCCTGAAAAATCGAGTAATTCATAATATTGCCTTCTGTGCAAAAATATTGGATATTAATGATATTATGGATGTGGCAGTGAAAGTTGCTAATTCGATAAGAGCGCGAAGTTTAAGGAGGCGTCTATTCCGTAGTCAACTTGAAGACAATGACTCGGAATATGAAGATTTACTTCTTTTTTGTCATGTTAGGTGACTCAGCCGAAGGATTTTTTTGGAAAGTTTTCTAAATCTTTTGCCTGAAATTATTGCATTTTTGAACACATTGGGAGAAAAATATGAACAATTAGAAGATCTTACGGATTTTATGGGCCATTACAACTCGCTTAATTTACAAGTACAAGGAAAAGGAAAAAATATTATTGAGTTGTTCAGTTCGGTAAATGCTTTTAAAGCAAAATTAAAACTTTTGCTTCAGAATTAAAAAGGCAAAATTTTAAATATTTTCCATATTTAGAAAAACATATTAAACTTACTGGTGAATGTAATACTGAAATGTTTTGTTCTAAACTGGAAAATTTTAATCAAAAATTTGAGACGATTTGCAAACCTCAGTAATCTTCAACCGATTTTCGAATCTATTCCCTTTCCTTTTGGAGAATTCGATAACGAGGATATTTCATTACATCTAGCTCATAGTTTTCAATTGAATTCATCGGATCTAGAGTTGGAAATTTTAACAATACAATGTAACGTGTACCATGTAATCTGGCTTCCACTGTACTTTTTTCATAAAAATATCAGCTGGCTGTAGGATTGCATGGTGCAATGTTTTTTTTTACTATATATAGAGTAATGTATATAGTATAAAAGCGATTGTAAATACAAAAATTAAAAATGATTTTGTTATGATTGAACAATAGGAGATCTCTAAAAAGGAAAACGGGGTTTTTATTTTCTTTTGTTTTTTTTTTGTCGACAAGTTTTGGAGGGAAAATTTGGTTGCTGGGCCGAAAAGCAAAAAAAGGAAGTTAGTTAGTCTTGGGGATTTTAAAATCCTGGCAGAGAAAATTTTTTTTGTTGCGTATAATAGTTTTTGTATCCTTACGTTTTTTTTTTTTCTTTCGGGTTTTTTTTGTGTGTTAAGTAAAACTGCATTAATCCCGAAATTTAAAGTTAGACCAGAATTACAAAAAAAAAGAAGAGATTTCACGCCACATATAAATAACAAAATATATTAAAGTGCGCCTGAATCAATTAAAACATTTGTGTTTTTTTTTTATAAAAGTAGAAATAAATATATATAAATAATAAAAGATTATAAAATAACATATAAACATATACATAACATAAAAACATGAAACACATCATGCAATGAAAACATAATAATCCAAGCTTACAATACACCACCGCTAGCGCTAAGTTAAAATTCGTAACTTGGAAGCTTTAAACAAAATATATATAACATAAAACATAAATTTTTATTTAAATACTACACAGAAATAGATATTAAATAGAACGTACATATACATCATAGAAAATACTACATTCAAATAAATACATAATAATATTACTCAATCATACCTAAGAAATGGAAAAGCAACTATTACAGAATAATTAAAAAGAAAAAAAAATTAAGAAGTCAAAGGAAAAGGGAGCGTCTATAATTTCAACCACCGTACAACATACATCAATCAACCTAAAATTTGGTCCAACATTTGTGAATTCCTTGTTTTTGAAATATATACTTTCAGAACTGGGTGTTCCGCGAAGGCCTTCGGCGTAACAACAGTGAGTTTCTTTACTTTTATTATTAATTTTTTTTCTTCTTTCTCTATTTTTTTTATGTATAGAAATCATTTTTTTTTTTTCATTGGATTTTTCTTATTTTCTTTATGTGATCCTTCCTTTCATTGTGATCCTTTGCTAAAAGGCACATAACTGACTGGTATCAGTTATATGTAGCGGTACTAGAGCCGAAAGTAACCAAGAAAAGGTACACCTAGCTTCTTTGCTCTAACTAGCTCGCCGGAGGGAAGTGGGCGGTTACCTTCCACCACTAATCACGGTGTTACACAAAATTTCATGTGTACCATGATTTGGGCTGACGAAAAGGCTGGAGACGTGGATTTATTACGTCCACACCTTTTCATGTTATCAGCGGGTATAAAATAAAAAGACAAAACTGATTTTAATGAAACTTGGAGATTTAGGTGAACCAAAAGTTCAAACAAGGGTTACCAGATAAAGGAAAGAGGGGAATCATTTATATGATTACAAAACCCTCAATGGACAACAGACGGACTGATTTATGGCGTCAAAATTGCGTGTAACGCCGGTGCTGTCATCGGAGAGGGTGAACCTATGATATTGTTCACCCCTGGGCTAATTTATCCCACCCACGGAGTCCAACAAAACAGGACTCCTCATGACCGTGTTTTTGCCCAAAAAATAAAGACGGTCTCTTATATCTCATATTGGTGGATTTACCCTTCCTCGCTACTCCCACTCACATGCCCTCCCGCACAACTGGGCTTTAACACTTCATATCGAACAATCAAGAGAAAACAAAATACCACAAAAAGAAAGAAAGAAGAAATAAAAACCACCCGTTTCATCCGTAACACATTGTTTATTAAGAAAATTAATTATAGTGGAACCAAAAGTCAAATAAATTAATATCAAAATCCAATTGAAAAAAAAAAATATATATATAAAATTAACAAAAATATAGAATAAAAATTAATAAAAATAAAGAACTTACAGTTGTTTCGCGGAGGCCTCTGCGTAACACCCTGTCTTTATAACCAAATAAAAACAAGAAAACTAAAAAAAACTAAAAAAAGTGAAGAAATTTGAAAATTCCACAAAAAAAAATTCAATCAATGTTGAGTATATGGTAAGCGCTCCTCTTAATATTTTGTTGGTGTGTTTTGTTGGATTTGTTGTTCTCTTTTTTTTGTTTTTTTTTCTGTATGTATTCTATATGTATTTTCTATTTGTTTTAGATGGATTTTTATGCGTATGTAGGTTTTCGTATACATTTCCTTATTATATCATCATTAGGTGATAACCCGTCCTAAGACGGCCTCCTAAAAACTTCAGTTTACAAATCACCGTAAATTAACAAAATATATTCAAGCGAAGCGTATTAATTCGCAACATAATAGATCTTTTACCCCGTTCTCGTAGCACCTCTGGCGATATATTTCATATCTTAAGTCAACCTATTCTGAATGCACATTATTTACCCCGCGACACTCCGAGCGAAGACATTAAATTGATCCCATTTCCCCGGTTGGTAAAATAGCTCCCGTCAAACATATATTACGTAAAGGCAAAAACCTGTATAGAGTAGGGGCCTAAACAACTGCAGCGCCAAAGTGGTGAGAGATAGAACTATTTTATCTTCGACAGAAAAAATCCCCATGAAAACCTCCGAAACTTTGCCGAAAATTGTACTCATGTGTGACGTCTACATACCAAGTTCCAAAATTGTATTGACTCCAGCGCCACAGCGGTAAGAGATAGAACTGTTTGGTCTTCGACGGAAATAATTCGCGTGAAAACCTGCATAACTTTGCCGAACATTGTACTCATGTGTGACGTATATATACGAAGTTCAAAAGTTTGTATTGACTGCAGCGCCAAAGCGGTAAGAGATAGAACTATATGGGCTTCGAAAAAATAGTCCCCATGAAAAACTCCATAACTTTGCCGAACATCATAATCGTGTGTGAACTCTAAATACGAAGTTCCACAATTTTATTGACTCCAGCGCCAAAGTGGTGAGAGGTAGAACTATATGCTCTTCGAAAGAAATAGTCCCCATGAAAAGTTACACAACTTTGCTGAACATTGTAATTGCGTGTGACCTTTATATAAAAAGATCAAAAGTTTTGTTTGACTCCAGCGCCAAAGCGGTGAGAGATAGAACTATATGGTCTTCCACAGAAATAGTCCCAAAAACCTCCACAACATTGCTGAACATTGTTATTGCGTGTGACTTCTATATAAAAAGTTCGAAAATTTGTATTGCCTCCAGCGCCAAAGCGGTGGCAAATGGAAGTTTGCCGTGTACGTCAGAATGTCCGGCATAAGAATCTTAATAAGATTGCCTCAGATCAGAATAATGTCCGATGTATATTTCAGATTATAAATGAGGTTCTCCGAAATAAGCTTTCAAGCCCCCTTTGTAACTCCTCCGACCCCAGCCTCCCCAGAAACAAAATTTCTCCACGTTTCAAGTAATTCTCTACAACATATCAAAAAGCGTTTTTTTTTTTTTTGCTCAACGAATTTTCTTTCCGGACAATATACAATATAGGACGGACAGAAAGAAAGAAAGAAAGAAAGAAAGAAGGATTAGCCTTTATAATTATTAATATTAATTGTTAATAAGCTTAGTTTTATTATTAACAATTATAATAACTAATATAAATATTTAAATTTCGTTAATTAATATTCTCGAATATATTTTTATGATTAGTATTGATAATTATTGATATGATTAAGATATGCATGCTTTTAAAACATTTATTATTAATATTATTATGGAACAAAACCCAGTTTTTGAACATATTTCACTTAAATCGTAATGATTTAAGAATTTTTCTTTAAATGTTGGACGTTTTTTTTATTAACATCAAATCACTAATATTATGTTTCTTTTCTTTCCATTTTCTGGGTTTTAACAGATTTTTAACTAACACATTAATTATATTCTTAACTTTTTATAGTTCATTAATTTCTTATTAACGGATAAATTTTCAAATGTTATAAAAACCAAACTTTCTTTTGATTCACTAAATCATACCAAACTTCAATTTCCATAAAATATCAATTCGAAAATATGAAGAAAAACTCCTATTTTCTTCACAAAAAAAAACTCCAAAAATTAAAAAAAAAACAGAAAATTGACTACTATAAAAAAAAACTCCAAGAAAAAAACTCAAATTTTAAGACCGTCCACTTTTGAAAATCTATCCCAAGTCCAGTTTTTTTCTCGCCCACCCAAAAAAAAAAAAACCGAATTTTTCCAAATCCCGTTTTCCTTTCTGACCTCTCCCAGTTGTTAAATAAAAAAAAAATATATAATATTATATACTTTTTTTTAAACAATTGCTTTAATTTAAAATTGAGAAAAAAAAATCAATGCAAATGTACAATGCAATTTCTGCCACCAGCTGATTTTTATGATTCAAAAAAAAAAAATCAAAGTACAGTGGAGGCATCATTGCACGGCACATGTTACAACTGGCCGAGCTGAAACGTAGTGCCGGCCAACATTTGAAGGAAACTATTTTCAAACATTAATTGCCATACTATGTGCTTAAAGTTGATAATAAAGATTTGATATTTGCATTCAATTCTAAGTGTTTTATTTTTATTTTTTAAAAAAAGTAAAGAATCACGCTATATGTTCGTGGGGTTGGGGAACGACGATAAATTAAAATTTTATGAAATTTTAGAAAATCATTTTGATAATGATGATGATGACTATTTTTATCAAAGTGAAGATGAAGATTATAATTTATGGGGGGGGGGGGGGTTCATACAAACGGAGGAAGCTGACATTATTAAAATGATATTAGCGTAGTTTTAAAAAAAAAATAATGTTTTGACAATAATAATTATAATAATAAAAAATGTATTAGAATTAGTTTTTATATTTTATGTTAAGAATTTTATAATAACTAAAAAAAAATTATTTTTTAAATATATATATATTTTTGAAAAAAACAATTTTTTTGTTTTAATTAAAAAAACTTTTTTCCCCAAAAAATTACAGGGTTGTGAATTTACACTTGAAATGTTTTTTATGGTTGTTTTTTCACTCTGGTGCTGCATTAATCTGAAAAAAATAATATTAACAAATAACATATTTTTTAAATAAAAAACTCACGTGAATAACTACTCTTTCTTTTATATGTTCCGTTTATTATTGATGATTCAGATGATGCTATTTATAACGATGATGGTGGAGATGATGATGATGATGATGATGTCACCATTAATGTATTCGATGCTGTTGCTTCTCTAGAACTAGATGGTTGTGATGTTGTTTCTTTAGAAACTGCTTCTGATGTCTCCAATAATTTAAATAAAGCATCTTCTCCATCTGGTTTCCACATATTCCAACGTGTATCATTCTGACCTAAACCATCATGCATTGCTTGACATTTATCGCACCCAATATTTTTACTAAAATAATAAAAATATTCGGTATTCGGTATTCCGCATCTGTTGCATAGCATGGATGGTCTATTAAAAGATGATAGTTTATCATCCATAATGTAAGAGGTATCATGTATAATATGTTCTTGTATTAAACAGCTATCTACCGATGACATATACTCTGCGCATTCATAGCATAGATTGTGACTTAAATTAGTCTTAATTGAACATAGCAAATACAGTTTAGAAACTGTACAAACAACAATTCTAGTTTCATCAATAGTTATAGACATAATTACTAAAAAAGAACATAGAAATAAAAAAAATTATTAATTTCAACTTTAAAAATAAAAAAATTTTTTTTTACTTACAATCACAAGATTATATAAAAAATATATATTTTAATTGTTTTTTAACTTTTCACTTTTTCTAATTTTTTTTATGAACACAAGATTTTTTTATTAAAATTATTTAAAAAACTTTTCACAAAAACATAGGATTTTTATTTAAAATGAAAATTTTTTTACTCCAACTATATCAAGTTTTAGAAATCAACTAATAAATGTTCATTTCAAATATTTATATATATAGCATAATTCTAGGTCCAAAGTCCCCCCTGGCTAAAAAACTATTTTTCTTAATTTTATTGTTTTTTTATGTTTTTTTTACGATTGCGGTTTTTATAAAATATTTTTTTGGGGCGGAAAGTTCACAAAAGTTATTTTATGCTATATAAAGTAAAATTGTTTTTAAAATTTTTTTATGTGAAAAAATTGCTAAATCATTAACAATCGTTAACAAATTTATTAAATTGTATTTATTTATGAAATATAATTTAGTTAACAATTTTATTGTTGTATTTATTTAAAGACTATAATTTCAATTTTACAATTATATTTTTAGAGTTCAACAATGTTATTGCAGAACTTTAGTTCTGCCTTAGTTCGATGCAGTTTTAGGACTGCCTCTTCCATTCCTTTTATAATATCTTTTTTTAATATTAATAAGATATCTTATAAAGAATTCCTAAGAAATGTTTAGTCTACAAAATAACTGTACTTTGAGTATGAAAACATTTCTTAGTAAAAGATATTTAATACTTATGATTATAAATGCTTAGTAGTGGATAATGTGTTAACTTTTATTTAAATTGGATATTTAAATTTTATTATCGAATTTTTATAGTGCTGAATCATAAAAAAAATTGTATTTAAGAAGTCATTTCATACATGTAAGTTGTTTTTTGAATTTTAAAAAAATAAAAAATATTACTTAACTGAAACATTTATTACAGTGGAGGAAAAAAATGCCGCCAAGAGATCCAAACATTTTAATATTATGTGAAGAAGAAGAAGAAGATGAAGAAGATCGAGCTGGGGCCGGATTCCGCAACTGTGAGAAAAATTTTAGTGTGCACAAATGAAAAAACTCACTACTCACAGTAGTGTGCATTATTTTTAGTTGAAGCGATGACGCAAGCATCAAATACAGAATGATAATTTCGAGAGGCTGAATTTATTTTGACAAATGAAAATTGTTAAAATATATAATTAATATATAATTTGTTTGAAATCTTTAACGTTTATTGAAGATTTTTGATATTTTAAAAAAGTTTTCCTTTTTACTCGAAACGACATTTTCATAATTTGCGTTCATATGTACTTATATCCATTGGAGAAGATATCTAAATAAAATATTAGGCGTATAATGTGCGTACTGTGAAATAATTTGTTTTGATTTTTGTGCTAAATAAAACAATTTGTTTTTAATTAATTAATTTTGGCTCATAATGTGAGAAATCGAACAAACATTAAAATATTATTAAAAATATATATATGGAAAAACTATGAAATTTTTATTTTGGAAATATTGTTTATCTAGAATATCGGTTTTAAAAATTATTTGCAAAAACGAGAACGAATTCATATGAATAAATCGATCATTAAAATGAAATATGAAAGGAATAACGTTGCCTTCCGAAAGCCTTAATCTGAACACAAAATGTAATTACCAAAAAACAAATTCATTCAACTAAGAAATTGAAAAGATTTTCTCTAGGAAAATTTTTTGCGTTTATTATTACAATTCAATAAAAAACTTAAATTGTTACTAAATTATATACGAAAACAAAAACATCTAGAAAAGATTTATATCAATATTTCCCAAATACTAGGAAAAATTAATTATCAATTCGAAAATATTAAGGCGGTGATCGTTCGATACAAAAGAATTTGTGTACTTCGCCTTCCATTGGCAATTTTTTCTTAAAAGGACAAGAATATTCAATCAATAACTGTTTTTCTATGTTCAAAGCAATTATTTATTTTAGCGAATCAATTGAACAAAATATGGGAATAAAATTGTAATGATTGGAATGCATATGAATGTATGTTATTGCAAGAGATTTTTCCAAATATTTCAAATATTAATAATTCCTAGGAAATTTGGTGTTTTTAGATGTTTTAAAAATTTAGAATAGGACGTCTTACTACTATAATTGCACACTTTGAGACATTCGATATTGTATTTGGTAGGGAAAATAAAGGAATTTGTACAGTTAAAGTTTCATTTAAATATCTTTTTTTTCTATTACATGAAAAATTAAAAAAAATAGGTATTTTCTCGACTCAATAAAAATAATACACAATACACAATAATACGCAAATAAAAAAACTCACTACTCACGGTAGTGTACATTTTTCTATTAAAGCGATTCCGCAATCAAAGTGTGCATACAAGTGCTTAGTGAAAATTTCTAGGTACTGAATGAAAATTTCATTTGTCAAAATAATTGTAATTTGTTTGACACGTGCAGTATTTAGTGAGGATTTTGTTCAAAAACTTCCAATAATTGCGGAAAAATAGTTAAAATAATTTCAATAAAGATTTATAAAATCATGAGCGGTTATTTACATTTCATAATATAAAAAAGACAAGCAAGACGTATCGAAAGGTAGTAATATACTTACAAATTTTTAATATTTTATATATTTGTGTTATTTTTTATATCATAGGAGACACATGATTATTTTGCGTAGAAGATTGAGGGACACTGAAAATCCTTTTGAAGCCATAAGTGATGAACGTTTCGTTGAACTGTATCGATTACCAAAATATCTTTGTAAGGACTTTTTAGAAAAAATCAATCATCGTTTTATGGTATCAGAAAGAGTTTCGGGATTGCCAGTGCATTTAAAATTTTTATGTGCTTTACGTAGGGTTGCCAAATTTTTCAAAACTCAATAAAGGACAGATTTGGCGACCAAAAAAAAAAAAGTCCACAAAATCAACTGAACAAAAACAAAATTTCCCTTTCAAACCATTCAGTGGGCATTAAATACATTACTTAACTAACTTTGTTGAAATTGGAGACCGTTTGATGCCCCTATGAGCGGCGCCCGGGGCATGATAGACCCCCTTACTACTGGAAAAATTTAATTAGTTAATTTTAAATTTTACTACTCTACATAATTATTTATGTACCATCATATATGACCCCTTTATTTTGAAAGTGAGGTAAGTCAAAAAAAACATCTTAGAATTGTAATATTCACCAATGTTCTGCAATTCACATGAAAATGACACCACTAAAATGTATTCAATTGAGTATTTCATTAAAAAATAAATTCATTTTATGACAAAAATATTAGAAATATTTTGAATGGCATTTTATTGAGGTAGATTTTAGAAAAACCGTGTATTACATTACCGTAATGCATTTTTCTAAGAAATTTTTGATATCTCAAGTCCGGTTGCTACTAATTACAATTCTGGGATCAATTGATATTTTAAAAATTTTAAACATTTATTTCAGAGAAAGTTTTATAAATTTTATAAAAAAATATTCAAAAAGTCTAATGGAGTCATTGGGTGAAGAAAACTTAAATTTATTTTAAATGTTTTCCTTAGTTTTGTATCAATTCACATCAATTCCACAACACCAACTAACAGTGAATTCATTTCGATTACATTTCGAGTAAAATGAATTTCGTGTTCTGAAAATTTCATTTTCGAAATTTCAATTCACAAAATTTTCGTTTTTCATTCCGATTGAATTCCAAAACACCGATTTTCGTTTTCACCATTCCATTTCACAAAAAGTGAAATGCAGAAAATGGGTGATTATCTAAGATTTTAGAATGACCAATGAAACAATTTTGAAAATACAGCTGAAATCGCTACTTTTGAAAATTAAATAGCATTTGCTGCTTGTTGATTTACATCTTGTAAACAAATTAGACTTTTGAATAGTGTCAAAATTGTTTGTTTTATTTCCTTTCACATAATTAATGCCTAATTAACGGAACGATTTTAGAAATAAAGGACATTTGAGGCTCCGATAAAGGTTAAGGACAAAAAAGCAAAATAAAGGACTGTCCTTTCCAATAAAGGACGGTTGGCAACCCTAGCTTTACGATACTTTGGTTCGGGAAATTTTCAAAAATCAGTTGGGCAAGACTTCATGAGCAGTATGTCACAAACATCTGTATCTAGAAGTATACAAGAAGTCACCGAAAAAATTAATGAAATTTGTGGTGAATATGTTTATCTTCCTACAACAACCGAACAAGCAACAATAAAGCAAAAATTTTACCAAACCGCGTCTGTTCCAGGAATAATTGGATTAATTGATGGCACGCATATTAAAATTACCAGCCCAAGTAATGATATTGAACATATTTATTATTGCCGTAAAGGTGGTCATTCAATAAATTTGGTAATTACGTGCGATGCGGACTTTGTTATTCGGTATGCACATGCAAAGTTTCCAGGGACATCTCATGATTCTTATATTTGACGTCGTTCAGCATTGAAACGCAATCTAGAAGAGAGATACTCTAGACTCTAGAGGATACCGGAATTATTGGATTTTGGGAGACAGTGGATTCCCTTTACAACCTTGGATAATAACTCCGATTAGTACAGCAGTTAATGATGCAGAAGAAAATTTCAACATTGCTTATAACGCGTTGCATTGTGGAGCGATGCATAGGCGTTTTAAAAAGCAGGTTTCGATGTCTTTCAAAACAAAGAATTTTGTGCTATGATCCTATTATGGCAGGAAAGATTATTAATGCTTGCATCGTTTTGCACAATGCTTTAAGAAAAGCAAATATCGAAACTGATATAACAGACGAAGACGAAGATGGAGATGAAAATGTTCTCAATTTTTGTGAAATTGTTGCGAGTGATAATGCTCTTACTGAAGGAAGACATGTTCGTCAGAATATCATTGATAATTATTTTACATAAAATAAAAATATATTGCGAAAAATTTATTGTAACATTTATTCTAAGTATAATATAAAAAATAATTACGAAATATTTAATTACATTTCTCTAGATTTAATTTTCTTTCCTCTAAATTTAGTTTCCTTTCCTCTAAATTTAATTTCCTCTTTTCTAAGTCTATTTCCCTTTTTTTAAGTTCAAGGTACTTTTGTCTTAATTCTTCTTCATCTTCAAACTTAGCTTTTTCCAATTCGTACATTCTTTTCCCGTGCTCTACTTTCTGATTTTGAATGTCTATCAACTTTTCTTCCAAGTCAGTAGACGGTGTTTTCCCAGAAGGGTGTGGTTGACGCTTTCTTGTGGTTTTTTGTACTGTTATTACTGGTGTAATCTCCATTTGTTCACTACGCATGTCATCAAGGAGTAATTCCTCAGTCAATCTAAATGGCATCTATAATTATTGAAAAATAGTTATTATTGTTACTAAGTATATATATGGTAATCAAAAAATTACTTATATAATACGAGGAATGTTTGCACAACGATCTCGAAAACCCGTCTAACGCTTTTCACGAAACTTGGGAGTTAAGGGTTTTCGGGGACTAGAAATTGATCTAGATAGGTCTCACCTCTGAGAAAATTCGTTTTCCCCTCCCTTCGATACCTCTAGCTTGATATCTTCGAATTGGGTGCTCCGATCTTAATGAAACTTTACAGTATTACTAAGGGAGCTAAGGGCTTACGATTTTCCTACTACAAAACTCACTTTTCTCCGCCCCGATACCCCTCGCCTTTTGGCTTTCGATTTTCCCACTACAAACCTCACTTTTGCCCTTCCTTCGATACCCCTCGCTTGGTGTCTTCGAATTACGTGAAGGGATATTATTGAAAATTCGCAATATTGCTAGCGAGTAAGGTTTTTCGATATGCATAAAAATATCACTTTTTAGATTTTGATCAGCAGCGATAAATAGTAACTACAAAACCATCAAGTTCCCTGAACCTCAATATGCGAATCAGGTTGCAATTACAATCGGATTCAATTACTCAGAGACAGACTGCATTAGGAATTACAATTCATGGCCAATTGTAATTTCTATTTCAAACTGTCTCCAGTATAACTTGCCAATTTCATCGCGACCGGGGCCTTTGCACTCTGACGTATTGCTCGACCCATTACATTTTGATGAGCAGTCGACTACTTCAACTCAATCTAGCTGTGCTGCTAAGACCAGAAGTAAAGAAAGAATATCCGAAATCAAGGTTAGCGAAAATTTTTTGAAAAATTGCCGAAAATTGTAGGAACTTTCAGATTTCTATATTTTAAATTTTTCGGTCCCCTGGTACTATTCAATAAAGAGAGCTTCCAACTTGGTTTCTGCACGCGCGATGCCATTAATAGTATTTGTTAAAAAAAACTCTCTGTAATATAAAAATGCATGTATTTACAGTCTTTTTTACCAATACTATTAAAAGGGATATTAAAAGATTTAAAAAATTACGTGTTATAATATAAGAAATGGGAAAGTTCATTATTTTTAACGTACCGTATTGTCTGGATCGCGGAACATTTCGACCACGCTATCAGCTCCACTAATTACTGTTGGTATCATTAATTGTAAAATACGCTCCTCGTAATCATTAATTGGCTTTAATTTTTTTGGCCCATTGATGCCACTCCTTGAAAAAAAATTTTTGGTAAAATATTCGTGATTGTTGGTTTCCTTTAAATCTTGAATTTCCCTATGACGGTTATAAAATTCTTCCCAATGTTCTTCTAATTTTTCAAGTCTTGTTAGTAAATACTGCTTAGTTTTCCTTGTGCTTGATTGTTTTTGTAGTTTAGCTTGATGGCTTCAATAGCTTTATATGAGGGACTCCAGAGTGGGCAATAAATGGATCAGAGTCAATAGCACGGAAAAGAACTCGATAACGTCTACCAGAAAGGTAGGAATTAATACACTTTATAAAAAGGCTGGGAAAACCAAGATGTCGTAACTTCAGTAAAATAATACTGTGAGACAACTTGTCGAAAGCTTGATTGAAATCGGTAGCAATTACATCCATTTATTTGCCTTGCTCCATCAAGTTGATGGCAGTAGAAACAAACTCAGTCAAATTAGCAGTTGTTAATTTAACTTTAAGGAAACGATGTTGTTTCGGGGATATGAATGGTTTGCAATTATGTCGTACGTAGTATTTCTCACATGTCAGTTAAAATTTAGTATATATTTATGTATAACATTAGGTGAAGTGCAAAGGACATAATTTTTCTTGAATGTCTACGTTAGTCCCAACAAAACAGCATTTACAGAGAGCGTTACTTTTTTGCTTTAATCTTTCTAAAGGAAAGTGCCGCTGAAAACCATTCTTTGCTTGTGAAAGCTTATGATGAATATCCTTTAACCAACATGCAGAGAATAGTTGAGATGCTTTAAAAGTAATAATTTTAGCCTTGAAGACAAAGAGTGTCGAAAACAGCAAAAAACAATTCAAGATGAAGGATTGGATGTAAAACTGAATGAAAATCCATGTCAAGTGCTTTCAGAATTGTGAAGAACATTAAATGTAGATAGATCCAATGTTGGCAAACATCTAAATGCAATAGGAATGGTTCAAAATTATGACTTCTAATTCTCATAGCCAATAAGTGAACGAATGGCTTCGGGAACGATGGTCTATATATAACACTGGCGCATCAGTTTCTTTGTTCTAGCTCTAAAAAGAAGCGCTGTCCGTTGAGAGTAACGAAAATTTCTTCTAAAGACTGATCTATATATTCCTACCTCTTTGCTTCCGTTAAATAAAAGCTTTTCTGAATATTCCATATTTTTAATTGTTTATATCTTTGCTGTGAATACAATTAAGTAATTATAAATTGAATTTCTTTTTTGTAATTCGTTTATCTTTTTTTACTGTCGGTTCATATTTCATTTCAATATCATCAGAAGAACTTTTATTTTCAATAATATTAGCTGTCTGACTTGTTGGAGGTGTTCCGGAATCACTATCAACATAGCTTACTTTTCCATCGGTACCAGCCGCCTTTTGTCGCAGCATAAGATAATTAGTTTTCATAGTTTTTATGTTCCTGTAATCAGATAAATAATACAGATAATATGAAAAAAACTTAATAGTAATTTACTTCGTTGCTTTCTTTCGCTCTTTACTTCTCTTCAATAAGCTTGATGATGTGCTAGGATTTGGACTGTTAGATTCATCCAATTTGGATGATTTTGATATATTCGAATTTTCTTTCTCCACCCATTTGGAATCTTTTTTTAATTCTTCGTAATTATCATTTGCATACTGTAGAAATTGTCGACCCGGACCAATTGGAAATTTCTGATCAAATTCTTGTATAGAAAATTCTTCTGTCGCTAATTTACCTTTTGTACAAAAAATTAGAACAGTATTAGAAATATTTGTTATTATTGTATTTAATTCGATACAGTAAAAATTCATTCATATGAACCGAATTAAAATAAAGTTAAGAACTGGGTGGAATGCATTCGTTTTGCTATAACATACATATTGTAGAAAACACGAAGCGTCAGTTTTTGATGAACAAAAGCATTTTCGGCTAGGATTACAAAGATCTTAATAAATAAATAAAATAATAATATATCGCGACATAAAAAGACGGATGGGAAGATAAATATCTAAAAACAGGGATTAACAAAATCAATAATTTTTTCTCAATAGTATGTTAGAGACAAAAGAATTATAAAATTTCGCAGGACCATAATGTCAGATTAGAAAACTCTTAGAAACTAAAGTGCTTCCATAAATTTGCCCAAAAATTACATATTTTTAGGCTCGTGTTGAAATTAGTATTATTTACTGGAGCAATTATTTTTTGAATAAACGATATCGAAGCAGTTAATTATTCTTTATACTTTTTTATATAAAATGGGGGCTCCGCTTGTACTCTTTAAACCCGTTAACTCTAATTTATTTTCAAAATCAATTACTTCCGCCACCATGCTTAACGAAAAAAGCCTATATTTTGAGTTTACTTACTTTCCCGGTAGCTATATCAGGTTCGTCTCTACCTGAAGGGGCTAATCAAGTGTATGAATTTCGTCGAATTCGGTCCAGTAGTTTGTCTTTCATGAAGAATGCAAGAAAAAGTGTTGCCATAATCAAATTCTGACGAAAGATCCAATCAGATTTAGATAAATTGAAGCACCTAGGCAGTCCGAATTTCAATGAATTCGGACCACAAATGTGGAATACACAAATGTTTTTACCGTTTTGTGAATTAGTATTGGCATTGATGAATCTTGTTGAAAATTTAATCGCGTCTGAGATGACTCTTAATACACGAACCGTGGAAATTTCATCAAAATTGGGCACGGAGTTTAGGTTGTACAGCGAGCGAAAAAATAAACTATATTTAGAAAAAAAGTGTTCTTAGACAGCGTTGCCATACTTGAATATAGCTCAAAAACTAATCAGCTCTAAGTTACGGTATTGAGTAAATTGTAACTATTAATTATATAGTTACTATTTACTCAATGGTGGAACACACAAACTGTGAAAGTTTCATAAAAATCGGACCAGACGTTTGGATTTTATTAACGAATTAAAGAAGTGGACGTACGGACGGATGAAACCGATTTTGCACTTCTTTTCATCTTTCTACCCCTTCTAGAAAAAATGTTAGATTTTCGCACTTTACACCAGCGTTTCCCAAACTGTGGATCCCGTCCCGATTTTTGATGGGTCGCGTCAAGATCTTGAATGTATATTTTTATATTTTTAAGATTTAAAAATTAAAATTCATAAGTCTATCTTGTCGCCTCTGTATAATAGATAAGTATTTGATAAAGAAGACGATGACTAGAATCGAAATCGAAGAAGGCGAACCTTCGAGCTCAAAATCCAAGCAACCAAAATGAAGAAGAGTGATAAGAAAATATGATTCCGACTACTTAAGGTAAGCTCACACACAGCAACTTTTTCATCACGGTTTTTTGTTTGCAGCTGCAAAAGTTCACACATGTAAGTAAAAGTGGCGCGCAATCTGAAGTTTTTCTGCTGCTGCAAAATATGTTTTATGGCAAAGAAGAACAAGCTGTTGCCTGTTTAGCACTTATTTTATTGAGAAGAGAAAAGCGATGGTGTCAAAAAAGTAAAAGAAAATGCTGGGTAAAAAAATGGATAAAACAACGTGAACAGTACTGATTTGTTCACAATTTTTTAAGCGAATTACGTGTCAGAGATGAGTTAGTTTTTAAAAAATTTTTATAATTACCAGCATCGGATTCTGATTATTTTTGGAAAAAGTGCGACCCATAATTAAAAAAAAAAAGATATTTTTATGAGAATTTCATCACATTTTAAAAACTTATCAGAAACACTAACACTAAACTGTCAAAAAACTTGCATGCAATATGCAGCAAAAGTTTCAACTATTTTTTTAAATATTTTTTGTTGCATATGCAATTTTGTTTTTCCTATTCACACGTTGAAACTTTCCAGGTTGCACGCAATATAAAAATCTAGTCATACAGCAAAGAAGAATCGCAACTGTTTGGGTTGCAATGCTATTCACACTATGCAGCACTCTAGTTTCGCATCTTTTTATTCTGCGTTATAATAAAACTTGATGCTTAGCTTTAGCAATCGTGTTTTATTGAATTAAGATGAGTATAATCCAAGATCGCAATGTGTCATTTGCAATAAAGTACTTGCAAACGAAAGTATGCACCCAAGCAAATTATTTTTGGTCCTTATATAAGTTCCTTTTTGACCCGTAAAATCTCCTTTGGCAAGACCGTGAGTTGTTCTTTAGAATGTTGCTTAGTAGGTGACGTTATAATAAATGAAATAAAAAGATAAAGAAGTATTTTTTTTTGGCAAGATGTCTTTTTCTTTCTAATCAAGTATCTCTAAAAGAATTCAATGCGCCGGGGGTGAAGTCGGTCGCTATATTTTGGGTTTCAAAAAAGTGGGCCGCGATGGTTAAAAGTTTGGGAACCTCTACTTTACACAAAACACTCGTTTTATCGGTAAAGTAAAAATAATTCGAAAACCTCCATGAGCTTCAACAGAAAAAAAATTTTTAAAGGCTAAACAGTTTTTGCCATGTTTTTTATGTTTTGATATAGGTGATATTAAATTTCAGTAAAATCTGTCCAAGAATAGTGGAGAAAGAAATAGGAGTAGGAAAGAAAAAATTTCTTTCAACTTACGGAAATGATTTCAATAAAATTGATGTGCAAACTTTCAAATTGAATCCGAAAAATCATTAAAAAAAATTACAACACTTTCTGGTCACCCTGACTTTTGCTTTATAACTTCACCCCCCCCCCCCCTCGGTCGATTTTTCTGACATGCAATTCCAAATCAATCGGATTAAGGAATAACCAACTCATATTGTAAATTTCATCAAAATCGGATGACACGTTTTTAGTTATCTTCTACACGGAAGACGGACGGACATGTCTAAATCGATATAACTTTTAATTCTCTAAACATCTATAGCCTTGACACCGCTCTCCAATGATCATTTCTATCTGTGACAAAACTAATATACCCTACCAAAGGGAATAATAATGAGGAAAATAGTCGTCTTCCATCCGTGCAACATAGAAACCGCTGTGTGAGAAAATTAGTAAGGTGTCTAGCCATGTTTATGCCCAATGGTCCGGGTCTAGGTTACTTGCAAATTAGAGGAAGTTAAGAAAAAACCTTGAAATACTGTTAGATTTGATTGTTTTTCTGTCCTATTTCTACCATAGGGCATCAAAAAAACGGCTAAAGGCCGATTTTAAGTTACTATATGTTTCATCATTTAAAATCGCTGTGCCCTCATACATGTACTCGGCCCTAACTTCACATGAACTTTAGCCACAAGCGCCCTTTTCAAGGAATTCCGGCCTAAGAAAGCGGCGGAGGTGTCTAGAATACAATCAGATCTGTCCCTTCACTACCAGAATGTAATGAAACTTAGAACTAAAGCGCGTGAACTGTTGCTCACTAGCATTTCTTCAGAATACGATGTCATAATCCTGACCGAAACAGGGCTCAATTGCAGCTTCCACAATAATGAACTGTTCCTCTAGCTGTGAGGTTTTTCGTAGGGATCATTTTACAATTGATTTGAAGACGCTTGGAGGAAATGTTCTAATAGCTATACGCACAGAGTTTGAAAGCTCTTTGATTAGTTTTCCAAATTGCGAAGATCTAGAGTTAATCAGTGTTAAAAAAAAATTGGCACAAAAAAGCATTTATGTCGTGAATTGTTATATTCCACCCAATAGTACTGAGGTAAAATACCAATTACTGTCTGACGCGATTATATCGATTTCCAATATCATAAGGCCTACACATGATATCATACTCCTTGGTGATTTTAACCTTCCGGGTGTGCATTGGCCTCCCCCAACGAAGAAGTGTTTTTCGTTGCTCAGAACACAAATTCTGAATCCGAGACTTTGCTTCTTAACAACTTGCTGGCTTGTGCTCTACAGCAAATTAGCGATGTACAAGGTGAAATGGATGATACTAACACCGAAGATGCTTTTTATTTTAACTTTCGGAAAACTAATTTTGAGCTGCTCAACAGCCTTTTGAAGAAGGTTAATTTTGACAGTATTAAGTATTAAGTCAAAAATGTGCCTCGTCAATGAACACAATTTTACGATAAAAGTAGTCCAAGGGTGTCCAGCCTTTTTGTTTCCCTGGGCTGCATTGGAAGAAGACATGGAGTTTTGGGCCACAAGTATATTACTATGCATAAATCCATATTATAAAATGAATGTGATACTTGGGATTGAAGTTGAGAAACTAAATTGTCGATGTCTGGTTCGATTGACGTGGTTGCAATTCTCAGGCAGTTCTCAAGCTGTTCATTCAACATGTTGGTATTAATTTTACACTTAGTATGTTTCATTCTCCACTTAAGACACCAGGTGACAAACAACAGAACAGTGTAGCTGAGCGAGCAACGCAAACAGAAAGAGAATTTACTACATAACGAAAGAGCTTTCTGTTCTGGTCCTGTTTCTGTTGTTTGTCACTTGGCAGGTTTATCACGATCGCGCACACAACACACAAATTATTCCTCAGAAACAGAACATTCTTCAGTAACTTTGAATATTTTCGGGCCGCATTGATACTTGCCTTGGGCCGCGGGTTGGACAGCCTTGAAGTAGTCTATAAGTTTTGCGAATCGACACCGTTTTTCAAAGTAAATTTGAATAATTCCTGATAGTTCTTCAATAGTGAAACTATTCATGAATATTTGCTAGTCTATACTGAACATAAATATCAAAATAGAGCTGCGAGTTATCCTTATCGGAAGTTCCATCATTCTTTAAAAAAAACAACCTATATATGGCATTCTATGCGAAACCCGTCAACAATCTATTGCATTATTGCAAGTAGATTCACAAGTTAGTAGTTAATTTAAAAATCCAAAGTGATCAGATCTTTGAGTTGACCAGTATTGAATGGAATGCACCATATATTTACTTCTTTTCAATATTAATCCTTCCAATTTGTATTGACCAATTTCAATATCTTTCTTTTGAATGATATTTTTCAATTCATCATTTTGTTTTGATAAACAAATCACAGACAGAAGTAGTGGTTTAGTAATTAGTTTAAGAAACTGCAAAAACAAAAACAAAATATTAATAAAATAATTTCATGAGATTGCCACACAAATCTTACATCATCTTCAGAGCACAATTTAAGTTTCCATTCAAAATTAAACGGACGATTTAGAATGTAAAATTTCAATTTCAAATTATCATTAGTAAATTCTAATTGTGATGGAATTGTTTTTATTGTATTTAATATGGTTGTACTATCATATTCTATTCTTTTATTCAGTACCTAAATTTAAAAAAAAAAACCCATTTTAAAATAAATATTTAAATATTTGAAAACTTTCAAATTTTGGCGCAAAAAATATACGAAAAAACCGCTGTAAACAAATATGTATTCTAAACCTTTGCTCTTGTCAAAACTTCATCGGCTGCACAATTTTCCATCCAAATCGATTTAAAATTGCACAAAACAAACGTTATCAAATTAGTTTCATCGTAATTACAATTGAATACAAATGTTTCATCTTTAATTTTAATTGGAGTCCACATCACTGCACAATATATAAAAGGTAAACAAATTTTGTAAAACCAAAACAAAAAAGCCCAAACAAATCGAGAAATAAATTTCACAACTTCAGAATAATAATATGAATTTCTTATGCCGAATTTCACAGTAATAGCTTAAGCCCAGTTTGAGAACTTATTTTTTAATCTTACCAGATTTCGGAAATTTTTTTCTTTTACAGCGATTACAATTGCCATTTGTCACCTTTTTTAAAAAATTTCCCTAAATTTTAAAAGAGTATTGCCGCTTCACAAAATTTAATTTCGAAAGGGTAATTATTTTTACCGTCGGGAAATTTTTTGTCACCAATTTTTCTGACGCCCTTTCAAACTAGTCAGTATTTTTCCTTTAGTAAATTGTATGTACGATTTCGTTAATTTGAAATAAAAAAAAGTTGAAAATTTAAAATAGTTTGAAATTTAAAAATATTTGGAATGGTAAGTTTTTATTTAATTTAATTACTGAAATTTAATTTGTGGTAAGTGTAAAGACTAAAAAAAACTAATTAATTAAAAATATTTCTTTTTATGTAGTCAAGTCGAATAACAATAGGCCAAAAAAAAAGAATTTTAGACTATATGTCGGGCAAATTTTTTACTTTCCCGATGAACGAATGTTTATAGGAAAGTACTATAATCGTGCGAAAACCTAACTTTTGATCTAGAAAGAGCTCGAAAGATGAAAATAAGTGCAAAATCCGTTTCGTCAAAAATAATTAGCCCCATGTCCGTCCATCCGTCCGCTTTTTGAAATCGTTAATAAAATCTGAATGGATGGTCCAATTTCCATAAAACTTTCACCATTTTGGTGTTGCATCAAGTGCCAGATGGTGTTAGATTCTGGACGAAATTAATATACGGCAACACTATTTGGTAACGCTTTTTTTCTCTAAAAGCGACAATTTCGATCAAATTTACACAGTTCATGTATTTGATCCTAACTTAGATCTGATTAGTTTTTGGGCCATATTCGACTATGGCAACACTGTCTAAAAATACATTTTGTCCAAATATAGTCTATTTTTGCACTTGTTGTAAAACCGAAACTGCTCGTCGAATTTTGATGACATTTGCACAGTTTGTGTACTATATTCGAAATCAGAACATATTTACTTTTCAGCAGAATTTACATCTGGCAACACTAATGCGCAAAACTTTTTTTAAAAAAATGTGGCGGAAATATAGAAACTTCCCTAATTCGGTTAATAATAGTCGTGTAGGAAAATAGCACAAAAACTCTTATTATTTAGTTTTGAAAATCAAAAACGATGTTTTTGATATTTTATTTTCTCGAAAGTTTTTGAATGACAGCCTCACGAAACTTTTTTGGAATGTAAGGTCGAGCTATGCCAGTTGATATATCGCAATACACTTCTGACTTGGAATCGGAAAAAGTAATTGGTCTAAGTTTCAAAGAATTATTTGCTTCGCTTTCCAATAATTGACGAAGTTCTGGATCATTCTTTTGCTCGTTTGCGATGATTGCGTAATCAATAATAAAATTGCCATCCATCTGACAAATTCTGGATAAGAAATCTGCAACGACGTTGCTATCACCGGAAATATGCCTGATATCTGTTGTAAACTGTCCAACGAGGTCCAAATGACGCTCTTGACGAGGTGATGAAGTATTATTCTTTTTTTTCAATGCATAAATTAAAGGTTTATGGTCCGTGTTTATGTGAAATTGTCTTCCATCTAACATATGACGAAAATGCCTCACACCCCTGTACATAGCCAACAGTTCTCGGTTATAAACACTATATTTCGTCTCAGCTACCGTTAACTTTTTCGAGAAGAAACCCAAAGGTTCAGGTAAATCTTCAACAAGTTGATGAACAACAGCACCAATCGCAACATCAGAAGCATCGACACTAAGCGATAATGGTGCATCAGGTTTCGGATGAGCCAATAATGAAGCATTCACTAGATCTGCCTTGCAACGATCAAATGCAGCAATCGATTCATCATCCCAGATAATCTTCGTTGTATCATTTTTTTGTTACCAGGAACCAGAGCTTGGAGAATCATTTGATTATCTACAGCATGTGGTATGAAACGGCGATAAAAGTTGATAGCAGCCAAAAAACGTTTAAGCTCTTTTGCAAGTATTGGTAATGGAAAGTCGTGAACAGCTTTGACTCGTTCAGGAAGTGGTTCAATGCCTCTCGATGTAACGAGATGACCAAGAAATCTTAATTCCTGTTTTCCAAATACGCATTTAGCCAAGTTAATTTTGAAGCCAAATTTACGAAGACGTTGAAACACTATTTTTAAATGACATAAGTGTTTCTTCTAGATTCAGTGATGCAATTATAATATCATCGACGTACACAAAAACGAAATCTAAACCAGCCAGTGCCATCTGCATGAACCTCTGAAATGTCTGTGACGCATTTCTAAGTCCAAATGTCATGAATTTAAGCTCGAATAGACCAAATGGTGTAATTATAGCGGTTTTTGGTATGTCAGCTGGATTTACCGGAATCTGATGAAATGCTTTTTCAAGATCAATTTTGGAGAAAATGATTTTCCCCACAAGAACATGAGTAAAATCTTGAATAAATGGAATTGGATACCTATCCGGAACAGTTTTAGCATTTAATGCTCTGAAATCACCACAAGGTCGATACAACCCGTTAGCCTTTTTAACAAGATGTAGTGGACTAGCCCATGGTGATTTTGATGGTTGACAAATACCCATTTTAATCAAATATCTAAATTCTTCTTGAACAGCTTTTAATCTTTCTGGTGTCAAACGACGAGCTTTAGCGTAAACCGGTGATCCATTAGTTTCAATGTGATGGAAAATATTGGAATCGTTAACTGTAGGCGGAACCTTATTCACGGATGTTAGGTCAGGAAACTCAGCAAGCAGCTTCATGAAAATATTCGTAACAGTGAAAATTTTAGGTGATTGTTGTGAAATAGAAGCAACTGCGACATTGAGCACAAATTTGGTTTTTCTGTCAATAAGTTTTTTATTTTTTACGTCCACTAGAAGATCATAATGATTCAAGAAGTCAACACCCAAAATCGGAACTTTAACATCTGCAATGATGAACGTCCATTCGAAGTCACGACGAAGACCAAAATCGAGTTTCATACGTCGTTCCCCAAAAGTCTTGATGCGCGTGCCATTTGCTGCAGATAAATATTTCTCCAATGGATTTTTATCATTAAAAAGGTACGCTGGAAGTACAGAAATGTCTGCTCCGGTGTCAATTAAATATTTGTTGGACGATTTTATATCAGCTACACAAAGACGGTTGATGTTGGCAGTTTCATCGTCCTTATGAAACTGCAAATTTAGTTTTTTGTATTAGAGAAAGTGCACGGCGGAACGCACTTCTGAGCCTTGTCAGCATATTTGAAATGATACCAGCAGTAAGGTTTAGATTCTAGTTCACCTGCTTTTTTTGCTGGTGTTTTAGAACGGGATCTGGAACGTTTTGTGGAAATGTTGCGAATATGTTTAGATAACTCATCAATTTTTTTCTCGAGTCTACTCATCCTTTCATCTGTAGCGTTAGTTGCAGAAGATGCAATATTGCCACGAAAATCGCCAACTTCCATTATTTTGTCAGCCATTTTTGCTAGCCCATCCAAATCAGCGTCGCTTGTGGATAAAATCGCGCTTTCATTGTTCGGAAGACATCTTGACCACAATGTCCGCATAAATTCATTATTAACTTTGTCCCCTGCCAGTTTTTTCATTTCGTTTAGCAATTCTGACGGTTTTCTATCGCCCAATTCTACCTCGGACAATAATTTATGCGATTTTTTCTGATCTGATTCTGCAAATGCTGCTAGTAGACTTGTTTTTAGTGTTTGATATTTATCAGATGTCGGTGGATTAATTACAATGTCACTAACCTTGCTTAAAAATGTTCCATCCATGTTACCGATGACGTGTGAGAACTTGGTGTAATCTGCTGTTATTCCAGCCGTTACAAATTGGGCTTCTACCTGCGCGAACCATAATTCAGGCTGTGCCTCCCAGAAAGGAGGAATTTTTGCTGAAACCCTCATAATACTTGTTTCAGGCGCCGGTTCTGTCATGTTAAATCGGAAAACTAAAGTGCACTGAATTGATTTTAAATAGTTTCAGTTTTCAATTCTTTTCGCGGAAACTTTTTGTCACCAACGCGGATCGTTTAACACTCTTTATTTTTTCAAAAGAAATATTTTATGAATTCCAATTTCAAATTAAAATTAAAATAGAACACACTAATGATGTAATGACATGAAATCGTCAGATGTACACAACACCATGAAATTTAGTTTTTTTGTTTTATTCCGGACAATTATGTTATATAACATATAAATGCGATGTTATAGGGAGAAAATGAAAAAGATCTCGAAATGAATTCGTGAATATACCGCGCGAACAAAAATTTTACCGCACGACAATCAAAAAAATTAGTGATTTTTCCTTTTTTAGGAAAGAAAATTACTTGAATTTAATTCAAATTGAATTTAATAATGACTGCGGTTTTTTTAATAGTCTGGGGTCACCACTGTAGGAAAATAGCACAAAAAACTCTTATTATTTAGTTTTGAAAATCAAAAACGATGTTTTTGATATTTTATTTTCTCGAAAGTTTTTTACAATTGCTATCGCCTACTACAATTAAAAGTTATTTTTTGAATATGAGGTAAGCCTACTAACAATAAATATTTTTAAATTTTAAAGTTACGTTAACACCACAGTCGGATTTTAATGAAACTTCGAATGTACGTTTGGGAGGGACCAAGTGAAAAAATAAAATATGTCCCCCTCGATGGGGGGTTGTGAGGGGCTGAAATAGAAAAACTTCAATAATTTACTCAATAATAGGCAGATTTTCTTTAAACTTGGAGTGTACATTCTGGATAGGGCAAGTGAAAAGATAGAATGCGTCTCCCCTCGGTGGGGGTTGCGGGAGGGTGATATAAAAAAACCTTAATAATTCGGTCAATAACCGGCGGATTTTAATGAAACTTGGAATGTACATTTGGGATGAGCAAACTGAAAAGATAAAATGTCTCCCCTCGATGGGGGTTTGTGGGGGGCTGAAATAGAAAAACTTCAAGAATTCACTCAATAATAGGCGAATTTTCTTAAAACTTAGTGTATACATTCTGGATAGGCCAACTGAAAAGATAGAATGCGACTCCCCTCTTTGGGGGTTATGGGAATGCAAAATAAAAAAACCATAATAATTCGGTCAATACTAGTCACATTTTCATGAGACTTGGAATGTACATTTAGAATGGGAGAACTGAAATGAATATTTGATGACATTATCGGGAAAGTTCCATAGTGGTCCGACCGATATACAGAAAATGTAAATTCACTACTATGGTTTGCTTTGCCCATTTTTATTTTTTATTATTTGGCTTATCAAATAGTACCAACAACTCTAGAAAACTATGGGAAGAAATGGAAAGTGAACTAAACGAAATTGGTCCTTCAAAAAGTGTTACGCAGTGGAAAAAAGTAAGTTAAACTGTTCCTAAATATGGGCTTAAATAATTAATTATAATTTTAGTGCTGGAGGGACGTGAGAGCCGCCGTAATAGAGAAATTGACGAAACGGAGGCTGGAGGATGCCAATTTGACTGGTGGTGGGTCAGCCAGCACTAATTTTAACCTCAGCGCTGCAGATGAGAGGGTGGTTTCCATTTGCTGCATGTAAATGGAACTAGGGGGCAAGTAGCCTTTACCTTGGAAAATGTAGTATATTTTTTTTATTGGATTTATTATTGAAAGTTTTTATTAATTATTAATTTTAAGAGCCAAATGAAGAGGTATATGAGGGTGTAGAAGTCTTAAATGGCTACAAAGAAAATGTTCCAATATCTTCAGTTGCAGCGGATATAGAGGGTCTGACCAGAAAGTTTTGTCGTTTTTTGTTTATGGTTTTTCGGATTTAATTAATTATATAGGTTAAGTACACAAATAGACGATACTATGTTCAATTTCAGTCAAATCGGTCCAAGTATAGTGGAGAAAGAAATTGAGATAATTGGTTTTTGAAAATGAGCCAAAATTCTGAAAAAATTCCCTATATGTATGTTAGGTAGTACCGTCCGTCCGTGAAATAGATAACTCAAAAACGCATTATCCGATTTAGATGAAATTTATAATGTTAGTTGGTTATTGCGTAGCTGGATTTGGTATTGCATTTCAGTAAAATCGACTGAGGGGCAGCGAAGTTATTAAGCAAAAACCAGAGTGATCAGAAAGTTTTGTCGTTTTTTATATAGTTTTTCGGATTTAATTGGAAAATTTGTCAAGCAATTTTGTTTAAATTAATTATGCTAGTTGACTACATAAATAGACGATACCATGGTAAATTTCAGTAATATCAGTCTAAGGATAGTGGAGGAAGAAATAGTCGTAGGAGAGGATAAGCCTGTTCATAAAGTTTTTTTGATGTCCTTTCAGAACTAATACACTGAATTGAATACAATTTGCAAATTAGACTTATGCTATCAGGTCTGGATTACTTACAAATTAGAGAAAATTTTGAAAAGGAGAAACAAAATTATGAAGAAAACATAAAGTAATTTAAAATCGGCCTATAGCCGATTTTTTGATGCCCTATGGTAGAAATGGGAGAGAAAAATTGTGAAAACTAACAATATATCAAGGTTTTTCTTCATAACTTTGTTTGCCCTTGTAAAAATTTTCTCTAATTTGTAAGTAACTCAGACCCTGGTAGCATAAGTCTAATTTGCAAATTTCATTCAAATCGGTGCATTAGTTCTGAAAATATATCAAAAAAACTTTCTGAACAGGGTTATTTCTTCCTACGACTACTTCTTTCTCCACTATCCTTAGACCGATATCACTGAAATTTACAATGGTATGGTCTATTAATGTAGTCAACCAATATAATTAATTTAAACAAAATTGCTATACCAATTTTCCAATTAAACCCGAAAAACTATATAAAAAGAAACGACAAAACTTTATGGTCGCCCGTTTTTCCTTAATAACTTCGCTGCCCCTCAGTCGATTTTGCTGAAATGCAATACCAAAACCACTATAGTAGTAACCAAGTAGCATTCTAAATTTTATCAAAATTGGATAACGCGTTTTTAAGTTATTTTGTCAACGGACGGACGGTAGTACCAAACATGGAGCATTAATATAGGGAATTTTTTTCAGAATTTTGGCTCATTTTCAAAACCCAATTACCCCAATTTGTTCTGCCAGAATTTCACAATTTTTTTTTCTAAGTATTCTATAAGATGTCACCTTTTCAGCGCGCTATAATATAACTTGATAGGATTAGAACTACTAAAGTTATACGATTCTAAAGCCAACTATTGGAAAAAAAACGCCACGAACTTTCTGCTTAACTGAATATTTTAAGGTTTTTCTCTCCATAACTTCGTTTCTTCATTCTCAAATTGGCCCAAATTCACAGGTAGGCTGGAGTCGAATAGTATAAACACGTTTTGTAAATTTGATTCAAATCCGTATATAACTTTTAAAAATACATTGGAAAAACTTTATGAACAGGCTTATTTTAGGCTACAACTATTTCTTTCTCCACTATCCTTGGACCCATTTGACTGAAAATTAATTCGGTATCGTCCATTTATGCAGTTAACCTATATAATTAATTTGAACAAAATCGGGTCACAAATTTTCCAATTACATCCGAAAAACCATGACCAAAAAAACGACAAAACTTTCTGGTCACCCTGGTTTTTCCTTTATAACTTTGCCCCCCGTGTATCGATTTGGCTCAAATGCAATACCAAACCAAGTTAAGGAATAAGCAACTCAAATTATAAATTTCATCAAAATCGGATAACGCGTTTTTGAGTTATCTTGTCTACGGACGGACGGACGGACGGACGGACGGACGGACATGCATAAATCAATATAACTTTTGATTCCCTACACAACCATACCCTTGAAATTTTTCTCCGATTATTATTTCTATGTGTTACACACTTAGTGACAAAACTAATATACCCTCTGGTAGTACCTACCATAGGGCATAAAAACCTTGAATCGGCTATAGGCCGATTTTAAATTACTTTATGTTAATTCATAATTCCTTCAAATATTCAATTTTTATTTGGTGTCTCGTTTTTTTTTCTTTGTTTTTGTTTTGAACGTCAAAATTTTCAATCACAATAGTAAGTAAAGTCCAATTATTCACAATAACTTGCCATTTTCAGATTAGGTAAACGAAAAATAAAAATGAACTGTAAAATGCATTCGGGTTAACCCACGAATTTAATCGTGGTACTTGGGTTAGGTAACCTTAAATTTAAACGTTGACTGAAAAACTAGCCACTAATGTTATAAATCGACAGTGGAAAAGTGTTGAACTAAAGAATTTTGAACTATCCTCCCTTCTCCGATGAAAGATTTCTCTTCAAAAATATCAGTGGAAGAGTGGCCAATCCGTGCTGCGGTTTTTTCGGGATAATTCTCCTCTATTGAAAATTTCTTTTGTATTAAAAAATTGTGCAGTACCATGCATGATATGATAATATCTTGGGCAGTATCTGGATCATATCTCAGCTTTCTCTCCGATACCAAACACCTGCAAAATAATGAAATTGTGTTAACATTTTTCCTAGATTTGAAATAATAAAGCAAACATACCTAAATCTTCCTTTTAAATGATAAATGCACCTTTCAACTTGACTTCTTATTTTCTTGTGCACGGCGTTATATTTTCTTTCGCCTTCATTAGATGGGTTTCTAATGGTTGTCAAAATTAAATATACAAAATAAACATATAGTAACTTAAAATCGGCCTATAGCCGATTTTTTGATGCCCTATGGTAGAAAAAAAACAGAAAAACAGTCAAATCTAACAGTATTTCAAGGTTTCTTCTTCATAACTTTGTTTGATCTTTTCAAAATTTCCTCTAAGTTGCAGGTAGCCTAGACCCTAACAGTATAAATCCAATCTGCGAGTGTTATTAGTTTTTAAACTACATCAAAAAAACTTTATGGACAAACTTATTTTCTCCTAGGATTATTTCTTTCTCCACTATCTTTGGACCGATTTTGCTGAAATTTAACATGGTATCGTCTATTTATGTATTTAACCAATAAAATTAATTTAAACAAAATTGATTCACAAATTTTCCAGTTAAATGGGAAAAACTATATAAAAAAACGACAAAACTTTCTGGTCACCTTGGTTTTTACTTAATAACTTTACTCCCCTTTGGTCGATTTTGCTGAAATGCAATACCAAATGCAGTTAAGGAATATCAAACTCACATTCTAAATTTCAACAAAATCGCGTTTTTGAGTTATCTTGTCCACAGACAGACGGACGGATGGACGAACCTGCAGAAACTTTTGATTCTCGACACAACCATACCCTTGAAATTTTTCTGCGATGATTGTTTCTATACACTTAGTGACAAAACTAATATATCCTCTGGTAGTACCTACCATAGGGCATAAAAAGTACATAAGAAGAACGCATTTTTTTAATATTAATTTTCTTACCCAAAAGCCAATACTTTTGTAAATTGGGTCCTTGATCTTCTAAGATGGGCAAAATACTTGCTGCATGCCGAAATGTAGGAATCATGATGACTTCCCGCATATCTCGCGTTTACATTTAGTATTTTTTTTTTTATCACAAATCTACAAAAACAAACATTATAACATGAAACTCAATTCAAAATATAATAGTATGAATTATGTTTTACAATTTGAACGTTCAATGAATGAAAACCTTTCCGGTTGACATAGGCGTATTCAATGCTTTTCTTGAGTCCGCTCAGGACAATATGCATGCGATCGATCAAACCGATCACACCAGGGAATCCAGTACCCGCTTCGAATCTATAAATGAAATAAAATATATTTATTTATATGTTTTATTTGCTTACAGTTGTGCTGAATTTTCTAAGCTTGATCGGCGGTTAGGGAAAGTTATATATTTCTTGTCTAAATTCGAAGAAATTTCTGTTCATACTTGCCTTATAGAAGTTTGACTGACATACGCCATGGCGTCCATTCCAACTCGCCATTGGTAGCTTCCATTGGCATAGAAATTCAAAGCTACCAAAAACCATATTTTATGGTATACACATTTATAGAATATAGCAACAGTTATTGTTATTATTATTATTATTATTATATCAATTGAAGAAAAATTAACACTGTGGAAATCTGAAATATCAAAAGGAAATTTTGATTGCTTTCCAGGTGTCAATCTCAGTCGAAAAAAAAATATTGCACACACAATTATAAGCACCATAGACGAACTTCAAACCTCTCTTAAAAGCTACTTTCCTTCACTTAATATGAATGGTTAATCAACCCATTTGTAATTTGCAAGACACCAAATTTGACAACAACAGAAGAAGAACAGCTCATTGATTTGAGAAACGATAAGTTTTACTATTCAACATTCTTTAAGAAAAATTTGGATGAGTTTTGGCTTTCTGTCAAAAATTTGTACCATGCAATCTGCTTGAAAGCCATTAAAATTCTTCTGCCTTTTGTATCTTCATGGTTTTGTGAATTTGGATTTTCAGCATTGGCAGAACTCAAGTCCAAACAGCGAGAAAGACTTGATTGGCGACTTTGGAACCTCGTTTTAATTTAATTTGTTCAAGAAAACAGGCGCAATTCTCTCATTGAATAAATCTAGCAAAAAATAATTTGTTTTGCTTTTATTTTATTTATCTTTTACATTTTCTATATTCAGGTGTGCCCCAAAGAATTCCAGATATTTTTATTGCGACGTCAATCAAAAAAGGTTGAGAGACATTGCCCTAAGCTAGGCATGTCAAACTCATATGATATTACGGGCCATATGATCTATTTTGTATTAAATTGGGGGCCGCATGTTTTAAATGTTCAAAAAATTAATAAAATACGATTTTTATAATAATTAAAAAAACTTTTATTTTAATGAACTCAACTTTTTTATTTTGTACTTTTTCAACGACGATCCAAACTAAACTGGCTGAATCAAGATCGTTGTCGGCGTTTTTTCTACATTAACTATCTTTCTTAACTCTGATAGCCATCCTACAATCATGCCTAAGTGTACGACCACATTGGTTCTGCGCTTTCCACGCGGAGTGAGAAAAATATTAACGCGGTGAGAAGAACGAAAACGTCCGGCTATAACTCTTGTCGTTGAACACATTTACATTTTCGCTAGTTTGTCAGTTAAATCACAAATGCAAATACAAATTTTTTCACAATTAAAAAAAAAAATCATGGCTTTCTTTTTCGAAAGAGGCGAAGAATTAAATTTCAATTCTTCTCTTTTGTTCTATCGTATCCTGCTTTCAACGAACTCGGCTATATGGCCACTTCCATTTAATTACACGCGTATATTTATCGTTGCTCTCATCTTTGAAAGTAAGCATAGTAAGCGTAGAGCCTATGTGGCTGCACACTAATGTTTACATAGGACTTGTTTCGAATGTTATCGTACAGCTGTATAAACATGTTTACATTCTCGATAGTCCGTATGTTAACAATGATCATGTCAGCATTTTCTCCATTTGATTCATGTTTCTTACATCTGATAGACATCCTACATGAATAAAAAAATCCACTTTCATTCGCAAACGATTGAGCAAACACTGGACTTTGCCTTGATCGTCTTGGGTCTTCGGTTTCGGCCGTCACTTTTCATTTGACGCCTCGCGCCAGCATCAACCAAAAAGTTCAAACTTTTCAGCTTCAAGTGTCAAAGCTTGATATTTAAAAATGTTTAAGTCTCGACGGGCCGCAATTTATGTATTGGCGGGCCGCAATTTATGTATTGGCGGGCCGCAATTTATGTATTGGCGGGCCGCATGCGGCCCACGGGCCTTGTGTTTGACATGCCTGTCCTAAGCTAATGCTTAATTACAAACAAGCTGAAGCAAAAATTCGTACAGAATTGTATCGCCATTGATAAATTTAATGAATTTTTATGGAAATGTTAGCTTTTATTTTTTAAATTCTTTATTTTACTGCACATTAATTAAAATAATAATTTTAAAAAAAAATTACATACATTATATACACATATAAGTTTCTTAACATTAATTAAAAAAAAAAAAACAACAATTTTTTCCCCAAAAATTTGATGTTAAAATTAAACAGAAAAAACAATTCGGAATTTTATCATAAACTAGAATAGATAAAATTTATTTATTTATTAAATACTAAAAACTATTACATAGTAAATATTTACAAGTTTAAAAATATTTTTACATATGGGAAAAGAACAAATGAATACATTTACTAAGATTTTCCCTTTTTTTTACTTATTTTTCAATTAAATTAATATTCTTTTTTCTTCACTAATTTCCTAATTAATATTTTTTAGCCTCAAATAAAATTAAAAACAAAAGAAAGAATTCTATCATGTGTTTATGAAATTCAATAGAAATAGTACAATTAACGGGTGTTACCCGTACTAGAAATTTCAGTTGACAAATCGCTGTAAATTAACAAAATTAATTCAAGCGTAGCATATTAATTCGCAACATTATGGATCTTATAAATAACAGGACTCTCCTTGATCACCCGTTTGGTTGTTTTAGTAGCCCGTACCCACCACTGGAGATATAATTCATGTCTTAAGTCGAGCTATTCAGATTATCCAGCAACATCACGAGCCAAGACATTAAATTGTATTGACCCAAGTGTAAAAGCGGTGAGAGATGGAACTATTTGGTATGCGACATTGAGAAATTTCCCACATGAAAACCTCTACAACTTTGTTGAACATTGTAATCGTGTGTGACTTCTATATAAAAAATTCGTGAATTTGTATTGCCTCCAGCGCCAAAGCGATGGGAGATGAAACTTTGTCATGTGCATCACAATGTCCGCCATACAAATCTCACTAACATTATCTCAGGTCAGAATCATATCCGATTTATATTTCAGATCATAAATGAGGTTTTCCAAAATTAGCTATAAAAGGCCCCTTTCGTTACTCCTCTGACCCCGGAAACAAAATTTCTCCACGTTTCAAGTAATTGTCTACAATATATCAAAAATCATTTTTTTTGCTCAACGATTTTCATTTGTTCAACGATAGAGGACGGACAGAAAGAAGGATTAGCCTTTTATATATATAACTAGATAGTAACCCGTCCTAAGACGGCCTCCTAAAAATTTCTTTTTACAAATCGCTGTAAATTAACAAAATGTATTCAAGCGTAGCATCTTAATTCGGAACATAATGGATCTTTTACCCCGTTCTTGTAACACCACTGGCGGTATATTTCATGTCTTAAGTCGACCTATTCTGAATGCACATTATTTACCCCGCAACACCCCAAGCGAAGACATTAAATTGATCCCATTTCCCCGGTTGGTAAAATAGCTCCCGTCAAACATATATTACGTAAAGGCAAAAACCTCTATAGAATAGGAGCCTAAACAACCGCAGCGCCAAAGTGGTGAGAGATAGAACTATATGGTCTTCGAAAGAAATAGTCGCCATGAAATGCTCCACAACTTTGCTGAATATTGTAATTGCGTGTGACCTCTATATAAAAAGTTCGTAAATTTGTATTGCCTCCAGCGCTAAAGCGGTGGGAAATGGAACTTTGCCGTGTACGTGAGAATGTCCGGCATAAAAATCTTAATAAGATTGCCTCAGGTCAGAATCATGTCCGATGTATATTTCAGATTATAAATGAGGTTTTCCGAAATAAGCTTTCAAGGCCCCCTTTGTAACTCCTCCGACCCCTAACCTCCTCGGAAACAAAATTTCTCCACGTTTCAAGTAATTCTCTAGAACATATCAAAAAGTGTTTTTTTTTTTTTTTGCTCAACGAATTTTCTTTCCGGACAATATAGGACGGACAGAAAGAAAGAAAGAAAGAAGGACTAGCCTTTTATATATATAATGCTGTCCCATACAAAAAATTGGCTTTTCTGTGCACCTACGACACGCGAGACCTGAAATACATTGTTTGTGTGAAAAGTTACGATTATTTATTTGAAAGGAAATCACACGTGATGCCATAAAAATGTGAAAATAAAAGTTCAAAATGGCCAACATGCGAAATCTTTATTAATTTAAAATCGTTTTCTGTGATGACTCTGTTTTTTGTAATTAAGGAACGTCAACAAATTAATTCAATTTTGTAAAAAGAAGTGCTTTTTTTTAAATATGTACTACAAAATATGAGTTTCTCGTATGAAGAACTTTAATGCGAATCTTTCTAGTTCTGAGTGCCTATTCCCGAACCTGATTGAACTTACTTGTATTCTTGTCGAATCTTATACTTTCTATTCGAACGGGTTTAATATGTCGAATTCTGATACCTGGAATTTAGAATACGAGAAAGGTGGGTATAAAATCATAAAACTTGAGTATGGTGAATATTTCTGTAAATTTTTACATTAGGGGTTAAATCGTTTCAGAAATGGTTATCATTCTTAATATCAAACTAGTAGGTAACATAAATTTCAATATTTGAGATGGAAATCCTAATGAGATTCACGATACACCATTACATGGTCCAAAAGTGACTGTTTGGTGCGCATTGTGGTCAGGTGGCATCATTGGACGTTACTTTTTTGAAAACAATCAGGGTATTAGATTGTAACAGTTAATGGTAAGCGATATAGGCGCATGATAACCGATTATTTCTCACCCGAAATCGAAGATATTGATGTGGTGGACATGTGGTTCCAACAAGCCGGCGCAACTTATCACACAGGGAGTGATCGTTGGATGTTTTGCGTGAAAAATTCCCAGGTCACATGATTTCACGTATTGGTGGATCACCCTTTACAATATAATATAATTGCCAGGATTTTGAATTCCTACAGAATCATCCTTTTACAAATACTAATAACAAGCTAAATTCATTGCACAAAAGAACTGTATCAATTGTTTACTTGGACTGGTATAACTGAGTGGTATAAAACTCGAGGTGATTTGTTTTAAAATCCTTTGAAGCGTATTTTTTGGTCTGCATAAACACATATACTATATTTGTATATGTGCCCTTTGTATGTCTTTCTTGTCGGGATTTAACTATATCTATTAAAAAATTATTTGAAATTTTTTAAACTTTTATAAATAAAAATTATATTTTTTTTTCCTTTTTTTCAGATTTTTTCATATAAAATTTTCTTCACTTAAAGGTAACTTTATAATACTTTTTATGTTTTCTTTTTTCTATATCACACCAAATATTTTCTTACTGTCATTTATATATTATTTTTGTTTTTTGGAAAATTATAAATATTTCTCTTTTATGGTTTTAAAGGTTTTTTTGAGCCGGAATTATAATCAGAAGAGTCGAACCTAATACAAAATAAAATGAACGAACACAAGCTTATGCACGTCAAAAATCCGTTCAACTGATTATAATGTGCATAAGCAAGAATAAGCATTTGACAGTACGCCGTCAAAGAATTCTGCGTTTTTTTTTTTAGATTGTTTTTGATAATTTAAAATTTATTTTTAAAAAGCCATATTTCATAAAAAAAAAGAAAATCGAATCTTCAGACATATTTCATAACAAAAAAGCCATTGAAATTGACAACATAACGAAGTCAAACTTAACGAACGGATGGCTATGACTATTTTCGCTACAACAACAGCTATAGCATATAACCCTTGAAGATTAGTACATTTCCATAGGTTTGTCTATGCTTGACTCTTCTATTATAATTCAGCAGTCTCTAGTTTAACTTTAGAGTTCAATATTTTCTCCTATTTTTATAAACTTATATTTGTAACGAACGAAAATTAGACATATTGCCAGATCTGCAAAAAGAAATATATATTTGTATATTTGTTGTATTTAAAATTCAAATAAATAAATATAGGGCCTTATTGATCGATCGTTAAATCCTTAAAATTTGTGTGTTTTGTAATCAACATCAGAGCCTCGAAACCCAAAATTTATTTCGTTTCGGTTTACGGTTACGTTCCCAACTTTATTTTATTCCGGTTTTTATTTCAATTAAACCCGGTTAAAATTGGTTCTTTTTAAACATTTTTTGTCCTTAGTTTATCTTTTGGCTCCCGAAATGATGTTCGACAATGCTTGGAGACTTGCCGCCATATAGATATATTATTTTGCATCAGCTATGGAAAATTTGTACACGAGTATAAAGCCTTAGTTACGTTAACGAAACGGAGACGGGACGGGAACGGTATGCGATGCAGTTATATTGACGAAAGAGTCGCTTCACTTTTTGGCATTTGACAAATTCATTGTCAATCAATTTTGTGTTTGATTGTAAATAAAAGTGTATGAGAAAAATAATAAAAATGGATTAGGAGTTCTATGGCATGGTTTTACTTTTAATTATTAAATTAAACAAACAACAAAATCCCCGCCATCCATTTTTATAAAATTTTCGACTTGTTTGACGTAGAAAGTTCGTTCAAAAAAGTAGCACAATCGTTAAGATAAATACAAATATCAAAAACAGGAACGACTCAAATTGAATTGAATCAAATTGTACGCTCGTTCCGTCTACACAACAACGGCCATACAATTTCAAGAATTTGTTTTTTTCGTTCCGTCGCCGCCTCGTCTCCGTTTCGTTAACATAACTAAGGCTTTAGAAGTATGTATGTAGGTAAAACAACAATAATCCAAATTTGTAATACTTAAATGTGGAAAACCCAAAGTGAAACTCAATTAAATAAATTTCGCGAATTGATTAAACGTGAATTGTTAGATTCTCCAACTTAAAAGCTTAGTTTTGGGCGAGTGAGAACAGCATAGTTTCTATACTATATCCTTATCCCTTTCGCCGCGTACAAATTTTATTTAGAGTAGAGTTGTAATATATGAGAATTTTTCTCAATAAATTTTAATCTATAAAATAGTTTTGTTTACTGTAAAAAAAATCGGTTAAAACGATATAAAACATAGTTCCGGTTCCGGTTTTTTTTTCTTTATTTCGGTTCAATTCTGGTTTCAGTTTTCCTCAAAAAGCCAATTAATTCCGGTTTTCGGGTTTTGTCTTGGTACCGTTTCCAAGATCTCATAAGTATCAAATTTAAATTCAGTTTTTTGTTTGCTAAATAACCCTAAATTGGATATTCTGGTCGGAATTGTATTCCTAGGATACACATCGATCTCTCGATTTAAACGGTAAATTGATTCTAGAAAATTGATAAGAAAGTTTATATAAAAAATCAGGTACAGATCCACTTCTATAACCTGTTTAGAACTTTTCTTCGCATTTAACTTTGGAACTTCGACGTTTGAACTAAAATATAAAATATAATCGATAAATTATATAAGGACTGTTTTAACAATTTAACGATTATCTGAAAGTTTTTGGTATAGCGATTAGAATTTTTTATACAAATTCAAGCATTTAACGACTCAACGATTTCATTTCAGGATAAGGTCCATATTTTATTAAAATTTTGTGATGGATTATCTCACCTGTACGGGTGTTTCAGACATCCATATGTTTCCCGATACCTTCCATATAAGGTACCATAAGATACACCAAGCAATTGTGCTGCTTTTTTCATTTCCAATTCTTTAGTTTTTATCGCTTCCATTACCTTATTATTAAAAGAAATGATAATTAAATTTATTAGAATTAAATTTTAAATTATTTTATATAAATTACCTTCTTAGTAAATGATTCCTCCCAAAATTGGGGCCTTCGCCCTCTAGCTAAATATGCATCCATTTTTACAACATCTTTCCATTCTTCTTGTTCTTGTGGTGTTAAATGAAAATTACAAGTACTACCGGGATCCGTACTATCTGAATCTTCTTGTTCATCACCGTGCGTAAAAAATTCATTTGATGGTTCAGATTTTGCCATAATATCATTTTCGGATTCAAGATCCGGATTCATTTGTGAATCTAGATCTTGATTAGTCCAATCATCTGGTTGAGGAGTTTGTTCTTTTACAGTTTCATCTATTACAGGCTGTTCGACAACATGTGGGATTTCATTAAATGGTACAGTAGGCGTTTCAACATATGATATTTTTGGTCTATTTAATTTAAAAAAAAAAAAGGTATTAGAGTGTCACACCATTCGAAAGACAGGTGTATTAAAAAGTTCTTGACCTAAACATAAAAGATTGTATGCTTGTATTTGAAATGCAAATTCACACTAAGTCCAGGGTCTGCAAAATAGGCGTTCGTTTCATTTATAATTTCAGAAATGGACACAAATTTCCTTCCAATTTCTTCAAGCTTGGATACAGAAAACAGTCACCAGGAGTGAAATCTGAAGAACATGGTGGATAAGGAAGCAATTCGTGTAATAATGATGCATAGTAGCCTTTAGTTCTTGCTTTTCCCTGTTCAAGATTATTAATGAAAGCTATTGCTTTTGCATAGTAGCCATAACCATTCCAGCTAATAAAACAGTATTTGCATTCTTCGGAGCCTGTTCATCTGGAGAAATCTATTGTATTGACTTTTGTTTCAAAAGTGCAGTAATGAATCGAACCAAAAAATCCCTTCTATCACGTTTAAACACCGCTAGAAGTTCCTTTGCAATGTTCATTCGATCATTCGTTTCTGATCGATTGCAAGCAAATGCGACTGACAATTTTGCAAGTAGGCTTTTCACCTGGAAATATTTATGTAAGATGTTCAAAATAGATTTACATGAGATGCTCACAATGTTAGCAAACTAACGCACTATCACCCGTTGATATACTAATACGATATCATTTTGTTTTTGCCTTCCAGAATTGTAAACGCCTGTATGACCAGTTTTAAAAAGAGCAGCCCATTTATTTATAATACAATTGAAAACGAAGGAGCAGATTCCTTTTAATCCTTTATCAGCTTGAATTTGCACTGCCGAAACTATACACGTGTTCATTGAAACTAGCGACGACTACTAATTATATAGGCCGAGAATTTTTTGATACACCTCGTAAAATAAGCAACCAATATACTTACGTACTGAAAACATCATATTCTTCATCAAGTGGTGGTCTACCACGTTTTCTTTTTGGACCGGCATGTGAATTTTCTTGATGATTTGGTGATGGAATTGGAGTTAATAATGGCATTCTTGGAATATGTTCTTGGTTTGGTATTTGTTGATCAATATTTTCAGTATATTTCGGTTCTGGTTCTAAAGGAGTCGGTTCAATTTCATCTTCCCGCCATGAAACTTCTGCTAAACCTTTTATTTTCAATTCTTCAGCTGTTTTTAATAATGATGCCAAGTTAGCCTGTTAACATTAAAAAAAAAAACACAATTTAAAATTAATTTAAGTGATTTCTCGAATTACGAATGCAAATTTACATGCTCCACATTTATTTCGCCTTTGTACATAAATTCAATTAAACATTTAACATCAGAAAATTTAGCATCTTTCATTATTATTATAGGATCTCTTTCAGCTGCATAATTTGTTAGGATTGTATCGAAATATGTGCTACATGCACATAGTACAACTCTATGTGCTCGGATTACTTGCCCTTCACATGCTAAAGTCACGTCACAAAAGCAGCCTCGGTCCAAAAGCTGTGAGAACATAGTTTGAAGATTACTATGATGGTATTTCCATCGCAGGCAATATTGTTGTGGCAACATTGTGACTTCTGTAAATAATCCAAAAAAAAAAAAAAGATAATTTTATTGTTCTTAGAACTGTACAAATTAATTAAATATTCAATTATAAATTATGAACACTTCTTGATATATAGTACTATGTGAGAAATGAGATTTGTGTATAATTAGCAAATGTATAAGTTGCTACAGAGCAGTCTTGTTCAACTAGTTTAACACAGAAGGTCTGCTTTATTTGCCACTTGCTGCCCTGCTCCACGGTAGGGTATAGCAAATAAAACAGACCTAAACAGTTAATTCAAATTTGTAGTCTGTCATGAACTAGTAAAACTTAAACCAGTTTCACAACAACTTCATATTGCTAATTCTATTTCACAGTTTACCTACTAAAAAAACTAACTGCAATGGGCGATTCTATCGGTCGAAAATAAAATGTACATCGTTTAAATAGAGATTGAAGCTGGTGGTTGCATACTATTCGAATAATTGTAAAATTATTATTTAGTATGTATTATAAACCATCATCTCCATAAATTTTAATAAAACCGACCAATAAACCAAAAAATTACAGCGTTTTTAAATCCACTTCAATTGCCGGACCCGGTTAAGATCTAGTCTGTAAAGGAAACTTGCTTTGAATTGGCTGGAATAGTGGCGTGCGATCGAAAGAGCAGAGCGGACGCAGACAATTTTAAAATAATTGACCGCTAATGCGCCGGTGCGTTTAATTTTAATATCAGCAAAGTTAATTTAAAGTTTATACAATTCTGTTAGATCCTTGAATTAAACAATGTTAAAAAAGTCAAACAAATTTTTAAATATTCCAATAAAAAAAAAATTTAATTTACGCCATTTACCATTTGGTAGGATAGTACTTAATACCAATTAGGGCATGGTTTGAACAATCAATTACTTGAGTAGAATATTTTGAATAATCAAACGCAAACTGAATAATTGTTTTATTTAAGAGAAACAAAACAGAATAATAAATTTAGGAAGAGAAATAAATAAATTTAGGGAGAGAAATTCTATAATAGAAAAGTATGGAAAGCTAGCAAAAAAACTAGAGTAAGTATAAAAAAAAACACATCGCAAAAGAGTACGGCCAGTTTTCCAAATCAATGTAATGCATGGCCCTCTTATGAAATCACTCGAGAATCACATATATTTTTAAGGGAATATTTCCTCTTTTGTTTTTATTACGCTTTTTCTTTTTCTTTCATATAATAATTTACTTCTCTTTGTAAGCAGTAGTTTTTGCTTAAAAAATTGAACTTCTGGCTATTGTAACAGAAACTGAATTAATTGGTAAATTATTCAATTATTCACTAACTTTGAAAACCAATTAATCAACTATGCCCTGGTACCTATCTTCTATCCATCGCTAATTTAGCACGTATAAATGTATGGCATCCGAACTTATTGTTCTCAAAAATTTAATACCTATTTAAAAATGGACAATTCAATTGAAATTAACTCTCTGGTTTAATCTTTAATCTCCCTTTAATAGATACTTTATTTTGCAACTATAATTGAGCTGTTTTTTATATTTTTATTTGTAAGGAGTAAGGTTTTATAATAAAATGAGGCCCCATAAAAAGAGAGGCATTAAATTACGCCTAATGATAAATGCTGTCCTGTATATAAATAATAATAATAATAACTGATTAAATTTACATCTTATACTAAAGACACACTATAGGGTATTCATACCTTAGTATCGATACTACAGTATAACCTTGAATCGTGGTATCAGTTATAAGGTATTAAAATTTTGAGAGCAAGAAAAAAAAAAGAAGAATTTGATTTCAGTATTGTTTTCAAGATTTAGATTTAGTTTATTATAGTTTGATAAGCAATTAATCTAAAACTAGGATTAAGTTGTATAAGAAATACTGCGCAGCCTTTTTAAAAACTAGATAGTGCTTTATTCCGGTAAGTTCCACCGTTCCGCTGTCATCCTAATCAAAAGAATACTGTAAATAAAGAAGGTGGTAATACCAAAATGCATAATATTTGCGTCTTATTAGACGGAATTTAAACTTCGAATGCATGGAGAATGCGACATCATGATGTGTATGATGTTTCTACCAATAATATAGGATATGGTAACTCGAGAACCACCATCGCCAAATTCAATAAAATTTGGTACACATGCATATCTTGGACGACTAAAAGAACCGAAACAGACTGGATTTTACGAGGATTGTCAAATCAAAAGTTATTTTACGGTTGTAATTAGAATGCACGATAACTAGACATAATAGGTCTGTTTTATTTTCCACTTGCTCTGGGGTAGAGCAAATTTTTACATTGAAAACAAAAACAACAAAAGTGCAAATCCTACACTACTTTCAGACCAGGAGCAGCTCTCGCACTGAAATTAGTTCAGTTTTCTACCATAAAAAGTGTATTAGCTAAAAATTTTCCATTGAATTACCCTACCCCGGAGCAGGGTAAGTGGCAAATAAAACGGGCAGGAGTAGGAGAAAGCTTTAAGTCAAATGTTTGTAGCGCTGCTTAGCAACCATATTGTAATTAAATGAGAAACTTTTAGCTAATGCACTTGTTATGGTAGAAAACTGAACTAACTCGGGTTCAATAGTTACACCTGGTCTGAAAGTAGTGTAGGATTTGCTCTTTTGTTGTTTTTGTTTTCAATGTGAAAATTTGCTCTACCCCAGAGCAAGTGGCAAATAAAACAGACCTAATGACTAACTCACGTTTTCTTGAATTAAGTACAAAAAGTTAGGTTATATGCCTAAGAAAGTTGGATGGTTTGTCATGTCAGATATTCGTTTGTATTTAATAACAACATTTCAAAGGAAATAATAAGGGAAGATTTCTGTGTTTTCATTTGTACCAAAGGATGCCCACACTCAGCAAAAAAAAAACTAAATAAAAATTAGCCGAAAAAAGTTTGAAAAACCTGCCCTCAAATATTTTCGCTGATGCTGATGTGTTTTTTGGGGGTTTTTTTCTTCGAAAATTTTCTTTTCATGTAGTTTTTTGTTTCCTTGCATATTAACCGCACGGATCCCTCTTTTGTTCCCCGTGCGTCTTCTCCTCGTCATCCATTGCTGCTCTGTCGATTAATATACGACTACACAGAGTCTCTAGGTTCGTTCTCGGGTATATAGTATATGGTCGTTGTTGAACCATTTTTATTTTTTTTTTTTTTTTGTTATGTTTTTGTATTTTTCCATTTTTATGTTTGCGCATTTTTTATGTGTTTTATGTTTTGCCTTTTTTTTTTTGTTATCGATTTTTCCAATGAAAGTGTATTTGTGCAACCTGAAAAATATATTATGTGAAATTCCAAAAAAAAAAAAAACACACACACACACACACGACTCCGATTTTAAATTTTATAACAATAACATAAAAAAAAAAAAAAAAAGAAAAGAAAACCCTAATGAAAAGTGAGGACTTTTTTCCTTTCGATCTTATTTTTCCTCTCAGACACATTTTTAGCTGCTGCCTTTTTTTTTGTAGTTTCTTCCTTAATTTGTGTGCTGTTGCGTTTTTCCGTTTTTTTTTTTTTATTTTCTTTTTGTGGGAAGAAGGTTTGAGAGGGTTTTTCCTTTTTGATTTATGTAATTTTTATTAGATTTTCTTTCGTTGAAATTTTTGCTTCATATTTTTTAAATTATTTTTTTGTGTTTGGCGTGTTGTTGTGTGTATGCTTTATATTTTAATTTAAAAATATTCCCTTTTTTTTATTCTTGTTAAGATGAAAAACACAATTTCTGTATGCAATGTGGTGGAATGGGAAGGCCATGGTCGACGACGAGATGAGATTTCTAGAAAAATGAGATATACATTTTTTTGAACAATTTCCCTTTTTCTTCAAAAACAACACCCCTGCCCCCACCAGAATGGAGAAATAAAGTTTTGTGATGGTAAAAAGTTGCGACCTCTAGGGTCTGTTGGATCTTCACATCCTAAGGGTTCACTAGTTTAAAAATAAAAACATATGTTTAGAAATGGTACGAACCGAAATTTATTTCGTTCCGGTTACGGTTTGTGATTTTTCAAAATTTCGGTTCAGTTACGGTCAGGGTTTTTCTATAAATTGCGGTTAATTCCGGTTTTCGGTTCAGTTCCGGTTCGATTCTCTGGTACGAAGTGTGTGCTTTTTTGATGAACGAAAGCACTTTTCACTGAGATTATAAAGAACTAAATATAAATAACTAAAATAGTAATAAATCTCGGCCTAGGTGAGAAGACTAACATCGAAGAACTGGGATTAAGAAAATCAATCATTTTTTTCTCCGATAGTAAAGACAACGAAAGAATTATAAAATTTCCTAGGACCACAATGAAAAAAAAAGAACTTTCAAAAATTTTAGTTTTTACATATGTAAATTTGCCCAAAGATTGCATATTTTCAGTCGCATATTAAAATTTAAGTTATTTTTATTAATTACTTTTATTTTTTTATTTTTGCAAATCTCCGCGTGGCATGAGACACTTTTTCAATGAAAGAACAATTGTGTCCAAAAATCAATTGAATCCGATTACAACTTCGGGTAGCTGCCGAACAAAATTCGGATTTTTTTTGTATGAAATTTGGAGCATAACTTTGGGTGCTCGGACGAAACTTCGAAATTTTTGTACAGAATAAATCATAAATTGTTGTACGAAATAATTGTATAGAATTGTATAGAATCGTATAGAAGTTCCCATAGTGGTTTGTGCACTATTGCTTGTTTTTATCAACATTTGATTTACCCTATATCTCACGAACGTATTTTTTCATATAATAAGGTTGATCCAACTTCGGTTTCCGAACTTTAAAACCAAATAAAATACACAAATTTAACGAAATATTTTTATTTTATTTGGTTAATCACAAATGTTATGTATTTCATTAATTATGAAAACTAATATCAATTAAATGGACGCCTCTGGACATTCGGCAGCATCCGATTCTTTCGAGATAATTTTGGATAACTTTTTGTAAATCTCGAGCGGTATCTGGGTAATAACTTGGTGGATGTTGTTTTTTAGGTGCTCCAACTTTTCGGGTTTGTTGGCATAAACACGACTTTTAACGTAACCCCACAAAAAGAAATCCAACGACGTTAAGTCGCATGATCTTGGCGGCCAATTGACACCATCAAGACGTGAAATCATGTGACCTAGGAATTTTTCACGTAAAACGTTCAACATTGCACTCAATATGTGACAAGTTGCACTGTCTTATTGGAACCACATGTCTTCTGCATCAATATGTTCGGTTTCGTCCCGGAAATAATCGGTTATCATGCGCCTATATCGCTCACCATTAACTGTTAGTCTGATCCTGATCATTTTCAAAAAAGTTGGGCCCAATGACGCCGCCTGACCACAATGTGCACCAGTCACTTTCTGGGCATGTAATGGTGTCTCGTGTCTCATCTCCCCATATGCGGAAATTTTGCTTGTTAACACACCCAGGAGGTGAAAATGTGCTTCATCACAGAAGAGAATTTTCTTTAAAAAATCAGAATTGTTATTTCGGTAGAACAATTGAACAATTTTAACGCGTTGATCGGTGGTTAAGCGATCCATTTCGTAAGTGTGTTGTTGCAATCTGACATTTAATATTTTGAGGACAAGTGCTTATCAACAAGCGGCTTGATTTACTATACAGTGCTACCAACATAGGAAACTCAAATTGGATCACCATATATATAGCGAGTGGGAACGAAATTGTAAACCAAAAATCAGAGTTTTTTGTTGTTTCTCATATTTAAAATTTGTGCAGCCATTTCATTGAATACATAACATACATGCATTGGTTACAGAAATACTTAATACTCTACTCTATGCTGACTTTTGGCAAAATCACTTCAAGGATAATATGGAAATAAATACATAGTTGTAGTTCTAAACCACCGGATTGGATTACTGTACAATAATTGGTTTAAGATTTACAGAGCCTATCAAAGTGAGAAATTTCATTCAGTAAGTCGGTCGTGCATGGATGGTGGAGGGGACAAATTGTTGAGGGAAGTCTGGGCTTAAGAAGTCCACTATTGCATCCCTAACAGAATTGTCTTTATATTGTTACGTGCTATCTCGGTTCGAATGTTAAAAAATAAATAACACTTTTTATTTATGTAAATTAGATGTATAAACTTTATTTACTCTTCAAAATATTTGACTATCAATAATTAATCAATGAAAAATCACTGTTTCTAATAATTCAAATTGTGTGTGAACACACTACAAATAATCAGTATTCAAAATTTTTTTGATAAGGTCAAGTTTCCAAATCGAACTGAATGATATTTCTGCGTTTGACAGTAGCTTATATACATCATGGAAACATTCTAGAACATTAATGCTGTATTTTATTGGGAATTCTATTGGGCGCTAATTTACTTTCTCAAAAGAACGATTTTTTTTAATCAATGTTCTCATAACATTTAATTTCGGATGTTTGTACTACTGATATTATTTGACAGCAGTTGAATTTAAACCAGAGATGCAAACCAAGACTTTTTTACAGTTCGTTCGGTTTTGGTTTAAGCATAAACCTTCTTTTGGTTTTTGGTTTGGTTTTGGTTTCTAAATATTTCAAAATTTGGTTTTGGTTTGGTTCTGGTTTAAAGACTACATAATTTTTGGTTTTAGTTTTGGTTTGGTTTTGGTTTTGGTTCAGAACAAATGTGTCTTTTTTTTTAGTTGTTGTGACAGAAACGAAGGAAGCCAATGTAGATTTGCTTGGCAAATTTTTTTCAGCTGTTTTATTTATTCGCTTTGTGTCGTAGGATTCGGAGTGCTTTTTTTTAAGATGCCGCAATAAATTTTTTGAGTGATTATTTGTCATAACAATACAGCATTCGTTGTACTTACTGCTATTTGTTATTGAATCACAAACAAATTTTTTTAAGAACCGGGTATGTTTTATCTTTGTTGCCTGACATTTTCTTTTGGGAAATACTAAAGAAATTATTAGTAAACTCAAAAATATACAGACTTGCTTACATTTGTCATTTAGATATGATTTTTATATCTTTTAATTTTAAGTATATTCTTCCTTCTTGTGTTTGTTTCTGTTTTTATTTTAATTATGATTTCACTAAATGAAAAACTATGTCGTGTTGGATTACTCGTTAAAAACAAATTTGAAAACTGGCAAACTGTTGAATGTTGATTAACCACCGTTTTTATAAGAAAATGTAATAGACTTTTTCGGTATTTTTAAAAGGAAAATGTAAATTTTAGGAAAAATGTTTTCTGTTAAACCGAACCATAAACCAATAGAAAAATTTCGGTTTATGGTTCGGTTCAAGTATTAATTTTAAAACTGGTTTGGTTTTGGTTTGGTTCGACCGAATCATTTTAAAAGTGGTTTGGTTTTGGTTTTGGGTCGGAAAATTTCGATGGTTCAGTGGTTTTGGTTCGGTTCAAAGTGGTTCAAAGAAACCGGTTTGCACCTCTGATTTAAACAAATAAAACAAATTTTTTTTGTAAACGACAAATAATTCGTTCTTCTATACTCCGGTTCCATTTCAAAGTCACATTCAAATTAATAATATTTAAAAAAAAACTGTTATATTTTTTGTGTAAATAAATTTGACATTTATTTTGTTTTTATTAAAAAACATGCAAGGCCGCCAATTTATAAAAAACAAAGTTTTGATTTGCGTCATCTACCATCTGGTAGATGTCGCTTAGTACATGTTTTCTATCCATCGCTAATTTAGCGCCCAATTTTATCCGGCGCTAATTAGGAACATATAAATGTATGGTAAGCACCGATAGAATTCCCAATAAAATACAGCATATATGCAATATTTCTAGAACCTGCATGGGAACATACTTCCCGAACTCTCAAACCGGAATATTTTATTAGTGATTATTTGTAGTGTGTTTTCTTTAATATCTCATGATTTTTTTTCTAGAAAAACCATGAGTAACTCTAATTCATTTTATAATTAATGTTAATTATGTGTGTTTTGTGTTTTTTTAAACAAACTTCCCGATTTTCTTTTATCAAGAAAATCATGAAATCTTTTCCTAACATCATTCTTTTGCCCTTTAAAGTTTGATAACTTTTAAACAATGAATGACAAACGATTCTAAATTTTTGATTCGAAAACTAGAGATTTGAAATGCTTTTTTATTTTGGTTTTAAGACCATTCTTCGTAGATACAGGATTTCTGAAATTACCATTAATTATGCCCTATGTTAGGTACTACTAGAGTTGGTTATTGCTTAACTGGCACTTAACTTAACTTGGTATTGAATTCCATCATAAGCAACCGAGGGGGACGGAAGTTATTAAGCGAAAACCAGGATGACTAGAAAGAGCTTTGTCGTTCTTTTATATGATTTTTCAGATTTAATTGCAAAATTTGTGAACTAATTTTGTTTAAATTAATTATAATAATAGTTAACTACAAATTATAAATAGACGATACCTTGCTAAAATTTCAACAAAATCGGTCCAAGGATAGTGGAGAAAGAAAAAATCCTAGGAGAAAATAAGCCTGTTCATAAAGTTTTTTCGGTGTACTTTAAAAACTAATGCACCGATTTGCATCAAATTTGCAGGCTAGACTTATGCTATCAGGGTCTGAAATTTTGAAAAGAGGAAACAAAGTTATGAAGAAAAATCCTTGAAATATTTTTAGTTTTGACAGTTTTTCTGACCAATAGGGCATCAAAACTCGGCTATAGGCCAATTTTCAGTTACATTATGTTTTTTTTTTTAATTGATGAAAGTGATATAGGTCCATTTTTTCAAGTTATGATAAATTTTCCAACATGCATGCACTAGACAGTTTAAATATACAATATTTCGGCCTTTTTGCCAATAGATAATCAACTATTAAATTGTTTTCTAAAAAAAAGTACTAGGTGTCCAACCTAGTTGCTTACCTGGATCACATTGGGAAGACGAGTTGTTTTGGTCCATACATAAAATACACTAACATTAACAATAGGTGATGAGCAAAATTGTCCCTAAGATGATTGCCGAATTTATGTTTTTTTTTTTTTTTAATTTGCTTACTACATATAATATACAATATTCCCAACTTTATTAAATTATGCCGACTATTGACCGAATTCGGAATATTTTTGTATTTTTGGACTCCTGTGACTCCCAGAAACTGGAAAAAAAGATTCCTTTGCCCAGGGTATACATGTGGGATTTCGTTCTATTCTCTTTAAAATAATCTCTTAGCTTTTCTCTCAATATTCATTTATGTATTAACGGTTTGAATTAAATTTTAAAAACTTTTGCATTGTATTCGATTTTTGTTCGGAATGTTTTTATCAAGCCGTGGACGTGGTAAGAACTCTAGCAATATTAATTTTCATTTATACAACTTTTTTAGAATATCAGAATATTCCAAACCGTTGTCATATTTTAAAAACACAATAAATTATAGTGAACCAAGATCATTTTTCAATTAATAATCCTACATACATTCCAAGTTTCATGAAAATCCCTCCACTATTGACGGAATTAGGGACATTTTTATATTTTTGTTGCAAAATTAAAAAGCAAAGCAGTGTCATCAATTTCAATGCAACTTCACCGATTTAGTATGGTATAAAAATGCAGACCACAATAAAAGGTTAATAGAGAGCAAATAATTTGACAAACAATTTGATCATCTACTCTACAGGGACCATAAGAAAACGTATTTCATTTACTTCGTTTACATGATCTACTTGAAGTCGACTTCATTCCGAAAATCGTCAGAAAAATTCGCATGTAAGCCTCGAAAGTCGATTTCAAGATCGACTTCAAATCGATTTGAAAATTTAAAATGGAAACAAAACCTAAAAAATAAGAATTCGTTTGCTATATGTGCCGGATTACACGCGGCGTTTTTTGGGTAGAATTCTACCGCAGACATAGGTATCGGTGGGTTGGGGGTGAGGCAGAAGATCTACCTCTCGAAATGTTGGCGCAACGGAGTTTTTTACGCACACAAACAAGAGACACTGTTTGTCTCAGTTTCGAAAAAAATTGAAAAATCAAGCGTGCCATTCGCTTACTGACCGTCAACTGGTAATCATAATTTAAAAGTACATAGGAAATAGTCAAATAGTAGATCCTAACAGTTTGACGGTTTAAGTCCGAGTGATGCTGTGCTCACATACACTAATACACTCCTTGTGTAGCTTGTATAAAAGACTGTGGTATAAACATTCCTCGTCTAATCGGTTTGGTAGTTTTCTACCCAAAACTTGACGGTAGATTTCTACTGCGTGTAATCCGGCACTTTAAATGTGATTTGTTTGCATTTAGGCCATCCGAGATTGGGCATTGACAATAAACTGTGCACTAGAGATCCGATGGAGCACATAGGCTACGTTTACACCGAGACTTAGAAAGAGACTTAAGTGCTTAGGTCGACCTAAATATGACGGTGTAAACACGCCCAAAGTAACTTAGGTTAGGTCACTTAAATTGCAGACTTACCTTAAATTCAAATCGACTTAAGAACTTTTGACAGATAACAGCTGATTTCTTGATATCCAAGTTCTATAAATGTTCACATATGACGTTGTTTTAGACTTAGGTCTAGTACGGTGTAAACACGTCTGACTCAAACCTAACTTTTAGTTAGGTGACCTAAAAATTTGTCGATGTAAACGTAGCCGTAAGAAGGTTAATTGTGGGTCCGACCGACCCCCCTCATATTATATACCGATGAAGTAAAAGTACTTCAAAAATATTTTGTCTTGAATTTTTTTGTAATTGAAAACAATTTCATAAAAAAAAAAAAAAAGTTCGTTGATCTCTCAAATCATCCAAAAAAAAAAAAATTTTTTTATTTTCAAAATCTTTTTCATTTTTGAAAACAAAAAATCAGAAAATGAAAAAAAAACAAGAAAACGCGACCAACGAGAAAAATTTCTAAAACGAATTTTTTTTTTTGTTTTTAATTTGAAAGACCGCAAAAATTCATAACAAAAATACCGCGTGATGCGGCGGCCACGGGGGTAAATAAAGAGATTGAATTGTTTTTGTTTGCTTCTTCTTCTCTTCTTTCTCTTTTTTTTTTGTTTTTTGTTTTATGTTTTTAAATTCTTTTCAAACTTTTTTTTTCTTTTTAAATAAATAAAAACACAGTTTTTTTTTTCGGGGGATTTTCTTTCTCTTTGTTTTCAAATAAAATTAAAAACCAAAAAAAAAAAAAAAAAAAATTAAGTGCAAGAAAAAAAAACAAGAAAAATAACCCAAACTAAGCAAAACAAACAAAAAATTAGCAAAACACATTAATAGTAGTGAATTCAAAATTTACCCTATTCCAGCCTGACCGCTATGACACTTTCCCGACAATAGGTCATATGCATAAAAATCAGACTTTACTCTACTTTACTAAATTTTGAGTAGAGTAAAGTAATTGAGTATTTGTTCAATATGGTATTCGAAAAACTGTACTTTACTCCGTTTAGTCCGAAATTCGGAGTGAGTAGCATTCTGTCATTTAGTTGTGATTTCATGTGATTTGGAATTTCAGTTATTATTCATTATGGTTAATTAGGATCTAGACGTGTCAATTAAAATGGATTAAAAACTAAAATTAATGATTTCATAATAAAAATGATTACAAAGAAAATTTATTTTCAAAAATCCAATAAACAAATTAGATTTTAATAATTATAAATTAGGAAAAGTTATGATTCGGCCTTTTCTTATGCAAATTGTTTTCTCGATAAAGTTTTCACATCATAACACTGGACCGACCGATTTACGAATTTACTAGCATCTCTACTAAAAGGGAATTAAAATTTTATTACGAGATAAATTTATATCTAATACAATAAAACACTTTTCCTCCTCCACTGTGTCAGTATAAAATAATCTTTCAAGTAATAACTGATCCGATTTCGATAAATATTTGGAATTAAGACATTTTACATTATATTCTCTAAAATACAAGAAGATTAGTTCAAATTTGCAATGTTTTTATGTAACGTTTTTGCGTAAAGTCCAACGTAGACCAACGAGCCCAACGTGCTTCCCATGCTAGTACGGTATAAAAATACATAATTTGAGACCCTTGTATGTCGAAATTTTTTGAAATGTATACCAACATCAAGCTACTACTGGATTCATTTTCCACATTTATTCGAGCAATTACGGTTAAAGAAAACGCAATCGAATGCATTTTAATTGTTTAAGGTACAGAAATCCGTTCACTTTTGTCGACAACTAATTGAAAATAAATTGAAAAAACTAAATTTTAGCATGAGTAAAGCTGTTTGAGCATGGTGTAGACCAAACTCAAAATTTTGCGAGTATCTTCGACTTATTTAATTTATGCATACGGAATTGGTAGTCCGAATACTCAATACTCACTGACTTTACTCAGAGACTTTTTAGCATACGAATGCGAAACTTTACTCCAAAATGTCAAAATTTAGCAAATTAGAGTAAAGTCTGATTTTTATGCATATGACCTAATGTTAGGGTAACGTTTTACAAAACTTCATGAAAAAAGAGGCCTGTGCTATTTATGGGATGCGGAAACTTTTAGTTCGTTTTAAAAATGCATATTAAATAAAATGGAAATAAGTTTTCAATATTTCCCAACTTTGATCAAGCGTATATCGACTCATTTCGTTCACCGGGAATATAATACTGAATTTCTGTCACTTGATAGATGACATTAGAGCTATGAGCGGCGAAATAACCGCTAGTTCAAAAACGAACCAAAAGATGCCGCATCCTTTATAACTGCCATTTTGTATTTCTACATCATAATAAGCTTTCTTAAAAATATTTCCCTAGAGAGATTATTCCTTTGTTCGATTTAAAACCTACGATGAAAATGGAGCAGATGGTAAATTTTACATTTGTCTAGCTTCAGATTCTTTAGCTGTAAATGAAGTTACTTTCGTGGTGAAACATTCGAAGATCTCTAACTTCACAGACGACATGACTATAAAGAAATAAGTAAATCTAGTGACTCTCGGCATCTCCGGAATAATCTATATAATTTAGCTACGTCGTGTTATAACAATAATCTGGCATTTAACTGTGACAAATATGAAGTTATCTTCTTTTAGAAAAAGCGTAATTTGTCTCCATGATATCAATCATGCGCCTCTCCGTGTTGAGCGAATAGTATTACTACTAATCTGGGCGTGATTTGTGAGAGCAAACTCGATTTAAAGTTACCTATTGACTCATCGGCTTCAAACGCTGCAATTTTCGAATCACATTACTAAATGCTTTTTTATTATTCTAATTCAGGAATATGCCACAGCCAGGTTTGGTTTCCCTATTGCAAGTCCCAAATTATCAAAGATTCGTACGTAACGCATTAAGAAACCTTCAGTGAAACGACAGTCAGTCGTTTTGGGTGCAGTAGCTTCTCAATTGTCACTTGGATTTTCTGTGCCCCAAATACGGTAATTTTACTTCTGCACATAACCGCCGAGGTGAAAATGAACTTCGTCGAAAAAGATGATTTTTTGGTAAAAATGCTTATCTTCTTCTTCTTAAATTTTCAATATTTCCCAACGTTGATCAACGATATATCGACTTATTTCATTTACCAGGAATATAATACTGAATTTGTGACACTTGACACAAAATGTTATTATCAAAATATATTATGACTGACCTGAACTTAACGAAAATACTTTGTACTTGAGCCTCTAGTTAGTTAGGGGAACTGAACGGAAATTTAATAATGATAAAACAAACCCAGATATTTAACTAGAAGAATGAATGCGTACTCAAATGGGGTCAATCGTTCCCGTTCTAACTTCGAATATTTAACCGAGTTTCTACTGCAACAAGTGTGACCCAATTTGTTAATATTGGGTCACACTTTTTTTTTAAAAAAAAAGGTTTTGCAATATTTAAAGTTCACAAAAAGTTTTGCGCGTTTAGTATTTTCATATTGAAATTTGATGCAATTGATGCAGTAGTTAGGCTAACTTCCCATTCTAGAGCACCTGCTCCAAGCCTATTTCTCTAAGGAATTTTAGTATTCGGAGTGAGTCAAGAGAATATATCTCAATTGGAGAAAAGCAGTATGTTCCCAAGTGTTTCCTCCTCCTGCGGAGTAGTGCTTCCCAGTCGGACAGAATATGCATTGGGCTCTTTTCGTCTCCCTCGCAGAATCTGCAGATGAATGTTTTGAATTTCTTGGAGTTGTATTCCCCGAGGAGGTCTTTTGTCTGCCTTAGTCCTTGTTGTATTTCCCAATGTTTGGTTCTTTCTGCCGCCTCTTCCTTCGTTAAAATTTCTCGAATTATGTGTGGTCCGATTCCACAGAAGGATTCTGGTCCTATGAAGGGTGTTCCTGCCCTTTGTTGCCCAATTTGTCGGCTTCTTCATTGCCCTCGATACCCATATGTCCCGGTATCCAGTACAGAGTAACTTTGTTATTTGCGTCATGGTCTAAAAGGTTCTAGAGACCATGCTTATTTTACTAGTTTAACACAAATTTGTAGTCTGTCATGAAATAGTGAAACTCAATCCAGTTTTACAACGATTTTTTGCGATTTTCATATCGCTAATTCTATTTTGAGGTTTATCTACTAAGAAACTAACTGACATAGGCGATCCTATTTATTTAAATAAAATAAAATCATTTAGAGATGGACAAAATTAAAAATGATTATTTATTCTTTATTGATATTTGTAAACTTTTTTTAATTTATTTAAACACAAAAGTCTAATTTCATTGGAACACGTACAAGCCATTTACATAACCAACTTACAGAAACCTAGTCTGTCAACGAAACTTGTTTTCAATTTGCTTGAACTGCCCAGTTATTATTTTTTACTAGTTTTCTCCTAAACTGTCGCAAAGAAAAGGCAACATTTAATTAGAAATTTGTAATTATTACAAGGACTAACCGATTCAGGGAAGAGCCCTAGCCTCTCGACTTAATTTTTAGGAGGAGGTACAATAAGGCCTACGCACTAACCATAGCAAATCTGCCGGCCTCTCTAATATAATACAACTATAAGAGATATGTAAGCACAACATTTTCTTTTTATTTAAATTTTTTTCAAATTGAAGAACTCGAATCTGCATTAAAAAAAAAATTTGGAACCGAACCGGGAATCCAGAACCGAACCGAAAAAAACACTATTCGTAAATAGTGTTGTAATACTCAAATGTAGCCTGAAAACTAATCTAAGTTCTAAGTTATATTAAGAAGATTATAAGAGTACTGATAGGAGTACTAACCGGACACTGCAGACTCAAAACATACCTTAAAAAACTAGGACTTGAACTAGATAGCACCTGCAGATTCTGCGACGGGGACGAAGAGACCCCAATGCATATTCTGTCGGACTTTGAAACACTACTCTACAGCGCATACTGCTTCTCTTCAATTGAGATACAATCTTTTAACCCACTCCGGATACTTAAATTCGTCAGAGAAATAGGCCTGGAGGAGGTGCTCTAGCTAGAATGGGAAGTTAACCTAACTACTACACTAAAGAAGAGGGGATACAATAGATCTTAAAGGTCGCAGTACAGGAACACCCTAAAACTTAATCTTAATCTTAAGTTATGTTCAAATATGAATTTTGTATGAAATCATCGTTATTACAATCATCGTTATGACAAAGAAAAAAAAGAGTCACCATATAATGTTGCCATATGAAAATTTCCTTCAAAACTATAAACTACCGGAAACTACCATTGAAATCGGATCAATTGTTTAGATTTTTTTCGAGATTTAAAGAAACATCGGACGGGCAAACGGAAATGGAACTAATTTTGTAGTTACTCTGAAACTCTGTTTAGAAAAAAGTTCGGTTTTTGCACGAATATATTGCTTTACCTTAAAAACATTGCGGTTTCAGTCGGAAAAATAAGAACCGAAAAAACCTTGTAGACGTCGACGACATTATTTTCGATAATTGTTTTTTATTTCTGAGAAATTGAAATTTCAAAATCGCGACGGGGAAAAAAAGAGTGCGAAAATTTTCATGACTAATTTTTTTTCGAACGAATTCTTCAAAGATAATAATTCCCGAAAAAACCAAACAAAATTATGAAAAATTTTTTAAAACTTTAAAAAAACACGTTTTTTTTTTTTTAATTTAAAGAATTTTTTTCCTTTTTTTTGCGATTAATTTTTGATTAATGTTTTCTATTTTGTTAATTTTTTTTTTATTATATTTTTTAAAAAAAAAAGCAATTTTTTATCGGAAATTCAATTTTCATTATTTTATTATGTTTTCGTAAAATTTATAAAAAAAAAAAAAAAATTCAAAATAAAAATATAATATTTTGCGAAACACGTGTAATCAGTTTTTTTTTTTTTGTTTTATTTAATTTCTTAAATAAGATACAGGATGTCGCCTTAACAAGATAACTAATGTGAATGCTTTGATTCGGAAGTGGGTTGGTTAATTGCTTGGGGTAGAGTTTGATTTGTCGTAAATTGGTAAATTAGGTGTCACAGTAGAGAAATGGATTTGTGGACATTATAGGCCAATCTCCACACAGCCGACATCCTATTCTGATAAAAGTATGGGATGCACTTATGCAAAATTTAGTTAAACAGAAAGGGAGAAACAATCATCCTACAAATGTTGTCGTCTTCTGCAGTTACAATTTCCCCATCTGATTCTTCATCTGCCAGATGATTCTCCTCAAATGCAGATCTGATCATCTGATTTATGGGTTTTCATCTGCATTTGCATACTCTCACAATAATCATACACGAAATCGTTGCACACTACCAAATTTTCTTATAGGAAGTTTTTCTATGACGAATTGATTTTTATGGTTTAGTGATGAAATACGCAAGTTAAATTTTTAACTTCTATACGAAGTATATAAAAAATAAAAAAATTTATTTTGCAGATCTCCACGTTTTATAAGATTCTAAATGGTTTGCAATCATTTTTATCCAATGTCTGTCTGTCTGTATATCACAACAATAGCACTATATGCACTATAGCTTGTTTTTAGATGTGATAGGAATTTAAGCCTTATGATAAAGGCTGAAAACACAATTTGGTACTACATTTTCATAATTTTCCCATAATATTATAAATTGTGTGGGGAGAGACCCTGATGTTTTTATTCGGTCAATCCTAGCGAAAATTGCAAAAGTCCATCTCTTTTTACTTTTCTGATTTTTCTCGTCAGAATAGGATGTCGGCTGTGTGGAGATTGGCCTTAATCCGCTTATTTTGGCATTAGGTCTGTTTTATTTGCCACTTGCTCTGGGATAGAGCAAATTTTTACATTGAAAACAAAAACAACAAAAGTGCAAATCCTACACTACTTTCAGAGCAGGTGTAACTATTACACCCGAATTAGTTCAGTTTTCTACCATAAAAAGTGTATTAGCAAAAAGTTTCTCATTTCATTACAATATGGTTGCTAAGCAGCGCTACAAACATTTCAATTAAGGCTTTCTCCTACTCTTGCTCGTTTTATTTGCCACTTACCCTGCTCCAGGGTAGGATATGGCAAATAAAACAGTTCTAATGTGACAGTTTTGCTGTCATAAATATTTATGATAATAATATTCTGACTGAAATTATGACTGCTGCGAAAATTGGTTATCTACCGAACACGCGTCATAATTATGTCCAAAATATGAATTTATAACAGTTTAAACTATAACGTGCTTAACTAAGCATATAATTCTTTAAATAAAAAATTTTTTTTTTATTTTTTCATTTTGACGGCCCTGTGCATATGCAAGAAATGCAGACGTCTTACATTCCCTCAAAAAAGTATCCAGAATTTGTCAATAAAACACAATCCGTTTAATTAATTACTAGGATGTCCAATAATTTCTCAGTCTCGACAAGAGAACGCGCTGCTAACAGGTCCACTTTTTTGACTTATGTTGGTACAACCTTCATATGAACAAGTCGTACAAGCTTCGAAGATGATCCACTCGAAGGTCTTCCAAAAAGCGTATCAACAGAAAGCATAAAAAAAATACAGGATATTTTTTTAGAAGGTCGGCGAGTAACTGTAGATGAGATAGCTGACACCATAGGCATCTCACATAGATCAGTACATCACATCTTAGCCGAAGTTTTAGGTTTCAATAAGCTTTGTGCAAAATGGGTGTCGCATTCGCTAACAATGCAACAAAAACACCTTCGAATGCGACTTTCTCAACAAGATTTGGATCGTTTTAAGAAGGATAAAATGGATTTAGTATGTCGATTCATCACTATGAGATGAGATGAGACTTGGGTCCACCACCATGATCCTGAATGGAAACAAGAAACTAAAAGAGGCCTTCCGGATTTTCATTTCAGAGATGGAATTCTTTAATTGGAGAATCGTTGGAACAAATGTATTGAAGTTCAGGGAAATTGTACTGAATAATAAAATATATTTCATTTACAAAAACAGTTTTTCTTGTCGAGGCTGAGAAATTATTGGACACCCTAGTATAGAATAAACATTTATTTTGTCTCCTTGAAAATAGTCCCAGTTGATGTGATATATATATGCCAACGATTAATCCATTCATCAAAACGTCATTCCCATCCTTGTTGGCTAGTTTGCATGTCAAACATAAATCCACGTCTCGCCAGCCACTATGATGCGTTTCACCCTTTACTATATAAGCAAACCCAAATTAAATCAGGCAAAAATATTTAAGACAAAAGAAATTGTTTTATCGAAAGTTTTCATTAATAAAAATGTCTAGAAACCGTCATCCGACTAACGTTTAATGCTTTTACGAGTAGTTCTTGTGTTTGACAATTGACATGATGAAGTTTCATCTAATAATTCCTGCAATTCTTCGTCTTTAAACTTTTTTGGCGGTTTTCCATGCTTTTTAATGTTGTTAACATCAAAATTGCCATAATTCACAAGTTGAAATTGTACCAAAAGCTTTTTCCATCGATCGATGTGCTCCAGCTGTATTTTCCTTCAAGTTAAATCAAAAACGTAAAGCTTCCTGCGAATGCTGCTTCATTGGTTCGTTAGTCGACATTCTGAGCGCACTCAAAACTTGTTTGTTTCCCAAAATTAAACAATTTTGGAATCTGATGTTTAAAAAGGCAATCAGTTAAATTCTGATGTCGAGAAAGACTTTTTTTTCTTTTTTTCAAAATATTATGTTTATCAAAATTGAATTTGAATCAAAACAAAAACCGTGCTCATTTATTTTGCTGCTTCTGGCCTTTGAGTGGGTGATTCGACACACACACACACACACTACCCATTCAACAAAATTTTTGTAATTTTCCGCAAAAAATTCCGTTCTTATTGGAAATTTACAAAAAAAAAAAAAAAGCTCACAAATAAAAGCTTTCTGAAATTGTGTTTTTATTTGAATTCATTCACGAGCATTTTTTTTTTTCAGTGAAATAATACTTTACAAAAACAAGTTAAAAACGTTCGAAAATTGCGAATTTCATTAATTTTTGTGTAATTTCGCATCCGCTTATTTTTCATATTAATTTTTAGCTTTTTTTTTTTTTTATAATCGCTTGACTTTTGGTCAGACCCGCCGTAAAAACAATTTTTTTTTAGGTTTTTTTGTTTTGCAGAAAAAAATTTTGAAATTAAAAAAAAAGGTAACTATTTATATTAAAGAGAAAAAAAATTAAGAAAACTAAAAAAAAAAAAAAAACGTATAAAAACAAGTACTGTAGAAGGTTGCGCGAATGTAATCAATTCCACATAAAATTTCAAATTCTGTTTCGTCGTTAGGCAAAAAAAAAAAAAAAATTTGAATTGCTCGTAAAACTTTAGTTTTTTTCTTTTTATTACACCTATCCCCCGTTTAACACGCTACTCGTTTAACACGTTTTCGATCTTACACGGTTTTTAAAATCAAAATTAAAAAAAAAATTGGTAGAAAATTACTAATTTTGACTAATTTCAACTTCATGCACGACTTTCAAGTACATTAAAAAGACATTTAGATATGTTTTAAATGCGCGGAAAAAATGTACAATGTTAAATTTCGTCCAGCATATAGGGATGTCAAATGCCGAGATTAAACAATCAATGCTTCATGTGTGTTGATATAGTTGAAGCTGAGAATTATAGAATATCTTTGGATCGAGAATATTCTCAGATAATTAAGTTGGGTCATACATACTACTGTGCCTAAAAACTAGTCGGAATTTTTTAATTTAAACCCCCCCCCCCCGGTTACCGAATCGGACAAATGAATTTTTTTTCAAGTTGATGGGACTGTTAGTGACATCTGTGACAAATTACATGTCAATATCATCATTAGTTTTTAGTTTACACTTGGTTTTGTGAACAAAGAAAAGTGAATTTGGCGATTTTTTTTTGTTGAGCAAAGAAGTACTATTAAATTTTGCTTGCGGAAACGTATCGAATGTTACAAAAGGCCTTCGGTGACGAGACTATGTCACCAAAAAATGTTTACAAGTGGTACAGAGACTTGAAAGAAGGCAGAGAACGTGTTGATGACTTGGAACGCTCTGGACGACCATCGACGTCAATTGATGAGCAACACATCAAGAAAATCAAAGAATTCGTGTTCGAAAATCGTCGATTAACAATTCGAGACATTGCCGACATGCTTGCAATATCAATTGGATCAGTGCAAGCAATTTTGAAGGATCATTTGTGCCTCAGAAGAGTCAAATCGCGTTTGGTGCCAAAATTTCTCAATTTTTTCGAATTTTTTCGTGAGTTTTTCGCCAAAAACTCCACTCATGTCGCTCCACAACCACCGTATTCGCCTGATTTAGCACCGTGTGACTTCTGGCTGTTCCTAAAGCTCAAGAGACCACTCCGGGGAAATCGTTTTGAGTTGATTCAAGAGATCAAACGTAAATCGCTACGCGCATTGAAGCATGTTCACAAAACCAAGTGTAAACTAAAAACTAATGATGATATTGGCATGTAATTTGCCACAGATGTCACTAACAGTCCTATCAACTTCAAAAAAAATTCATTTGTCCGATTCGGTAACCGGGGGGGGGGGGTTTAAATTAAAAAATTCCGACTAGTTTTTGGGCACAGTAGTACATTGAGTGAAGAAGGCTTCGACGATATAGCTAAAGTAGATATTGCTGAAATAATGGAAGACCACGAATTACATGAAGATGGCATAATTGAAATGGTCAAAAAAATTAGTGGAAACGAAAATGATATTAAATCTGATGTTGATGAATATGTACCCAGTGCATTCACAGCAAAAGTCGTTCGCGAGGGACTTGTTATAGGAATAAACTTAGGGACTATTTGCAAGAATATGATCCGAATATTGAACGAGCTCTCAAATTTCAACGAGATGTTAATAAACTTTTAAATCAATATGAGCAAGTCTACAAAGATATGACTAAAAATAAAGCACAATTGCTTACTTCAGACTTTTTCGTGAGAAGTCTCATCGAACTACACCTTCAATAGATGACTAAAAAAGCTTTTTCGTTTAACACGGTTTTTCTATATAAAAATTAATTTTTCGAGTTGCACGGTTTTACGAAGAACCTATCTTCCGTGTAAAGCGGGGGATAGTTCTATTAACATTCTTCGTTCAGTTTCAAAATATGCTTGTTTTGGCGAACGCAAATCGCTTTTCCTTTAGTTTTAATTTGTAATTTTGTATTTATTATGCCCTGTGTGTATGTAACACTAAGTGTGTAAACGATAAAATTTTTTCTCAAACACGCTGTCAATCAAGATTTCAATCAAACACGTCACTTAACGTAGTGTCCTCCATGGTGTCAAAGCAGCGACGACTAAGATCTTGTTTGACAAACACCGCCGCACACTGTCAAGCACGCCGTCAATCAAAATTTGCATCAAACACGTCAAACACTTGCATTATTTGAGAAACACGTCAAACAAATCTGTAACTAGTAAATAATTTGACAAAAAATTTGATCGTCTGTCTACAAGGACCTTAACACATCGAAATTATCATCGTAGAAAAGTTCCAAGGGTATGGTTGCGTAGGGAATCAAAAGTTATGTCGATTTCCGCATGTCCGTTCGTTCGTCCGCCTGTCTGCATACAAGAAATTTAGAGTCGATTGGTTATTCTATAACTGGATTTGGTATTGCATTTCAGCAGAATCGACCAAGGGGGAGCGAAGTTATTAAGGGCTTGACCACAAAGCTTTGTCGTTTTTTATATGGTTTCTTGAATTTAATTTGAAAATTTGTGAATCAAGTTTTTTTAAATTTATATTGGTTAAATACGTAAATAGACGATACCATGTCAAATTTCAGCAAAATCACTCTAAGGATATTGGAGAAAGAAATAGGCCTAAGAGAAAAAAGGTATGTTCATAAAGTTATTTTGATGTACTTTAAAAACTAAAAAATTAGATTTATGCTGTTAGGATCTAGGTTACTTGCGAATTACAGGAAATATTGAGAAGAGGAAAAAAAGTTATGAAGAAAAAAACCTTGAAATATTGTTAGTTTTGACAGTTTTTCTGTTACATTTCTGGCGTAGTGCATCAAAAAATGGGCTATAGGCATATGTTTTTTTATATAATCTATACCTAAGAGCACAGGCACGTGTGTTGAGCACAGGTTGTTAAATTTTGTGACTTTTCCACTTAATGTCCAAATTGGTATTCTGAAATCGTATGTCTGCTCTGTAACTTACTGTCAAATCCACTGTATCTTTACGATTTGGTTTGAAATATTGGAACTATTTAAAAAGTAAAATAAAATTCCAAATTCGTTATTAATACAAGGAAAATTAAAGTGAAAATTATTTAAAATATGTTTGAATCAAAGTAAATCTATAATTCTGCAAAAATTCTTACCACCCAAAAGGGTATCATGCAAAAGGGACTTCTTTGGTGGGTCCTAATCATGTAAATACACAAGTGTTCTTTCTTTCGTTCTTATGTTTGGTAAAAGGCTATCATTCTAACTATTGACTCAAGTGTTCTTTGAGTCTTTGCTATACAGGTGGCAATGCTATGAAAGAACGCTAAATGCGTAAGTAAGTGAAAACAAAGATTAACACAAGTCAAAATGCGTTCTTGTGATTCAGGTTGGCGTATTGTGTAGTGCAGTGAAATTCTGTGCAACAGGGGATTTTTTTTCCTTTTAAATCATGTGCCTCAAAGGGTTTAGCTGGTACATTTTACCAGCTACTTGATTTTCAGCTTAACACTACAAAACAAAACTCAAGTGCGTGTACACTTGCCGCTCCCGTCTTTACTACTCCTTTCGTATAATATACTATATAAAATACAAAAAACTTCTTATTTCTTATTCTTGTCCTTTATTTTGATGAAGAAACAGAAAAAATGATTGCTCGTCCGAGAAAAACCACTGATCTGAAACCAGATTTTCCGATTTGAATGCAAACTCATAATAAGGGTATTCACTCTTCGTTTTGTAACACATTGTAAAAGTCTGAAAAGTTGTTAGTACACAACAATAAAATGTATAGCTGTCATTTTTTTTCTTTACATCGTTACACTTTAGCACTGCCTCAATCTTAATTGGTTAGTTCGATAGAAAACATATTTCTCCTAACAAAATTGAATACAAAAATCAATTATTTTAGCATAAACTTCAGTGTAGTAATTACAATAGCGAAAGAATGCGTTCACTTTTGGATTTAAAAAGATACAATTTCTCAACTCTACAAGATCAAAAACAACGAAGAGTGGTTGATACACTTTATATGTTCTTAATCTATGATAAGACTAGTAATGGAATACGCCAGCCAAATACAATCACGGCATCATAAAAATCATACGTCCAAAGGAGATTTTCTTGTTTTGCTTTACTAAGCATACATATATCACGAAATGATCCTTCATTGTTGCCACCTTACAACGTTAGGCTAAATTTGTCAGGTTTTAAATTCTTTGGAAAAGCGGCGAAAAATGCTATAGTAGATGTAGTTGTTATATTTTATATACAAAATGCACCTTAATTGTAACATTTGTTTGTTGAGACCCGTGGAGTTATTTCAAATCATTTTCCACCGACTACGGAAAGAATGAACCGAGTGTTGGTGGTAAATCCCAATACATAAGGTTTTGACTTTTGCCTCAGCTAAGTATAAATTGAAAAACTCTTAATTCTTATATATTTGATCAATAATAGATTTTGCTATTAATTTCCCGTTTTAGGCTCAATTTGAGCTGTTATTAACATAAAACGATGTAATGATGCAGCACAATACGTCTACCAACGATAAGGAAATACTCTCAATGTTTATGCTCTATGGTAGGTACTACCAGAGGGTATATTAGTTTTGTCACTCCATCGAAATAATCGTCGTAAAAAGGTTTCAATGGTATGGTTGTGTAGGGAATCAAAAGTTGTATCGATTTATGTATGTCCGTCCGTCCGTCCGTCTGTGTAGACAAGATAACTCAAAAACGCGTTATCCGATTTTGATGAAATTTATAATGTAAGTTGGTTATTCCTTAACTGGGTTTGGAATTGCATTTGAGTAAAATCGATTTACGGGGGGCAAAGCTATAAAGGAAAAACCAGGGTGATCAGAAAGTTTTGTCGTTTTTTTGGTTATGATTTTTCGGATGTAATTGGAAAATTTGTGAATCAATTTTGTTTAAATTAATTATATAGGTTAATTACATAAATACCATGTTAAATTTCAGTCAAATCGGTCCAAGGATAGTGGAGATAGAAATAATTGTAGCCTGAAATAAGCCTTTTCATAAAGTTTTTCCGATGTATTTTAAAAAGTTATATACCGATTTCAATCAAATTTACAAAACATGTTTATGCTATTAGAGTCCAGCCTACCTGTGAATTTGAACCAATTTTAAAATGAAGAAACGAAGTTATGGAGTAAAAAAACCTTGAAATATTGAATTAAGTAGAAAGTTCGTGGCGTTTTTTTTCCAATAGATGGCTTTAGAGTCGTATAACTTTAGTAGTTCTAGTCCTATCAAGTTATATTATAGCGCGCTTAAAAGATGACATTTTATAGAATATTTATGAAAAAAATTGTGAAATTCAGGCGGAACTAATTGGGGTAATTGGGTTTTGAAAATGAGCCAAAATTCTGAAAAAAATTCCCTATATTAATGTTCCATGTTAGGTACTACCGTCCGTCCGTGGACAAAATAACTCAAAAACGCGTTATACAATTTTGATGAAATTTAGAATCCTACTTGGTTATTTCTATAATGGATTTCGTATTCCATTTCAGCAAAATTGACTGAGGGGCAGCGAAGTTATTAACCAAAAACAAGACTGACCATAAAGTTTTGTCGTTTTTTTATATAGTTCTTCGGATTTAATTGGAAAATTTGTGAAACAATTTTGTTTAAATTAATTATATTGGTTAATTGCATAAATATACGAGATCATCTTAAATTTCAGTAAAATCGCTCCAAGGATAGTGGAGAAAGAAATAATCCTAGAAGAAAATAAGCCTGTTCATAGATTTTTTGATGTACTTTAAAAACTAATACACCGATTTGAATAATTTTTGCAGATTAGATTTATGGTATTTAGGGTTAGGTTTCCTGCAAATTAGAGGAAATTTTGAGAAGAAGAAATAAATTTATGAAGAAAAAACCGTGAAATATTATCATTTTTGACAGTTTTTCTTTACCATTTCTACCATAGAGTATCAAAAAATCGGCTATAAGTCGATTTTCAGTTAATATTATGGTAGGTACTACCATTCCCGTTTTAGCTTCAATTTGAGCTGTTATTAACATAAAACGATGTAATGATGCAGCTCACAACACGTCTTAAAACGGTAAGGAAATACCCTCAATGTTTTTTTTTTTTTTCAGTTGATTTCTAGCGGAAAGCTATATAGTAAAGCGCAAAACCAAGAAACGAATAAAAAAGCTCAAAAAAAGCGGGAACTTTTTAACTACTCATAAATCTTTGGCCTTGCTTACTTTAGCAAAAACAACAATAAGAAAGAAAAAAAAAATAAACGTTGTGTCGTATTTTTCTAGGTTTTATTTTTTTTTCTAATTTTTATTTTTTTATGCTTACTTTTTTTTAATTTTCATGTTTTTTTTTTCTCTATGCTTTTCTCAGAAATACATATTTCTTCATTTTGTTTTTCTTTATAAAAATGTTTTTTTTTTGTTTTCTTTTCCATTTTATTATTATGTATTTTTTTTTCCCGAATCTGATTTTGCGTTCGTAATTTCTGAGAGAATGAAAAGCGAACACAGTTAAAAGACGTGAAATACGTTTTTTCTTTTTCTTTTTTTTTTGTACATTTATTATTTTTTTAAAACGTAAAAAAATGCATAGAGCGGCGGCGGCAAGAACAACAAAAGAAAAAAACACCATAAACATACAGAAATTTAAAATCGGACGATAGCAGATTATTTAGTACAAATGGAACTTATACAGTTTGCTTAGATAGCGACTTCAGAACAGCGATTCAGGCGTACATTTACCGACATTCGAAGTCACTTTTCCAAGACACCACATATGGTATCTATAAAGTTGATAAAATGCTTCAGTATGTGTGTAAGTAAACATGCATTTAGTCATTGAGTTCGAAACACAACGAAATCACAACCTCACATCAATTTTTATCTTTTAGGTTATGTTTCGCCTCAGTTCATAATACCCAATTTTAAATTTTCTAATCGATTTAAAGCTGATTTGGTTTACATGCAAATTTCAAGTCAATCAGGAAAATTTTTGTGATCAGAATCACTCAAGTAAGTCTATTTGAAGTTATTCTGGGTATACATGCACGATTTTCTGATTGAAGTGGATTTCAAGTAGATCAGATAAACGAAGTAATCATATCGAACGATTACGATTCGAGCCATTTTAGTCTACTCATTGCATCTCTAATCGACTTTATTTTATACCTTTTCAGTTTCAAAATGAGAATACTAAACTTCAAAGTGGAATAGTAAACTTCAAAATGAGAATAATAAACTTCAATATTAGAATAGTAAAAAGAGAGCTCTCAAGAAAGTTGTCAAGTATTCCTAACAGCAGAAACGAATTAACCGTCAAAGAACGGTGAGTAAGAGCCTTAGAAAGCCTTATGGAAGAAGGTCTGCAGACAATTACACCAACAACATGTGCCAATTGCATCGCAAGCATTCAAAGAAAATTCACTGCACCTCTTAGCTTAGAAAATATGCTATATTAATAAATTTAATTTAAAATATTTTGAATTAATATTAATGGTTTTAAATTAAATTAAAATAAAAAATCTCCAATTGAAGTTTACTATTCTCATTTTGAAGTTTACTATTCTCATTTTGAAACTGAAAAGGTATAGTTTAGAGTTCGCGAATAATCGTGCTGATTTGTTAAAAAATCTGTAGAGTTGAATGAATTTTAACTTTGACAAAAAAAACAAACAAAACTAATAATACTTTGTTTCCTCTTTTTCGAATTTGTTTTAATTTATAAATAATATTGGCACTAATAGCATAAATCTATTTTGCAAATTTTATTCAAATCAGTATATCAGATTTTGAAGTACACATAGAACTGAAAAATTAGACATGACAAAATTTTAGGCATCAAAAATCAACAATCCAAAAATAGACACCAAAATCGCGTCTTGTACGCATGAATCCTAATTAACGACTGAGTCTTCTTTATTGGTATTGTTTTACATTAATATATATACATTGAAATACCTACACTATATTCCAAATTTCATACAAATCAGACAACATGTTTTTTGAGTTATCGTGTTTCGTCGAACATGCATGAATAGATAAAATTTACACCTAGTGCCTTGAAACCAGTTTCCGAGAAACAGAAGGGCTCGTCACGCGATAGTTCGCAAAACTTGTGAAGTCATTTGATTATTTTTTACAATTCGATGAACCAATCAAAATGCTTAAAAGAAGCTTATGTCAAAAATAAACATGCCCTGGAGTTGATTATCTTCGCAAACTTGCGAAGATGAATTTTTCATTTTCGACACATGCAATTTTGATTTTATTTTAACGGATTTTTCTTTTGGAAATGAATACCAAAAACTATTAAATTGTATAAAATGTCAGGAAAAAGGGAACTATTAGAATTTTCATGCTATATTTTATATAACGTCTGTTTTATTTGCCACTTGCTCTGGGGTAGAGCAAATTTTTACATTGAAAACAAAAACAACAAAAGTGCAAATCCTACACTACTTTCAGAGCAGGTGTAAACTATTGCACCCGAATCAGTTCAGTTTTCTACCATAAAAAGTGTATTAGCTAAAAGTTTCTCATTTAATTACAATATGGTTACTAAGCAGCGCTACAAACATTTGAATTAAAGCTCTCTCCTACTCTTGCTCGTTTTATTTGCCACTAACCCTGCTCCGGGGTAGGTTATGGCAAATAAAACAGACCTTTTATATTCAAAATAACTGACTGCCTAATATCATTTCTGTGAAAATGAAAAATTTTATTTCCGGGTGCAGATTATTTTAAGTTTTCCCTGGCCAATCAGAATGACCTGTCAAATTTGCGAAAAATCTTCGCAAAAAATAATCAAACCTCGTGACAAGCCCAAGAGAATTTTTTGTATATACACTTTTGACACATTGCAGCGCTGCAAAGAAATTCATTACGTCATTAGTGTTTATAAAGAGAAACTTGTAAATATACTTGTATGTATTTTAATATCACACAGCCTCGTTTTTATGCGTAAACAGAATGACGGATCCACGACGGATTCACGACGCATTAAAATTGTAAATATATACATTTCCAATTAGACTACACAGAACGCGACGGATCCATAACAGAATATTTTTAGTACAATCTGAAAACCAAAACTGTAAGGAATCCGTACACGTCATTTTGTTTCCACTATTACAAACAGTAATAACACAATATCTTGTTTACCGACTAAAAATCTGTGCCACATACAAGTTGAGAGCAGTGATTTTTGACCTAACAAATGTAGTGTAACCAAATTAATATACCCTCTGGTAATATTTACCATAGGATAACAAAATAATAACAGCAGCAGCAGCAAAAAAAATCGTTATGGCGACGATGGCGGGTAATGAAGCAAAATTTTTTTTGACGTGGTCGGCAATTTTAAAAAACACAATATTTTGCGAGTGCTTAATTGAAAAAAAAAAAAATTAATAAAAAAAATTTGGGTTGCCACAATGGATAAAAAACGGTGGGGTGAAGAAGGGAGGCGCGCGCGGCGACGACGATAACATTGCTCATTTATTTCTTTTCAGTAAACTTTTTTTTTGTTTTTGAACTTTTTTTAATTTTTTTTTTTCAGTTTTGAAAAAAACTGGCTTCGTTAAAAATTTAATTTTTGTTTTTGTCGCTGTTGTTTTTTTTTTGTTTTTGATTTTGGAAAAGGGGAAGTAGACGAAAAAGAGAAGATTGAAAAATAAAATAAAATTGAAAAAAACAATTTTTTTGTCTTTTAAATAATTTTTTTTATTTTTTACAATGTTGCCCAATCGATAAGTTCCTTTTCGGTTTTTTTTTTTTTTTGTTTTTGATACGACGAAAAAGTTAACGGAAAGCTTCCTAATTGAATTTATTTTCCAGGACGAAGAAAAAATGAATGGCCGCTCTGTGAGAATAGTAAATCAAATGATTTTTTAAAATTGATTTTCTTAAACTTATTCCGTAAGTGCCGGATTATACGCGGTGTTTTTTGGGTAGAATTCTACCGCAGACATAGGTATCGGTGGGTTGGGGATGAGGCAGAAGATCTACCTCTCGAAATGTCGGCGCAACAGAGTTTTTTACGCACACAAACAAGTCACTGTTTGTGTCGGTTTCGAAAAAAATTGAAAATTCAAGCGCGCCATTCGCTTACTGACCGTCAACAGGTAATCATAATCTAAAAGTACATAGGAAATAGTAAAATAGTAGATCCTAACAGTTTGACGGTTTAAGTGCGAGTGATGCTGTGCTCACACACACTAATACACTCCTTGTGTAGCTAGTATAAAAGACTGTGGTATAAACATTCCTCGTCTAATCGGTTTGGTAGTTTTCTACCCAAAACTTGACGGTAAATTTCTACCGCGTGTAATCCGGCACTTAAACTTATTCTGTAATAAAATCTTTATCGTTAAACTTTCTATTTGCATTTACAAAGTACTTAAATAGCTTGGACAACAACCGATAAATGGAAAACATTTTTACAAGTAAAATTCTAATAGCATTTAATTCTAAACAAATGAGTGTAGTAGAATCAAAAAGATACACTTCTACTCGTAGCTAGCAAGGCTCGTATTCTAGATTTTAAATTTAAATAATAAAAGCTTAAATCGAGAGTAGACTATAAGTGGGTGGTGGATTCGTAAGATTAAGCTGAGAGAGGATGAGAAAAACAATGGTCTTTATAACTAAAATGTAAATTTATTGACTTAAGTATTTACAATAGTAAAAAATAATGAAAATTGTCCCAGTATTGATAAAATCGGTAACGTTTTTCTAATTTTGCAACTTTTACGATTCCGTAATGAGGCATGCACATGGAGCCGTTTCTATTTTTCAATTGGTTCACCTAGAAAAAATATTCCAAGTTTAATGAAAATCTGCCCAGTATTTAACGAATTAGCGACATTTGTTACTAAAGGGTGATTCATTTAGAAGCACTTTTTTGTCTACGGATTTTTTGACAGATGACGCGTGAGTCATGTTTCATCATGGAAAGACTTATATCCGCATATTGTCTCTAAATTGTGGAGTTGTGTGGTTAATGATGATTCGCTGTTTTATCACCGAATTTTGTTTATCGATGAGGCCGATTTCTGCCTAAATGAGTACGTCAATAGGCAAAAATGCCGTATTTGGACTGATGACCAAGCCGAAGAGTATCAAGAGCTACAGTTACATACAGAAAAAGGTAGGTTTGCCGTGGTTTATGGGCTGGCGGAATCATCGGTCTATATTTGTCAAAATGGCGCCCGTTATCGTGCCAAGATAACGGACCATTTGCTGCCTCAAATTGAAACCCGTGATCTCCAGGACATTTGGTTTCAACAAGACGGCACTACTTGCCACACAGCCTTTGAAACCATGGCTTTATTGCGAGAATAATTCGTTGAAAAGTTAATTTCGCGCTTCGGACCGGTGAATTGGACGCCTAGGATCGTGTGATATCACACCTCTAGACTTTTTACGATTTAGGAATTGGAAGTCAACATTACTCGCGTTATTCGCCAAATATCACTCGAAATGCTCGGACACGTCATGGAAAATTGGAACTTCAGAATGGACCATATTACGGTCAACATTTGAAAGAAGTAATTTTTAAAAAATAAATGTCAAGAATGGTTCTTTTGTTTGATAATAAAGATAACCTGATAAAATTGAATTTTTTGACTTTTTTTTTGAAAAAAGTACCTCTAAATGAATCACGCATTAGTTACTAGTCACTATGAAAACTTTAGTTATTATTCATACTCCAAAAATTCTTGATAGAAATGTTGTTTGTGGGAGGAGGGGGGGTTTGGCTTGATAACATCAGCTTCGTAAAGTTATTTAGCTTACTATTCTCATAGGCCCTAAGCCAACTTTCTATCGAATGTAACTGACGTTTATTGCTTTCACAAGAAAAACTATTTAAATTCAGGTCCTAAAATTCTTGTTACTTTTTATATAATACAGGGTGGCGAAAAATAAACGTTGTGATTTATTTAAAATTTTTTTTTAAAATTTTAGGATTTTTTAAAACAGGGTTGGGGAATTTGAAATGGAACAATACACAATCGAACAACGAACTAAAATAATTGAACTTTATTTCCTTTATTTACTTTATTTCAAAAAGCAGAAAAAAATTCAAATTTTGTTTACAATTTGATATTGAGCAATGAAGCCTATTTCCAATTAAATGGCTTTGTAAACAATCGGAACTGCAGTATATGAGTTACGGAGAATCGAAGAGCATTTCATCAACGAAAATTACACCCACTTGAGTGTACTGTTTGATGCGACGTATCATCTAAGAGGATAATTGGCCTATAAGTGCCAGCTGTGGAAAACCATTCAACCCTTTGGTTCCAACACAATGGAGCCACAGCGCATACTGCAAGGGACTCAATGGCTCTTTTAAGGAATACCACAATACGACAAGCACATCCTGTGCCAGTACAACTGCCAAGATTTTTGATATGTTTTCTTAAAAGTATTTCCCTAGAAAGATAATTCATCGGTTCCAATTACACCTACATTTTTCCCAAAAAATGGTAATTCGATTTACGCAAATAGTTAAATTAATTTACAAATTAATGAAAACAAATTAATTAAAAAAATTTTACTATTCTAAATAGTTGGTTTGAAAATAAACCAAGAGCGTTTGAATTTGATTGAATTGAATTATTTTCCAAAAGTTATTTGAAATACGAAATCGGCACTCAGTTTTACATCAAATAAATGAATTTACTATGAAAACTAAAAATGTAGTAAAAAAACATATAGTAACTGAAAATCGGCCTATAGCCGATGGTAGAAATGGGACAGAAAAACTGTCAAAACTAACAATATTTCAAGGTGTTTTATTCACAACTTTGTTTCCACTCTTCGAAAAAAATTCTTTTTTTCTAATTTGCAGGTAACTCAGACCCTGATAGCATAAGTCTAATTTGCAAATTTTATTCAAATCAGTGTATTAGTTTTTAAAGTACATCAAAGAAACTATATGAAGAGGATTATTTTCTCCTAGGATTATTTCTTTCTCCACTATCCATAGACCGATTTTACTGAAATTTAGCATAATATCGTCTAATTATGTAGTCAACCAATGTAATTAATTTAAACAAAATTGCTTCACAAATTTACGAATTAAATCCGAAAAATCATAAACAAAAAAACGACAAAAAGACAAAACTTTCCGATCACTCTGGTTTTTCCTTTATAACTTTGCTCCCGCTAGATCGATTTTGCTGAAATGCAATACCAAATCCAGCTAAGAAATAAGCAATTCACATTGTAAATTTCATAAAAATCGGATAACGCCTTTTTAATTTATATTGTATACGGACGGACGGACGGACGGCCGGACATGCATGAATCAATTTTGAGTCTCTACACAACCATACCGTTAAAACTTTTCTACGATGATTATTTCATACCCTTTGGTAATACCTACCATAGAGCAATGTGATGTCATATTATTAATTTGCAGTAAAGTAGTGACGACACAATTGAATTTATTGAATTAGTATCTTTGATAGACTACGGGAGTTAGTTTGTTGCTTAGTATTCAGTTCTCTGAAGATGAAGTACCAGCAATAGCTATTTTCAGTTTTTTTTCAGCTGTTCAGTTCTTTTCAATCTATTACAGAGTATATTCCAGAAGATGTGACTTTTTCACAAATGGTAAAATTAAATTTAAAAATGAAAAAAAAAACATTGCTGTATCTACCATATATTGTCACTGCTAGTGACGGGCCTGTTTTTAAAAATTAACACTTTGGAATATTAAAATTTAATAAATCAGAATAACCAAGCTAAAATAAAATTATAAATAAAAGTAGGCCATATTTTCATATAAATAGAGGAGAAAATTGTATTAGTGATCAGTTTGTTTTTAGAACTTGAGCCTTAAAGCCTAAATAAATAAATGAAATCAGTGGAAAAAAAGAAATAAAAGTGAAATTATTATTTGTAGTCAAAAGGATCTCAGCTGGAAAACTAAACGAATTTTGTAGTTCTAGCTTTCTCTCAATTTATTCTCATCTGAGAACCTGTGAAAACATTTAATTTGGAAAAAGGAAACTCACGAAAACTGAAACTGTCCAGCGCGGAAAAATACATTGAAGTACTAACAATCTATAGTATATTATACTATTTTACAGTAGTCAATTAGGGAATCAACCATTTTCAGCAAATTTTTAATTATTTTAAAAATTCTGTATCTCTTCAAAGCTTGAAATCTCTAGTTTTCAAATCCTAAGTTTCAAATTGTTTGCTATGCATCATTGAAAAGTTGCCGAACGATAAAGGGCAAAAGAAAAATCTTCGAGCTTAAAAAAGGGCAATGGACTCAACTAGTTCTTTTTTTTGAAAGATTCAATAAATAGTGGACTCGTACAGCCCAAAACCCTCTCAAAAACTTGCCCCCTATACTATCCCCGAGAGAGACTTTAGCTGTTAGAAAGGAAAGTCACACTTTTCACTTTCAGACCATGTAACTCCTGAACGAATAATCGTTTACCAATCCACATAAGTGTTTTGGAAACCTGAAAGCATTTTCTTTGAGATTCTTCAATTGTTTTGAGAATATAGTATAGTATGCACTTTGCGGAGAATGAAATTTTAAAACAGTCTTCAAAATTGCATAATAAAAAACCAAACGAAATATTAATACGTTGACTTACTAAAAAAAAAGAAAACAATGTCCATATAAAAAAAACTTCAAATTGTGTCTTAACTTGGGCGCTTAAACTGGAGTACTGATCCCACACCAAATATTCTAAATATTACAAAGGAATGTCACTTTTTCGTTCCAAATTAAATGATTGTAACATTTTTTTGGAACAAAAAACTTGAGAGTTTGATCACACCATCTATCTCCAAATTAGGTTGGTGACCTGCATACTGGGGAAGCGAAACTATTAACAAAATTTTCCGTTTGGATTTCGCAAACTTCAAATTTGTATGGGAAATTTCGTTTCGCTTAAACTGCATACGAACCTTATCTTAACAAACATTTTTTGGGTGAAATAATCATTTTAATAACATTTTAAAAATGCAATTTTTCCCATTTTTTACTACATTCACCACAACTTTGAAAATAATTGCTAGAATGCCCATATTCCCACGGTTTTTTAAATCTAAAACTATCACAAAGCAACCTACAAGATTTCAAGTTGCTGCGATCGTCTTTTCAATGTGATGATCAAAGTTATCATTTAGCGCCAAGGTAGTTCAAAACAATTTTGATATGAATTTTCGACGAATTTCATTTTTTCATGAACAAAACAATGTTTTTTCGGCTCGAGAACTCAAAACTCTCCATAGCTGCAAATTTCTTAGAAATTTTTTTTTCATGCTTTCATGCGAGGAGGCTATGCGGCGTTTTATTCATCGGGGTCTAGGTCTAGGTCTGCTTCGTAACATGCAAAAGCAACAACAATATAACCCAAATATTTATCGGGTTCAGCACCTGAGACCCCGATGGATTCTATTCACAGAAGTTACCTAAAATTGCAAGAGATGGCGCAGCCATCGTTTCCCTTATATTGTGGTACTAAATGTCAGAATTACTTTCATAAATTCGTGAAAAAATGATTTTTTAATATCATTTAATAAAGATTTTTGAGAATTTGCTAGTATTTATTTGATTTACGCATAAATTATTTTAAAATTGATCGAAAAAGTTGAATTTTTTTAAAAGAAAAAATTTTTTTTTCGGATCGTTTTATTCAAAATAGGCGCTGACCCCGATGAATAAAACGCAGCTAGTGATAGAAAATTGTCCTTAACTCACTCAATACGTATTTTTTGAAAGACATGGATTCCTCACTCGTATTCTAAGAAAAACGCGACTTTAGCCGTGGATTCCAGGCTAGTTTACGTATAAATTTGAGTTTGACTAAATTTCATAGCATAACGTCTTGAGATTAATAACTAAAGCTAAGATCACACACAGCAACTTTTGGTTTTTTTGGTTGCAGCTGCAAAAGTTGCGAGTCTTGTTCACTCATGTGGCGCGCAATCTGAAGTTTTTATGCTGCTGCAACAAAAAATGCTGCAACCATAAAAAAAAAAGTTGCAGAGGTGTTCACACATAGCATGCAGCTTTTATTGCTTGCAACTTCCTTGGAGTTTTTTCGTGTATGTATGTGTTAAAAATTTGACGTCTTGTTTTGATTTTAGCATTTAATTAATGCAATAAAATATGTTTTATGATGAAGAAGAACAAGCTGTTGCCCGTTTAGCACTTATTTTGTTGAGAAAAGAAACGACGGCGTCAAAAAAGTAAAAGAAAATGCTGGGTCAAAAAATGCATAAAAGAACGTGAACAGTACGGATTTGTTCATAATTTATTACGCGAATTACGTGTTATTTTTTAAACATTTTTTGTAAATATCAGCATCTGATTTTGATTATCTTTTGGAAAAACTGAAACCCATAATAAAAAATAGGATATTCTTTTGTGAATTTCATTACATTTTAAAAACTTATCAGAAGCAATAAAACTGAACTGTCAAAAAACTTGCATGCAGCATGCAGCAAAAGTTTCAACCATTTTAATATTTTTTGTTACATATGCAACTTTATTTCTTGCTATTCACACGTTGAAACTTTCCAGGTTGCACGCAATAAAAAAATCTAGGCATGCAGCAAGAAAGAATCGCAACTTTTGTGTTGCAATGCTGTTCACACTATGCAGCACTCTAGTTTCGCATCTTTTATGCTGCATTGCAACAAAAGTTGCAGTGTGTGATCTTAGCTTAACTAGTATTTGAAATAAAAGGTTTTCGGCCACGTCTGTGCTGAGGGTTGCCATATGTTTAGAGACGGTTCTTTTCTGCCAGAAATAAAAATGTTTTTCTTTGCCAAAAAAAAAAAAAAAAAAGTTACAATATTCCGATTTTGGAATTTTGCTTTGCAAATTTATTGAACATATTTTCTTCAACTTGTGTTTTTAACCTCCTCATTTTGTGGGGACGGGGGGGGGGGGTGATTGTTAAGGACTTACAAACAAAAAAAGGGAAAAAATGTTGGTATATACTTTTTTTTTAGGACAGTTTTTCTTTTTTTTACCTTATTTTTTATGAATTTTCTTTTATAGTGTCTCGTTAAAAAATTATGTCAGCAATTTCATTGGTGAATTTTTTTTTTTTTTTTTTGACAATGTTTTCTAAAATAATAAAAAAAAAAGGAAAAAAAAACACACACACAACTCATACATAGGTAGATGAGAAAAGTGAAAAAAGAAAAAACACGTCTAATGATATATACCAAAAAAAAAAAGAAAAAAAAGAAAATTCATTTCGTTGAAAATATTTTATTTTTCCTTTCGTCTTTTTTTTTCATATATTTTCCACCATATTGCGCGTTCGAGGATATTTTTCCTTAAAAAAAAAATATATAAAAAAAATTAAATCATCTCCGTTCGCTCCATTTATGGGAAGCATTTTCCGTCGTTTTTTTTTGGTTTTTTTTATTTTTGTCGACCCCCTTTTTTGTGCATTTATATACTAACTAGGTATGACAAAAAGTTACCAACTGTATAACAGATGTCGCTGTTATTGTCGTCATTTTGGTTTTATTTGCTCCTAAAGTACTACTATCATATGAGCACGTATGAAACTCTACGTCGATCTGTCAATTAGTTTAGTTTTGACAGCCATACAAAGTGAAAAGCTTTTACTTTTATTAAATACTAGCAGAATACCCGACGTTGTTCGGGCTTTCTTCAGGACTTTGTTGAGCATGCGTTGAGGTTGAGTAATTCAACATTTTCTGATTACTTTGCAAACGTTGCTCCGTCATTAAATTTGCATAAGCATCCCCGACAATTCGTACATTTCGAGTATTTTTACTGATGTTTCCTCCTCTCAAACGTATCGACATTTTTTCTATTAACAAAAATGAGGAAAATTAAAATTTCTTGACCGCAGCGACACCTACCGGAATAAAATTTAAATCAAACCTAGATTCGATATGGTCCAAATATGGTGTCAATAGGTTAAGCTGGTTTTGTGTTTGACCGTAGCGACAACTACCGGGATAAATCTTAATATAAACTTAGCTCCACCAGGAACCAATACGTCTAGCCGTTCTTGAGTTTGACCGCAGCGCCATCTACCCGGATAAAACTTAATATAAATCTAGCTCGGCCCGCAACCAACATATGGTCCAACTCTCTCAATCCAACACCCAATGGAGACTTACCACATTTTGTCAGATGGGCTATTCCGAATGTACATTCAAAGTTTAAAGAAAATTCAACTACTATGGGAGAAGTTTTTATATTTTTCCCCTCTAGCAACCTCCCCATCAAAAATCAAAGTAACCTATAACCAGCGCGCTGGAACAAAGCATCGATAGAGATATGTTTCATCAAAATCGGTCCAGCCGTTTAGGAGCCAACTCAGTACATACAGACAAAATTCCACAAATATTATATAGATGGGAAAAATTCAGTATCAATCAGTGATAAAATTCTTGTTTTTGGATGAGAAAACGTATAAGGAAATCCCAAAAAAAAGTTATACACAGTCTATTGAGACCTGCAACTTCGATAACAAACCATAAAAAATTGATTTAATAAATTTCAACATGTTCATACAAGCGTTTATGATGAAGATCATTCAAGTAAGCCAATTGAGGTAGCCACTGAAGAAATTGTCGAAGAAGTCAATATTATGTTAGGAGATCTAAAACTGGAAATTCATTAAATTGCTGACTTTTTGGCTGTCTCATATGAATGTATTTTGAAGAGCTTACATGAACATTTATAGGCTTAAAAATGATACTCAAGATTGGTGATCGCAATTGATTAAAACCGCAATTGTACGAGTACAACATCTTCAAAGTAATAGTAAAATTGCACTTATTTGTTAACCATCTCTTGTATAGTCCCAAATTAATCTCCGTGTGACTATTGCCCGTTTCCAAATTTCAAGAAGTGCGGTTCGAGGATATGCATCGAATTCGATAGTCATCTACGATATAAAAGCCTATTTTGAGGGATTAGACAAATAGTATTATCTTAAAAGCTTCAACTGTAAGAACTGTAAAAAATAAGAATTTTTGTTAAGAAAAGACAATTGAAATTATTAAACCTTTTTCGCTTCCTAATATTGAACTGTTTTCTTTTTCTTGCTACCAAATAGAACGTTTAAGCTGGAACTACTACCAGTTTTTACAAAATATGTTTTGTCTCTTTTTATCGCATTCAAATTTTCTTTTCATATTTGTCATTTTAAAAAAAAAACCTAAAACAGTTGTAGCTTTGCAAAAGTGAATATTGAAAAATATAGTACTAATCCATATAAACATATTCACATCCACTTTACACTAGATGACTATTTTAAATCATTTTTTGACAAACTATGGGAGAATAAACAATCTAAAAAGCCTTAGTTATGTTAACGAAACGGAGACGGGACGACGACTGGAACGGAATGCGATGCAGTTATATTGACGAAAGTGTCGCTTCACTTTTTGACATTTGACAAATTCATTGTCAATCAATTTTGTGTTTGATTTTTAATGAAAGTGTATGAGAAAAGTAATAAAAAATGGATTACGAGTTCTATGTCACGTTTTAGTTATTGAATTAAAAAAACAACAAACTTCCCAAAATCCATTTTTATAAAATTTTCGAATTATTTGACGTAGAAAGTTCGTTCACAATATGAAAAAAAGGAGCACACAATCGTTACGATAAATAGAAAGGTTAAAAAACGGAACGGACTCAAATTGAATTGAATCAAATTTTACGAACGTTCCGTCAGCACATAACAGCGACCATACAATTTCATGTATCTGTTTTTTCCGTTCCGTCGCCGTTCCGTCTCTGTTTCGTTAACATAATTAATTTAACCGTACATGTTTCGTATTTTGATTAAAAATAAATTTTAGGTGCAACAATATTAAATACCATATTTAATTCTATAAAACATTTGTAGGAGTATTATTTTCATAATAGTTGCTTAATGCAAAATAATTGGCATAGCAATTGAAAGGTTATAGAATAGTTGTTATATTTCGAATAACAGTTGTATTGTTTGAATAATGTTTAGAAAAAGGCAAATTGAACAGATCGATAAACACAGTGTTGAATGGTCAAGTCGGTAAAGACCTCGTTTCTAGAAGCTGATGAGACCCTGGATCAAATCCCAGGCTCGGTTCTTCATGTATTTATTTTTCTTTGCCTACACATTCAAAAAATCCAGATTTCAAAAATATATCTTCTATATTACATAATATGTCCGTCGTAAGAGGAGCTGCTGGGATATAAACGCATTTTCACTTTTCATGAATATTTCCACTTTTGGCTGAATACAGTTCAGACTTTAATCCAGCACTAGAGTGTATTGAGTTTGCAGGAGATTAGATTGAACTTTCTGATACACCTAGTACATACCCGCTTCGACCATCCTTGGATATCATTTTTCATTTCTTTTGGCTATCGTATAGAATTTTCCAACCGTTTTTTTCATTTTCATTTTTTCATTTTCTTTTTTTCAGTTTTTTTCATTTTTATTCATTTTTTTTTTTGTTCTTTTACTACCACCCAACCAAAAACAGCGCCCACCCTTAAATTTACCGCTTTTTCCCTCATGCTGTTTTTTGTGTTTTTTTTTCCGTTTTTTTTTCGCCCTTAGCCAGAGAGCTGGAATTTTTTTCCTTTTTATTTATATTTTTCTTTTTTTCCGTTTTTTTTCTCTTGTCACAGAAAATATACGACGTTTTTAGGAACGGAAAAAAAATGGAGTGAAAAGGCAACACACAAAAAAAAACATCATCAACAAAACAGAAAAAAAAATTTTCTTCTCTTTCTTTTTTTGAGAAAATCTGAAAATCAATACTTTGTCATATGAAAAAAGAAAATTTCTTTTTTTTTGTATTTTTCACAATTTTTGTCCTCCTTTTTTCGTTTTTTTTTTTTTTTAATATCTTTTGGAATTTTTCTTCCCAAAGCGCATTTAATTTTCTTTTTTCATAGAAAACCCAAACGAGGGGTGGTGGCTTGGGGATGACGGGGTGTATATAACAGAGTATTTTAGAAAATTTACAAAATGAAAGAAAATATCACAAAAAAAAAAATAATTTCAAGGAAAAAACTGAAAAAATTGTTGTTTTTATATTTCCCTTTTCTTGGAATAAACCGAAATCGATTTTCTTTCTTTTTTTTTCGGTTTCCAATTAATTTTTTATTAAAATTTCTTATATTTAGCTTAAGCCCAATTTACATCGGCGTTGCATAAAAAACGTCCTAACTGTATGTGTCGTGAGACAGACGATCCCTTATGCGAAAATCAGTTAGGATAAAACAGCGAAAATGATGTATTAATTCTAGATATCACTTCCGTCGCATATAAATTAAAATTAAACTATCTCACTCATACAGTTAGGCCTAAGTTATGCAACGATCATTGTAATGAAGAAATTTGTGGAACTAGTGAAAACCGAACGTTTTTCTTTGATTTTCAATGAAAACTGGTTATACCTCTTTTACGAATGTCAGAGAAACTTTCAGACAGATTTTCGTTCATAGCTAAGTCGTGTAATGGTTTTTTCATCAAATCCAATTAGATTGTTTCTTCCCTTTCCTTTTTTTACCGATGAGCCACAAATTTTATCCATTTTTTTTTTATATATTATTATTATTTTCTTATTGGGACGCTGAAGTTTGAGGTTAGAATATCGCCGAAAAATTCCTAATGAAGGAATCAACTTGGCAGTTCTCCAGTGGAATCAAATGAAATTGAAACGCAATCCACAAAACAGCTGATCGATTAAAACATGTTACCGTCATTCAAATTATAAAAATAATTATAAAAAACAAATTACGTGATATACTTAAGATTTTTTATCTAGAATCTATTTACTAAACTATTTCCCATGTTTTGCATTATTTTTTTTTAAAGAATAATCTTTGTAATAGGTTAATTTTCCATTCTAAAATTATTTCGTTCATTACAATGATCGTCGTATAACTTAGGCCTAATTTAGGCCTTAGAACGTTTTTAATGCCTTACAAATGATAAAAATTGGGTTTTAAACAATCTATTCGGCGGACAGAGTCAAGTAATCGGAAAATTCAGCAACTTATTAAAGAGAAGTTAATGATTAGCTTTTTAATTTAATTTAAAAAAAAAGACATGATAGAAAAACCATTCAGAAAAAAAGAAAAAACAAGCTATAGTGCGCAAACCACTATGGGAACTTCTATACATATCGATCAAATTATTTCATACAACAATTTATGATTTATTTTGTACAAAAATTTTGAAGTTTTGTCCGAGCACCCAAAGTTATCCTCCAACTTTCATACAAAAAAATCCGAATTTTGTTCGGTAGCTACCCGAAGTTGTAATCGGGTTCAATTGACACAATTGTTCTTTCATTGAAAAAGTGTCTCATGCCAAATTTCATTGAATTCGATCTATAAATAACGTTACAATACCCTTTAATGTAAAAACACAAAAAACCGAAGTTTTGTTCGGCGGCTACCCAAAGTTTTAGTCCGATCAAACATAAATTCTGATAGAATGGTTCTCATGAGGAAAAAACCGCTATTACCAATTTTCATGGAAATTGCTTCAAAAATACGGCTGCAATCTTGTACACGACAGACAGACAGACAGAGACAGACAGACATTGGATAAAAATGATTGCAAACGATTTAGAATCTTATAAAATGTGGAGATTTGCAAAAAAAAGATACCACAGTTAGACACAGCAATTTTTGCATTGCAGTTTTTTTTTGGCTGCAACTCTGAAAGTTGCATATCTTATTCACACACGTAGTTAAAAGTGACACGCAATCTGAAGTATTTATACTACTGCAACCTAAAATGGTGCGTGTTTGAAAAAAAAAAAAAAAAAACAAGTTACTGAAGTGTTCACACATAGCATGCAGCTTTTAATCCTTAGAACGTCCTCCCAGTTTTTTCATGTATATTTTAAAAAACTTAACGTCTTATTTCAATTAGAGCTAACTCAAAATGTGATTTTCGAAAAAACAGGAACGAATTGTAATTGTTCCTCGGAAAGAAGAACAGTGATTTTTATCATTCTCTTTTCCAATCTGTGACTTCGTAAGTTTTTTTTTTTTTTAACTGAAACCTGCTCTTTGAACTTATGCTCGGCCTATGTAAATGGAACACTTTCAAAACTGTTCTTTTTATCACAGATATTTTTACTTCAGAACAGTGAAACCGATACTGTTCTGGGGTATTTTTAGTAATTTTCTTTCTATACTAATACCTTCCATTTTCTCCTTCTCAAACACTATAATGATAATAATATCACTTTATACTACTTTCGATATATATCTGAAGTGTTTCACACTATCCAACTACCTAGTTGTGCCTAGTTGCTACATCTTATCGTACCTTTACAGAGAGAAATGTACGTAGAAAGGACAATACGAAAATAACAGTCATTTATTGTTGAAAACCACCACACTTGCCGACGTAACATCGGCAGAAAGGCACACCAAATTATTCCATCGATGAAATTTTAGGCACTGATATTGATGAAAAAGGCATGTATAGAGAATGCATAGAAGAGGTGATCAACATATCTGTGCATGCCAAAGCGTTGAGATCGTTTTATGTAGATTCTGTTTTAAAAGGACATCACTATGTTAAAAATATGGATGAAAAAACGCCGAAAGTACCCGTTACTGCTTCCCAAATCAATAATGCAGCATAAATGTGTTTTATATACCATTTCCTGCTGTGATAACTTCTTAAAATATTATTGCAATGCATCTAATTAACTACTTAGTTGCCATGTATTTCTAATTTTTAAGCTATTTTGTATTCTCCACGATACGTGTGGAGTCATATAATATAGGGAATATACTACTACCTACGTTTATAGTCGGAGTTGAAAGCTCGAGAATTGAAAATATGTAAATTGCTAAACCGGCTACTTGTGCTCTCACGCATATATATGTAGCATAGCTCGAAAACAGCCCTATTGGACGATAACTCTACACTTAGATTTGTAATTTTTTCGGATAAGTTTTCTGGAAATTAGGGTGAAATAAATCTTTCGCATAATACGATAATAGATAGAGTACATCCGGAAAATGCAACAATTATAATAGGGGTATTCATTTTGCATTGTGAAATTGTATGAGTGCAAATCAAATTACAATAAACTGGAGCACACCGTTTTAACTATAGAAGGTGATATATTCCGCTTTATATTCGTACACATTATTTAGATGCCTGTATTATTTTGACGTCATTGGCGCATCGCGTTCAAGCTATCTAATAAACCAAAATTATTTTGATTGATTTGTGCTTCTTGTTAAACGAAAATTGTGAGTTTTGTGATTCAATTAAAGAAAAAAAAAATGGTTAATAGAAATTGTAGTGTTCCGAATTGCTCGAATGTGAGAAAAAAAGTGAAAGAATTGGACAATAACATCACATATCATCGATTTCCCAAAGACGTAACAAGGAAAAAATTGTTGAAATTTTGTGAGATTTCAAAAGATTATTGCCCAGCAATTCATTTTGAAAGGGAATGTTTTAAAAGCGATCTAAAACCTTAGTTAACGTGACGTCATCAACGCATTTTTTCATTGTAATGGTCCGGAGTAGATCACCTTCTATAGTTAAAACGCTTTGGAGACACTTTACTATATAGTTTTTAGATTCTTATTACTAAGTAATTAAATAGGATGCAAATTCAGTTTGGTTCCGAAATTTTGGGTTTCTCTTTTTCTTTTTCGTTTTCTTTTGGAACAATTAAACAATTTTTTGAATACATTTTTCATGCACTTAAATTTCGGACTTTGGTAATGATTCTTAGTATAATAAAAGGAATTGAACGAGAGTCTTGGGATATTTTGTAATTTTATTGTGTCTGCATTTTCTTTTATCGTTTTTATAGTTCTAATCCTGTTCTCTAATTCAAAACAATCCAAAACCACTATGGGAACTTCTATAGATATCGATTATTTTATTCAACAATGTCTTGTATCTTGTAGGAAAATTTTGAACTTTTGTCCGAGCACTTAAAGCAATCTTCGAAATTTCATAAAAAAAATTCGAAATTTTATTCGATAGGTACCCGAAGTTTTAGTGCGATCGAACACAATTTCTAAAAGAATGATTGTCCTGTAGTAAAAACTACTCCTACCAATTTTCGTTCAAATCACTTCAAAAATACAGCCCCAATTTTGAATACATACAGATATAGAGAAATAGAGACAGACATTACTGGAATGCATTTGTTCCCGAGCATTCCGATTTTATCCTGAATGGTCGCGAGACCAAACGACGTCCGATTGTTTTGCTTTTAAATAATTTTGCATACGTACCAGTCACAGTGCTATGTACACTGTCTGATCTACTGAACCATTCATATTATGTTCATCTAATCTAATGTATTTAGGCGAATCAACATCGACACCCTTACAAATGATCAGGATACGAGCGTCTATCACGATTACTCAATTATTATGACTAATCACCACTCCATATTCGACTTCCATTCTCACAGGAAGTTGACTGCCCTGTCTTTCATAAAGAACACACTGCAGTTTAAATTAAGTAAAAAGTTTTTTTGGGTCTTTCTAAATTCAAAAATTTTAAATTAACAAAGGTTTGGTGTTACCCAGGCCTACACTAAGATAAGTTCTGCCCTATAATTTGGAATAAAAAAACACCCCCCCCCCCTCAAGCAAATTTTTCGTTATTTTTTGTTTGAAGCATGGAAATATATCTTTGCTGCGAAAATTGTCAATTCTTCCATTTATTAGAGATTTCCGAATGACTCGAGGCTCGACTGTATGTATTTTATATTTTGAGATATTTCAATTCATAAAACTCTGATTTACAATCGAAATATCTTTGTTTACATTATCTAATTTCGAATTCGGTCGTTTCATATTTGAAATCGAATATGGCAGTCAAATCTCTAAGAAGAGAAAATGATTTTCAGGGGAAATACCGTATTTATTTATTTATGATTATTATTGTTGTTGTGAATTTGAAATAAATACAATTCCGATACAAAGAAGAAGAAAAAAAAGCACGTGAGAATTAATCTATTTTATTTTACTTTTCATATTTATGTTACAAATATACATATCCTGTGTGTGTCGTGTCTTCTGTCGCGCTCAAAATACATGTATGTTTATTTTCCCGCTCATTCCGTTTTTTTTTCCGAATTCATCGGAAAAATATTATATTAATAAAATTTCAAGAAAAATAAAGAAAAACCCAAAAAAATTTCTACAACGTCTTTAATTTTTTTGGGGTTTTTTTGTTTTAATAAAAATGATTTGGGAATACATACGGCCCTCTTATAACACGGAGAATATTTTCTGTGTTACAGCAATTCAAGTTATCAAACTACAAAAGTTTTTAAAAAACAGAATACATATAAAAGGAATTGCCTGTTAATCTTCTCAACTGAGGCAATGTGATGGAAAAATTCGTATTATCAAGGGGGGAATAAGCAGAGTCAACCATAGAAGAACATACAGAAATACATAAACGTATCTAAATAATATTTTATGATGAGCTTTCGTTAAGTTTAATTTCTGTTTCGTTATGTTGAACGAATACAAATCAATTGGTATTCGAAAGGAAATTTTGGCAGTTCAATTGAAAGTATTTTTGTTTATGAACTTTTTCTTGCGTAAGCGTGTAACATAGTAAGTTACACGCTTACATTTGTGTAAGAATAAAATAGAGTTTCTAATACAAAGAGTTGGCGTTAACAATTGAAAGGTTAAATTTATTATATAGAAAAACAGTTGTAATGTTTGAATAATACTTTAGAACAAGGCCCGCGGGCCGCATGCGGCCCAAGGCAAGTATCAATGCGGCCCGAAAATATTTAAAGTTACTTAAGCATGTCCATTTTTCGGAGGAAAAACAACAGAAACAGGACCAGAACAGAAAGCTCTTTTGTTATGTAGTAAATTCTCTTTCTGTTTCCGCTGCTCGTTCAGCTACACTGTTCTGTTATTTGTCACCTGGTGGCTTAAGTGAAAAGTGAAACATACTAAGTTTAAAACAAAGTGTAACTAATGCTAAAGTATGGAAAGCTAGCGAAGTAGCCAGAATAAGCAAAAACACGTGAAAAACTCTTAAAAACCTTATCTTTCTTATAGTATTTGTGCATTGCATATAAATTTCAACGCGTGCTTCTTTGCTTAGATTATATTTCTCTTTCACCCATACGTATAATATGTAGCTATCTATGTCAGCAGTGGATAGAAAATTGTTTGAGAAAGAACAGGCAAATTTTGAAAAACTGCGGTACGGTAAGGATAGGAGCTTTCCATACTTTAGCCTCAGTATAATAAACAGACAGTAATTTGACTACGAAATGCAGAGAAATTAGACGCGATCTTCCCAATACTTCCTCTGAGAATGACAGAAAGAAAAAATTCCGCACAAAATAAGGAAAGAAAATTAAAATTTTTCATTAGAAAGAAAGAAGTAACCTATAAATCAAATATATTAAATTTCAACACGTGCTCCCTATAAGATAATTGTAGCAAGGGAGACAAATAATAGTTTTATTATGGTCTTATGCGTTTTCGGCAAAAGAATGGATGAAACGAAGAAAGCAAAAAGCCCCGCGTGCTTCTTAAGCGCCTAATCCATGTCCTGACACTTTTTTCAAATTGTACTAACGTTTTTTTCAAGTGTTAGAGCATTTTTGATAAGCACGTGGGTTTTTTTTAAACAGAGGAAATTTTTTTTTTTTTTATATTTCAATAATTGGAAAACAGCATTGCAGATTTGTTTTATATTTCAATAATTGGAAAACACTATTTTAATTTCAGAAATTACATTTTAACATTAAAATTGGAAAAAATTGCGCATGATATCATTATTTTTAAGGTTTTAATAAAACACACAATTAATTTAAGATATTTGAAATATTTGAACATTTTGCATCAATATAATTATATGTATTCGAAAACAGAAATCGACATTTTTATGAAAGTTTTGAATTAAAGAAACAATAACTTTAGTTTAAAATGTTTTAAATACATATTATATGAATGAAGAATCGTGAACTTGCATTAAATTCTTTACATATATGTTGTAAAATAAAAATCATTACAGATTTTTTTATTCTAAATGGATTATCATTAACAATTACAATTTAACCATTTCGAGAGAAATATTTAAGTTTTTTTGATGCTGGAAAATTCTATTTCTATGACATTGTTTAAAATATTTTTGTCGCTAGAAAAATTGAAAATAATATAATTTCAAATAAAATATACAAAAATCATGTTTTTGTTTTTTTAAATTTTTGAAATTGGAATACAGCGTAAATAGCATAGCTGGTTCTCGTAAAAAAACATTTTAGATACCGCATGATTTATTTGCGTAAGTGTAAGAATTTGTTTATTAAAGCTGAATGCATATTCATCTCTGTTCCACCAACATAGCGTAATCTAAAAAAAATGATAGAACATAAAAAGATAGCGGTTTTTTTTTATATACATTTTTTATTGAGAAAAAGCACACATGCATGGAAAATAACAAGAATGGGTGGCAAAAACGGGTGTAAAATTCTAAAAATAAACGCAAAATTGGCGAGGTCACTCGTAATTTTTCACATTTTGTTCGCCAGTTTTCTTACTGTTTATTATACTGTGCTTTAGCATTAGTTACACTTTGGTTTAAAATTAGAACCAGCATGTTGGATGAATACCTTGAGAACTGCCTGAGAATTGCAGCATCCACGTCAATCGAACCAGATATTGACGGTTTAGTTTCTCAACTTCAATGCCAGGTATCACATTCTTTTTATAATATGGATTTATACATAGTAATATATTTGTGGCCCAAAACACCATGATTTCTTCCAATGTGGCCCAGGGAAACAAAAAGGTTGGACACCCTTGCTTTAGCATTTTATCAAAAAAGCAAATTGAATCGACTTAACTTATTAAGAACAGTGTGAAACGGATTTGTTGATTTGAGACACCTCGTTTCTAGAAACTGACGAGACACTCTCGTTCAAACCGAGTTCTCGGTTCTTCACAATTTTACTTTTCTTTGTCTATATTCTTAAGTTAAGTTCATATGAACATTAGGCTTAAATAATTGTAATATTATGAATTTTTGTATTGTAAATTGGCAATTGCCAGAAGTACTTTCCAAGTTAAAATAAATTCATTATTTCTGGTGTCAAATTAATTTAAGCAATACTAAAGTTGTCAACACTTAAGCCTGTGAAACTGTGAAATTCGTTTTATAACGTAAGTAAGGGCATAGACCATCCAGCAAGCTTCTAGAAAATCAGAACATTTTAATCTTTTTTCAACAAGTTTTTGATATTTGATCTGACAAAGTAGCCCGTAGAGACAGTCGAATTTTTATAGGACCTTTAAGGAAAAGAAAAGTAGAGAAAAAGTGAAGAACCGAGACAAAGTTTCGAACCCGGGTCTCGTCAGTCTCATGAGGCGAGGTCTTAACCGACTAGACCATTCTACACTATCTCTACCAGCCTTTTCATTTGCCTTTTCCTCTACTACGAATATTATCAAATCATTACAACTGTTTTTGTCAAACCTCTCAATTGTTTTACCAAATTCAGTTGTATCCTATTTTTTAACTCTTACAGAACCTAACAAGTTTAACAAAATTCTTGGAGTCTTTATGTCTAGTTTGAAGCTTCGAAGTGGACCTAAGTTCTCATTCTCATGAACTATGGACAGATGTTGTGCTGTATAAAAATTGCCCTATAAGAATATATACCGTGTTATAGTAGAGTTATGGCATTTGTTTATTATGTGTTATATGTGGCAACCGTATTTGTCTTTATAGTAGGTCTGTATGTACCACAAAAAAAAAAATATACACAAAAAAAACTCACCTTTTTCAGAGGGGGACTCCCTTTTTTTTTGGTTCTTTAAAATATTAGAAAAAAATTAATAACTTTTTCTTTTTATTTCGGTTTTTTTTTCTTTTCACTTGTTTTTTTCACTTATTTTTTTTTTGTATTTATTTCTTTCATTTGTTTTTTCTTCGAATTTTTTTTTTGTGGAAGTTTTCTCCTTGACGGATTTTTTTTTGTTTTGAAAAACACAAAAATATTTTTTTTTTTTTTTTTTATTCAGTTTACGAAAACATTTCCATGAAATTTAAGAAAAAAAAAAAAAAAATCTAATACTATTAATTTCTTTTTTTGGCGCGAGATAAAAGTTTAAAAAAGAACAACAACAAAAAATTAATCAGAATATTTAAAAATTGATTTTATTTTACTAAAATTTCTCTTTTCTCTTTCTCTTCTCTTTTGGTTCATTCAATTTTCCTTCTTTTTTCTTTTCTCCACTTCTGTTTTGTTGTTTCGCGGAAAATAAACAAATCCCAATTTATGTCAATTATTTTCGTATGACATTCATTTGCAGCATCGTTTCACACTGCGTTTCTCAACACCCGCGAAATCGAAACAAAACACAAAATACGCAATATTGTAAACGCATTCAGATGAAATTCATATGCACTGCAAGGTGGTTGTGTCGTTGTTTATTATTATTATTGTTATTCGGGGGAAAACAGTTTTTCACGGGTTTTTTTTTTTTTTTTGCTCACACCCCAGCTCGCTGACACCGGAAACTTCTTTTTTTTTTTTTTTGATTAACAAATTTTCTTTTGACGTTATTTTTTTTTTTTTTGTTAATTAAAATATTTTTACAATTTTGACAAGTTTTTTTGACATATTTTTCAAAAAAAAATTATTTTTAGTGGATTTTTAAAGTTTGTCGCAATTTTTTAAATTTTAGAACTAATTTCAAAAAATTTTTAGTGTTTTTTTTTTTTCGTCTTCTTTTCAAAATGAGAATCGTTTTTTTTTATTTAATCAAAAACTCGACAAATGATGCTGAAAACAGCAACATCCAATCTCAAATAAAAATGATAGAAAAACACTTTTTCTGGAGGTTTTTTTTTCGGCACAACAATAAAAAAAAAAACAATACTTTGAACAAAAACACCACAAAAAAAAAACACAATTTTTTAATAAAAACGCGATATATAAAAGCCTCAAGCGCTTAACGACGACGACGACAGCACAACAACACAGCAGAACAAACTAACTAGAAGAAGGCAACTCTTCTGAACTCTCACAAAGTATGAAAAATTTTTTCGAATTTTTTTTTCTTTCATATCTACAAAAACATAAAAATAAAAAAAAAAAAAAGAAAAAAAAAATTGTTTTTTCGAAAATTTTCTGCGCCAACTCCTATTAAAGAAACCGATGTATAGAAGTTTTTTTGGTTGTGTTTTTGGAGTGGGGAGGGGGAGAGGGCAGCGACGATAGCGGCACTGAGGGAAAAATACTTTCGGAAAGGAATAATATTTAATTGTTTTTTTTTTTTTTTGCTTTGTATTTTAACACTAGTAAGAAGATATTAGTAGTAGTGGTATTAAAAAAAAATTTTCAAAAAAAAAAAATAAAAAAATCACCCCTTTTTTTGGAAATTTTGTAAAACTTATTTTCTCAATTTGAGTGGTATTCGGCGCTTAGGAAGTGGTTTTCTACTTCCGTCGATCCTTCACTATGTTCGAGTTTGAAAATATTCGAATTTTTGATTAAGAAAAACGGTCGAAAATTAATCAAAATTGATGAGATTCGAAATCATTTTTTTCGACTTCTCAACTATTTTTGGCGGTTAATTTTCGATATTTCGAAATTCTTATTAGTTAATTTGAAAATTTTTACGAATAATTTCCTGTACAAAACGGAAAAATAACACACAGTAGAAGCAAGAAATAATGAACACTGGATCACTAGAGCTACTTCGTTTACATGACGACTTCAGAATTGACTTGTGTTAACATCCGTATGTTAACGTTACTCATTTATACAATTTGTCCACTTTTAAATTCGCTACTACACTTTTACTTTATTGTTGGCGACCAACTCACCGTCGGGCCGCACGTAGAATTACACCTGGTCTTTCTCAGCGTAACGTACTTGCTGGAACAGTTGTAATATACATTGCGCACGACGAATCCCTTCGACGATTACCGAACGACTGACTGACTCGCAAGCGCAAGGAGATAGCAACTAACCAGTTTCTGTGTTACTTTTTATAACTGAGTGTATCCTACCTCGACGGTGAGCTGCCTTAAAGCAGAAGTCTCTACATTTATAACAATCGGGGCTTTCGACTATTCTTATTTTTTTCGCCGTTAACACTTGAGATCGTCAATTCGTGTTTTTTTTTAGCTTTATCGGATTAAAAGATTGGTTATGTTTCACCTCTTTTCAATTTGACTTGAAACTGAATCCTCGTTTTATAGTGTCAGTTTTAAATTGGCTTCAGTTTGACAGGTACTTTTCAAACAAATATTTATTTTCTAACTTGTTTTGCCTCTGTTTATACTCCACTCAAAATTTTCAAGTCAATTCGGGTTTACATACTAAAGTAATACTAATTTCGAAGAATTTAATTAGATCCAGATCGATTTTTGGATTTAAGTAAATCATGTAAACTAACCACATGACTCCATTGGACTTATTTCAAGACATATTTTCAGTCGGACTGAAAAAAAGTCTAATGGAGACTAAAATTTAGTCTTTTTTGTCAGTCCGACTGAAAAAATGTCTTGAAACAAATCCAATGGAGTCGTGGAGTAAGTAAATATGTAAAACTTGCTATGAATTAGTGAGTTTCAAAACGTCCTAAATCTAAAAGCCGTGAAAAAGAATTGACTATGCAGTTGTAAGAGCTGCGATTTCGTCAATTTGGTGAGATTGATGATTTTTTCCCCAATTTATGGAATTTTTCAAAACGTTTCCACTTTAAAAACTATTAATTTTAAATTTCTTTTAATACCCTATCTATAACTATTTCATTTAGCACATTTAGTTTAGCTTCTTCGAATTTATTTATGTGTCAAATCACTAAACTTAGTAAGCTATAAAAATCATCAACAACAATTATATGCCATATAGTATATAATATGCCAAAAGAATATTGCAGCAATTTCGCAAATCTTTAGTCCTAATTGTCACATATGACGGCGAAGTTAAGGCGGCAAAGATGTGAAACTAAATCCTACGGGTTAGTAGCATTTCAAATTATCTAAATTAATTAAGACTTATTAGTCAGCAGTACTAGCTAAGCTGTTTACTCAAGGCTTGTTTAAGATCTGAGTAAGAACAGCGTAACGGCACACCTCGGACCCTGTCGTTCTTGCTAGTGAGTCCAATTCTTTATTGCCTATGATGATTCAATGCTTTCATAGTAATTTTGAACATGTTACATGTATTTTCAATGTTTGGAATAAACTAATTGCAGCAATTATTGAAAGCTTCTATTAGAAAACAATACGAAATAACTTTTCATTTCAATTAAGTCACGTTATTTCCAATGTTTTGTAATTTTTTGTGGAATGATAATGTGAGACTCGACTGTAATTCAATTTAAAAACAAAAAACCAAACGCATCGACAAAAAACGTTTCAAATAAACAACTACATACAAACATGAATCATCTCAAAAACAAATATTTGCGGGAACAGAATGTAGAAGAAATTTTTTGAAGTTTTTCATATTGGATTTTTCAAAATGAGAAAGAATGAACGAATAGATATATAGTCATCCTTTTTTCGTTTTTTTGATTTTTGTACGAAAACATTTTTGTTGCGAATGCATTAAGTGTTGCCAACTCTAGGCTAAGGGAAAACCCGTAGAAAAAAAAACTTTTTTTTTGTTTTTTTGATTTCAAACGAAAAAAATGTGAACGTAATTTATAGTGGAAACAGAATGACGTATCTAGAACGGATTCCACAGTTTTGGTTTTCAGATTATATCTGTGTAGTTTAATAGAAAACGTATATGGATATTTAAAATTTTAATGCGTCGTGAATCCGTCATTCTGTTTCCCGCATTAGAAATTGTAAATGTTCATTATCGAGTTGTTTATTAAGCTAATACAACTTCACCGTCTAATTTGTTTTCATCGATCGTGCAGTTTAGAATATGTGCAACTTTAATTATATTTTTGCATATACATACGTTTTTTTACTTTCCCGATAAACGAATGTTTATAGGAAAGTACTATAATCGTGCGAAAACCTAACTTTTGATCTAGAAGGGCTAGGAATATGAAAATAAGTGCAAAATTCGTTTCGTCAAAAATAATTAGCCCCATGTCCGTCCGTCCGTCCGTCCGTCCGCTTTTTTAAATCGTTAATAAAATCAGAATGGATGGTCCGATTTCCATGAAACTTTCACCATTTTGGTGTTGCATCAAACACCAGATGGTGTTAGATTTTGGGCGGAATTAATTTGTGGCAACACTATTTGGTAACGCTTTTTTTGTCTAAAAACGACAAAATTTTGTCCGCACGGTTCAGACTAAACTGTTGGGCCAATTTCGATAAAATTTACACAGTTCATGTATTTGATCCTAACTTAGATCTGATTAGTTTTTGGGCCATATTCGACTATGGCAACACTGTTTAAAAATACATTTTGTCCAAATATAGTCTATTTTTGCACTTGTTGTAAAACCGAAACTGCTCGTCCAATTTTGATGAGATTTGCACAGTTTGTGTACTATATTCGAAATCAGAACATATTAACTTTTCAACGGAATTTACATCTGACAACACTAATGCGCAAAACTTTTTTAAAAAAATGTTGTGGTGGAAACATAGAAACTTCCTTAATTCGGTTAATAATAGTCGGATTTTAATGAAACTTCGAACGTACGTTTGGGATGGACCAACTGAAAAAATAAAATATGTCTCCCCTCGGTGGGGGTTGCGAGAGGGTGAAATAAAAAAACCTTAATAATTCGGTCAATAACCGTCGGATTTTAATGAAATTTGAAATGTACATTTAGAATAAGAGAACTGAAATGAATATTTGATGACATTATCGGGAAAGTTCCATAGTGGTCCGGCCGATATAGAGAAAGTGTAAATTCACTACTATGGTTTGCTTTGCTAATTTTTTCCTTTAATATTTTCTTTTGGCCGTGTGCGAACGGTAACTAAAATTACTTTTAAAGGTGTGTTTCCACCAAGCGAACAAACAGAAAATAAGAATAATCAATCGCGCTGTTTGTTCGTATTATTGTACCGAAAAATATATGGAAAAAATTATGAAATTTTTATTTTGGAAATATAGTTTACCTGGAATATCAGTTTTAAAAATTATTTCCAAAAACGAAATCAAAACATCTGAGCAAATCGATGCAATAAATAAATGAAATTTAAAAGTAATCACCCCTGTTCTAAGATACGGCGTTAGGCGAGTAAATTTAACGCATGCGATTCGATTCGCGATCAGTGTTTGCAAAAGAGGCGAATTGGTTGCGTTCGTCGGTTAAAAAAACAGCAACGGTTGTGTTTGTTTCTTCATTAGCAATTTTTTTTGTAAGCTATTGGATCAATAAAATGGATTAACACTTCCAATTTACTTGCTAATGAGACGGGAGGAGATAAATTCACTACGTGAGCCAAAGAATTCTTTTGAGAGATTCTTCCATTGGTATTCGTGTGTAACCGTTAGCCAAGTCAGGGTGCTCGTTCATTGTGTCGATTAGTATGTCGAATTTTTATTTTCACTCCTAATTTAAAGAAAACACATTTACCAAACTCTTTACTAACATTTTCAGACATCAGCATCAGGCTTTATGACACTTGCGCCAAAGGCAACGAAACTAAAGTAGGATATTTTAAAGTTAAAAATTACATTCCGACGAATCACAGAGCAACAAATATTGAATAGAATCGAATGCGCTGGCACGCGTTGTTCCCAGTTAAACTCAAATGAAACGTTGCGTATTCAAGAACAGCGAAAATTGAGTACCTAGTACCGGTCGAAAATATATATTCTCCCTCGAAAAAAATTCATTATTTCTTAAAAAAAAAAAGATTTTAAAAGATGAAAAGCATTTTGCTTCAAAAATTTCCTGTTTCCATCAAGCGCGTACGTTTTGCTTCTACGCCCAACCTTTTTTCGGTGGGGACTGATTGCAAACATTTTCATGTTCAAAATGAGCGCGAGCAGGCGCGGGCTGCACGTTTGGAGGAAACGCATCTTAAAATCGACTATGAAACTTATCCGTTACAGATGGCGTTTAGGCCTAAGTTATAGCACGATCATTAGAATGAAGAAAATAATTTTACAAAAACAATTAAACTATTTCAAAACTTTCTTAGAAAAAAAAAACAGGACATGGAAAATAGTTTAATAAATAGATTTTACAAGTAGATAAAAATTTTGCGTACTTGGTTTTTTATAATTGTTTTTTTTAATCTCAATGATGAAAAATATTTAATCAGCTGTTTTTAAAACAGTGTTTCAATTACCATTCATTCCAATGAAGAGCTGTCTACTTGTTGCTTTCATTGAACAATTTTTGTCCATTTTTAACCTCACTTTTTGCACAATTCTCTTCATTGTAATATGATCTGTGTAAGCCGAGGCATAAATGTATTGAATCAATTTGCTTATCATTATTCATTCTATTGTTTATTATTTTATTCCCATTTTGTTCCGAAAAGTGCTAGAACAAAATCTAGGCTGAGTTGAGATATGTATGTAAGGCCTAAGTTATAGGACGATCATTGTAATGAAGGAAATTTTGGAACTAGTGAAAAACGAACGTTTTTCTTTAATTTTCAATGAAAGGTATATAAAAAGGTAATATGGAAGTGGCTTTACACTTTAGATTTATTTTGGGCGTCGAAGGGAATGTACTAACGCATTAACCCCAAGGATTAAATAAAACTGAATTATTATTATAAACTCAATAATTCACACATTTTATTAAATTTATTTTTGAAAATTTTATAAAGTTTTCCTTTTTTTAAATTGAGTAATTAATGAAATTAAAATTAAACGTTGAAATTAAAAAGGAATTAAATATTTATTTTATTAACTTTTTAGGTTTTTATTTGCACCTCCGGATAAGTTCCGTAAGAACAACCTTCTTTCACCCGTCTGTCAACATCCGTATGTTAACGTAACTAGTTTATATCAGTTTATCTACTTAATAATTTACTACTATGCTTCTAGCTTATGGTTGGCGGCCAACTCACCGCCGGGCCCCACGTAGAATTTCACATGGTCTTTCTCGAGCCTAACGCACTTGCCGGAACAGCTTGTATACCGCATTGCGCGCGACTATACCCTTCGACGATTACCGAACGACTAACTCGCAAGCGCAAAGGATACACTGAACTAACCAGTTTCTGTGTTACGTGATCACCAAGTGTATCCTACCTCGACGGTGAGCTGCCTTAAAGCAGAAGCGTCTACATTTACTACAGTCAGGGCTTTCGACTGTTCGTATTTTTTTCGCCGTTAACACGTGTTTTTTTAAAAATTTCGTTTGACATTTTATTACTGACTAAAAAATACTTCATGGCTATGTAACAAATAACAAATAATTATGAAACTGAGTGAAACTAAGTTAACTAGTACGCTACAATATATGGTTGTCTAGAGAATAAAAAGTTATATGGATTTCTGTATGTCCGTACGTTTGTCTGTACAAGATAACTTAAAAACTCGTTACAACTAGTTATTCCTTGGATTGGTGTTGCATTTCAGCAAAATCGGCTAAGGGGAAGCGAAGTTATTAAGCAAAAACCAGGGTGACCAAAAAGTTTTGTCGTTTTTTTGTTTATGGTTTTTCGGATTTAATTTGAAAATTTGTAGACCGATTTTGTTTAAATTATTTACTACATAAATAGACGATACAATGGTAAATTTCAGCAAAATCGGTGAATAGTGAAGAAGGAAATAGTCGTAAGGGAAAATAAGCCCGTTCATAAAGTTGTTCCGATGTATTTTATAAATGTATATACCGATTTCAATAAAATTTGCAAAAAATGTTTATCCTATTAGGCGCCAGCCTACCTGTGAATTTGAGCATATTTGAAAAAGACGAAACGAAGTTATGGGTGTCTCTTTATCAGAGTTAATTCATTGAACTATAGATTTATTAACTACAAGTCCAGCTTCTACCATAGGGCATCAAAAAATCGACTCTAGGCCGATTTTACGTTACTATATGTTTTTATAATAGATTCCAGTTCTAAACTGTTTAGATAATTCCTTTATTGGTTTGAACCTATGTTTAAGGTTCAGTACGGATCAGCTATATACTGATATTGCAAAAGACATACTGCCATTAAAGCTTCTTTATTTGTATCAAGTTGGAGCTTTCATGTACAAACTACAAACAAAACAATTATACTCAACTCTGGCATTGTCGATCTCCCATCATGATCAAGAACAAGGGGCGATCTCACTCCAGCACATGTTTGACTGGAACAAACCAGACAGTCCATGTCTTACGTTGGACCCAAGGTCTTCAATTTCATTCCCACTTCAATCAGCTCGGCCAACTCTTACCCAAACTTTTAAATTTAAGCTAAAACAATGGATCAGCAACAACAGGCACGATGTACTGAATGCGATTGTAGTACCTACCTAACTCTGCAAAGTTTATCTACTTTATTTTATAAAATAGGAGTGTTTTCCTCTTCAGCGAATTCTTTTCATTATATGCAAAATATTTTCAATAATATTAACTTTACTTTATTATGCCCTAGACATACTACACGATTTTACGTAGTCGATTATTTTTAATCCAGATCATGCGACACATTCTGTTTTTCTGGATTAAAATTCATTCTCAATTATTCTTTGACATTTCTCAAAGCTTTCTATAAAATCTTTTTTTGGTTAGGAAATTTTGAAAGTAAAAAAAAATTATTTATGAATATGCAAACATTTAAAATCTTAAAGAAAAAATTTAAAAATATGATATTTAAAAAAAAAAAAAAGAATCATTTCCTTGAAAATACGAAAAATTAGAACCGCCAAATTCAAATCTGTGATTTTATAAAGTGTCTTCTTCTTATTTGCGCTTTTTCCCGGTTTTATATCTATAAATATGAGCGGTATTACCAGATTTAAAAGCGAAAGCTTTAAAGCTTTTAACATTCAAAGAGCGAAACGTTCTCAATTATTCAATAATTTAGATTAAAATTCTACGTTATCTATCCACAATAATTGAGAAAATCTGGTCCGTTATCGAATTTTAACCGAGAATCGTAAGATAATTGAGATTATCGCTGCTAATATGTCTTTAGTATTACTGTATATTTCCTATGTTTTAAACAAAAACCCGTGATACAATCTTTCTTGTATTAACACTATCAAAATTTAGCTATAACGAAAGGAATTTTATTAGTTTAAGTTTGATATAATCGTTACTGAATTAAATTTATTAAAAATTTAATTATCGAAAAAGAATTACCTAAAACTTAGTTATAAGTAAACGAATCTTATTATCCTAAGGTCTGATATAACCTTATTGAATTAATAATATTTAAAAGTTAGTTATAAGAAAAAGAACTTTGTTAGTTAATTTTATAATAGCGGCGTTTTATTCATCGGGGTCAGCGTCAGGGTCTGTTTCATAACATGTAAAAGCAACAACAACATAACCCGATAAGGGTTCAGCGCCTGAGACCCCGATGGATTTTATTTACCTAAGTTACCTAAAATTACAAGAGATGGCGCAACCATCGTTTCCAATATAATGTGGAAGTAAATGTCAGAATCACTTTCATAAATTCATGAAAAAAAACATAAAGTAATTTAAAATCGGCCTATAGCCGAGTTTTTGATGCCCTATGGTAGAAATGGGAGAGAAAAATTGTGAAAACTAACAATATATCAAGGTTTTTCTTCATAACTTTGTTTGCCCTTGTCAAAATTTTCTCTAATTTGTAAGTAACTCAGACCCTGGTAGCATAAGTCTAATTTGCAAATTTCATTCAAATCGGTGCATTAGTTCTGAAAATACATCAAAAAAACTTTCTGAACAGGGTTATTTCTTCCTACGACTACTTCTTTCTCCACTATCCTTAGACCGATATCACTGAAATTTACAATGGTATGGTCTATTAATGTAGTCAACCAATATAATTAATTTAAACAAAATTGCTATACCAATTTTCCAATTAAACCCGAAAAACTATATAAAAAGAAACGACAAAACTTTATGGTCGCCCCTGTTTTTCCTTAATAACTTCGCTGCCCCTCAGTCGATTTTGCTGAAATGCAATACCAAAACCACTATAACAATAACCAAGTAGTATTCTAAATTTCATCAAAATTGGATAACGCGTTTTTAAGTTATTTTGTCAACGGACGGACGGTAGTACCAAACATGGAGCATTAATATAGGGAATTTTTTTAAGAATTTTGGCTCATTTCCAAAACCCAATTACCCCAATTAGTTCTGCCTGAAATTCACAATTTTTTTCATAAATGTTCTACACAATGTCACCTTTTAAGCGCGCTATAATATAACTTGATAGGATTATAACTACTAAAGTTAAACGACTCTAAAGCCATCTATTGGAAGAAAACGCCACGAACTTTCTACTTAACTCAATATTTCAAGGTTTTTTTCTCCATAGCTTCGTTTCTTCATTCTCAAATTGGCTCAAATTCACAAGTAGGCTAGAGTCTAATAGCATAAAGACGTTTCGTAAATTTGATTGAAATCGGTATATAACTTTTTAAAATACATTAGAAAAACTTTATGAAGAGGCTTATTTTAGGCTACAACTATTTCTTTCTCTACTATCCTTGGACCGATTTGACTGAAGTTTCACATGGTGTCGTCAATTTATGTATTTAACCAACATAATTAATTTAAACAAAATTGATTCACAAATTTTCGAATTAAAACCGAAAAACCATATAAAAAAACGACAAAACTTTCTGGTCACCTTGGTTTTTGCTTAATAACTTCCCTCCCCTTCAGTAGATTTTGCTGAAATACAATACCAAACGCAGTTAAGGAATAACCAACTTACATTCTAAATTTCAACAAAATCGGATAACGCGTTTTTGAGTTATCTTGTCCACAGACGGACGGACGGACGGACGGACGGACGGACATGCATAAATCGATATAACTTTTGATTCCCTGCACAACCATACCCTTAAAATTTTTCTGCGATGATTATTTCTATGCGTTACACACTTAGTGACAAAACTAATATACCCTCTGGTAGTACCTACCATAGGGCATAATGATTTTTTAATATCATTCAATAAAGATTTTTGAGAATTTGCTAGTATTTATTTGATTTACACATAATTTATTTAAAAAATGATCGAAAAAGTCGAATTTTTTTCAAAGAAAAATTTTTTTTCTTCTCGAGACCCACATCGTTTTATTCAAAATAGGCGCTGACCCCGATGTATAAAACGCAGCCAATGGCGTAGCCAGATTAGCTCCTTTATATGTCTCACGACTCTGGAGCACTAATTTTACATTATAATTTCTGTACCTGAATTATTTTTGAAATTAAAAAAAAAATGACCACTGTTGGCAACCCTACTAATTCATTCGTATATTAATGCTTTCAATCAAATATAATAAAATTAATAAAAATTTTCTTCAATTAAAAAAAGAAGAAAAAATTACACTTTCATTTATAATCTCCCAAAAAAGACAAAAAAAAAAAAATTTTAATTAAATTAAATTTAAATATTCCCGCTTTATAATATCAATTTTAATAGCAACATAAAATGTTGCTAGCAACATTCTTATAAGCACAACGTCAGCGTCATATGACGTTATCTGTCAAAAAAATTTAGAAAATGTTCAAGGTTCATTTCTACAAATTTGTTTTTGGTGTGGAAAAAAGTACGTGTACCAAACAAGAGACTATTTAAAAAGGATTAATTACTTTTTCAAAAATTTGAGTACAACATATTGTTTGATATATAATTATCATAAAAGATATAAAATTCTTCCCGTTTGAAGTAGTTGTGTTATCTCTTCCAAAAAAAATTCTAATATTGTCGGAAAATATTTTAGTTTTACGAGAAATATTTAATAAAAAAAAAAAGAGTTCAGTCCATCTTTTTAACATCAAAACAAAGATGGTTAAATTGTATGCTTTGTGTGTATTTTTCAAAGGACCAACAGAAGGGAGACTTCTGAAATCAGCTTATGATCTTCAGACATTTTCATTTTTCCAAAGAGGTGCTGTTCAAGAATTTATGGGGTTCGTAGTAAACATCCAAACTATTAAAATAGCAAAAAAAAAATGACACTCCTTCCATCCATCCCCCTCAATATAGATTTGCATCGAAAACAATTGTCGAAAGAACACAACCAGCCAGCCGACAATCTGTTAAACAAGATGATTATATGTGCCATGTTTATGTGCGAGCTGATAATTTAGGTGCTGTTTTAATAGCTGATCATGAATATCCTCAACGTGTAGCTCATACATTATTAACGAAAGTTTTAGATGATTTTACAGCGAAAATTCCATACGAACAATGGTCGACCGTTGATGAAAATCAAATTGGATTTACACAATTACCAGCATTCCTGTTGAAATATCAAGATCCAAAAGAGGCTGATGCATTAACGAAAATTCAAAATGATTTAGATGAAACGAAAATCATTTTAAAGAATACAATTGAAGCGGTTCTAGAACGTGGTGAGAAATTAGATGATATGGTTGTTAAATCGGAAAATCTTTCAATGCAAAGTAAAGCATTTTATAAAACTGCTAAAAAGACAAATGCATGTTGTAGTTTTAGTTAGGTAAATTCATAAAAGAGAAAATTAACAAAAAAAATAATAATAATAATAATAATAATTTAAATAAATAATAAATCTTTGAAAACCTTCAAGCGGGCCCCGAACTATTTTTTTTTTTTTTAACTCGAGAGCTTTGTAAATTGTACAACAGTACATATTGTGAATTGTTTTCAAACAATATTAAAAGGCTGAATTATAATAGGAAGTGCCAAGTATAGATAAACTTCCGGAAATGTACTAATCTGTAGGTATGAATCGAAGAATATAAAGATTAGGCGTTGCACATTTCGGTCATTTTGAAATTCTTCTCGTGACGTATTAGGAGCCTCGTTATTAGTCATATTTCAATTTCACGGTTATTTATTTGATTTGATACAAAAATGATAAATTGTTTCAATGTATATTGGGGCACTAATGACGTATATACACAGGAAAAATCAATTTGTAACATGGGAAACTCATTCTAATATTGAGTCCGCATATATTTTATAGCCTTTAGCAAACCGCCTTGCTATATCAGCGTGCTCCTTCATAAAATTTATAAATATTTGTTCTTGCTTATTATTTTTACGTTTACCCCTGTAATTATTATTTATTATTAAATATGAAATTATTTTTGAAAAATCTTACATTTTTTCCTTTGTTTTACAACAGTTTACATCAATTTCACGACGTCAACTTGACAGTGAAATTCATTTCGATTACCGAGTAAAACGAATTTTAGAACACCAAAATTACATTTTCGGAATTTCAATTCATATAACGTTTTTTTTTTTCGTTCCGTTCCGTTCAGAACACCACTTTTCATTTTCACCACTCTATCATGCTTATTCTGGCATTGTGACAGTTTTGCGGTCAGAAATATTTATGACAATAATGTTCTGACTAAAATTATGACTGGTACGTATTCTGGCGAACGAATGTCCAAAATATGAATTTATAACACTTTAGAACTGGTATAATTTGAGCGAGCTTTCGTGGTTATTTGAGAAATAATCTCGAAAATGTTTGTATGGGTTTGAAATTTTTCTATCGGTGTAATATTATTTGTGTGTTGAAAAGAATGGTGGAAATTATTCCATATTTATCAATTGAATCACTCAGAGAACCCATATAAAATTCCGTTGTGATCTAAAATATTGTCGGTCAGAACTTATGATATTTTTTTATGACAGTTGTTAGTTATGAGCGCGCCAGAATACCAAATAGTATTTAAAAAGAAAGTTATGACAATGACGCCATTTTATGCCAGTCAGAACTTGTTATGACTGCGTTCAGAACAAGGGGGTTAGTGCCGGATTACACACGGTGTTTTTTGGGTAGAATTCTACCGCAGCATAGGTATCGGTGGGTTGGGGGTGAGGCAGAAGATCTACCTCTCGAAATGTTGGCGCAACGGAGTTTTTTACGCACACAAACAAGAGTCACTGTTTGTGTCTGTTTCGAAATTTCAAGCACGCCATTCGCTTACTGACCGTCAACAGGTAAATATAATTTAAAAGTACATAGTAAATAGTAAAATAGCAGATCTTAACAGTTTGACGGTTTAAGAACGAGTGATGCTGTGCTCACACACACGAATACACTCCTTGTGTAGCTTGTATAAAAGACTGGTATAAACATTCATCGTCTAATCGGTTTGGTAGTTTTCTACACAAAACTTGACGGTAGATTTCTACCGCGTGTAATCCAGCACTATTTCATAAAAAATGAAATACACAACATGGATGTGAATTGAAAATATTTTTGTAGGAAAATTTGATTTGTGCGGTATATAAATTCAAATTTTAAATTACCAAAAACAATCTAAATAAAGACAGAATTATTAATCAAATGGTTATTCTTGTTTAAGGCGTGTCCACACCAAGGGGGTGTGCAAAAACAAAACACGTTCTCTCCGAAAATGTTCAGTTAACGTTTCACCGAGCTTGAGCTAGTATTATTTTGCTCATTGATGATTTGTGGTGAGTGGGAACATCAACGAACGGTGTTGTAAATTATTTATAATTGCTCGCTCACTTGGCTTGGACATGTTTTTATTCATATTAGGCGCTTTCCAATCGTACCCTTCAAGAACGTGTAACTACTTGAAAACCTAAAATTGTAGTACTTGAAGTGTCCAATTGGAAATAGTCTGATAGGAGCTAAACTTCAAGTACGCGTAAGTACTTGAATATTAAAAGTTTTTACAAATTCTTGAAAAGTGTGAATAGGGAGTTTCTATTTTAATCAGTTGAGCGGATTTGATGTCCTCTCTTCTCTATGCTTGGCTTTGCCTATTATAATTTCGATTTTACGCTGAAATATTTCCTAGACCTCAGATATTTTGTGCAGGTATTTAGGGGAACTTTTGAAAATTTAGCGTTTTTGAAGAGATAATTTGTTATTTTATTAAAATCATTTCCGAGTGTTGTACTTTTTACAAAGGCACGCGGCCATTGAAAGGCTTAATATTTTTTGGCTAGATTATAAAATATGAAGACTGTGTGTGTTTATTATTGTATATTCATTAAATAAAAGACGTCATAAATGAAATATCTATTGTTAGACCAAAAAGAAAAGCTACAATTTATTCATAGAAATCGGTGTTTTCGATGTAAATCCTACAAAATAAATACTTGCTTAAAAACTATATTTATTACAAAACAAGGTAAATAAAAATTAATTTATGTTCAGAAGCAAATAGTTCTATTCTGTGAATCTTTTAATCATTTAATCATCGGTGCCTATTCGTATCGATACAATATGACGGAAAGCATTCGGCTTGGTTTTGCGGGCGAAAATACATTCCCGTGCTACGGAAAAGTGTTTTTAAAACTGAAAAATTTATATTTATTCGGGAATTTCTAATTTTTTCTGAAAGTAAATAATTATAAATATTATAAGGGATAACAGAGGGTCGGTCAAAGGGTGAACAATGAGAGTGGTCAAAATGGAGGTCAATGGAGTGATCAAAGTGGTGGTAGAGGGCCCGTTAAAGAGGTGATCAAGAAAATTATCAAATCAAGTATAAAGTTTTGTGTCAGTTACGTAGTAACGGGCATTATCGAGGGTCGTGGTTCAATGGATAACACATTGAACTACAAAATCTGTGATCGTCGATTCCAATCCCAATCGGATTGAAAAAAATGTTCGTGTGTTCTTATTTTGAACTTATCATTTCAGTACTCTGTGCATAATGCGAAGGGTATGATAAGACGTTGGTCTTGTTGAGGTAAGGCGTAACCATAAAAAAGAGAGGGTGCAGTGGGGGCTACAAGACAAGGTTTTCTCGATGACTCACATCATTAAGAACGGGTATTATACGAGTATATTTTATTTATATCTTTCGTATACAAGAATACCAAATATTCGCTCATTCAAAATCGGTACGAATAGAAAGGATACGAATCGGCTCTTATACAAGTAAACTTGATTGAGTTTGAGAATAAACACCCAGTACAATATACAAATTAGTAAAATATCTATTATCTAGCTAGCAAATGATTTTATATATAAAACATATGATTCTGTCAGTAATTCTACACTCCAAAATAAATATGAAATATCCTTCAAGTTCAAGTTTGAAGTTATAAATACCAGATTACGCCCTAGCGAAAATGTTATTGCATTCAAAATGGCGCCTGCAAACTGGGACATTTTTTTTTCAATAAGTCCTGTGAAGTCTTCCTGTTTGAAGAATTTCGACCTGTTGCCTTGGTTACAATAATATGAATAATAATAATAAAATAAAAAATCAAAATTAAGTTCCATTCTCACATAAATAAAATTTGAAGGTTTTGGAGCGTGTTAGTGTTTACTCCATTGAGACATACTACCTTGATCAAAAACGAAACGGAATGGCCACCGTGCGGCGCTCCCCTCGTTCCGATTTGAGTTCTATTTTTTTTGTTAAATTGGTACATCTGTTATTGATATTTCCTCTAAATCTTAGCGTCATAGCTTGACATTTGCAAAAGTTACGTAGCCAAGAGTACATCTATCTCTCTTTTCAGTCCGACTGAAATTATGTCTTGAAATAAGTCCAATGGAGTCGTATGGTAAATAAAATGCACTTTTTTAAAGATTTGGAAGAAACTGGAATATGTTTAACGGCCATGGAACAATGCGTTTCTGGTATTTCACAAACACAATGTTTTGACATTAGACGAAATGTCCAGTGACATTGAAGTTAATGAACCTCAATCTGGAACTAGCAATTATCACGTAAAAATTTCAGATTTAGATACTTGAATGTTATGAATTGATGGTGCATTAGAAATATAACCCACCCGTCTAAAGCGTTCTACACCTTTCAAAATGAAAAGAGATGAAGTTGTTGACTTAATTTTAACCATCAATTATAAAACCAAAAAGAGTTTTAAGAAACTATTTCTATGGAGTTTAATAAACACCGACAAAAAATTCAAGAAATTTCTGAGAATACAAAAAAAATATGTAGGACAATAAGCTAACGAATTTCAGTTAAACTCTAATAATTTATTAGAAATAAAAAAAATATTCGATTAATTCATTTCTATACGGCTATGGTTTACTTACATTACCAATTTCGAAAACCTTCAAGTTTTAGTTCTCAATTGTGAAAACTTGTATAACTTCTATTACTCTTTTACTATCAGAATAAAATCAATTCATCAAATGTTCGATTGTTCGAATATTTTAGCGGATTGTAAAAATTTACATCAGCTGTATTTTTTTCGAAAATTGAACTACTTTTATTCTGTATGGCTCAATTATTTTCAAAATTTTTTGCGGCTCGTTATGCTTAAGCTGACGCGGCTACAAAAAAAAATTTGCAGCCTTTATGTTGAATTAGATTGCCGACAGTAACAGAAACAGTAGTTACATTTCTAATTCTAATTTACCTGTTGCTCAAGTTGGACAATATGCATGAAACTTGTATTGTATTGGATTGAAGAAGTCTGTAAAATAGCGCCTCTTAGACCATGCTGCCCCATTGTACCCTCTCCCAAAATTGATTGAGAGGCTAGATGTCTTCTCCGAACCGCTTAGTGCTCCTAATGAAAGTCAGTACCGTAGTTAGGTCCAAATTAGCAAACCATTCCTTACTCAGAGTGCAGGTACCCAGTGTAGCAAGTCTCGTTCTAGAAAAGGTTAAGTATTTATACAAAGTGTTCTGCTCACTCATTTTCTTCCAAACAGGCTCCACATGTTGGACCCTTACTCCGACATGTGTTCGTTCAAGGAGTAGTGTACTGTCACAATGCCCGCAATGGTCCTAAGGGTCTTTTCATTCGGACTTGTTCGGTACACAGACGCATTCTTCCACTAACCGTGATGAAACGGTACGTGAGTTAAATGTTCTCATACTTGCCTGAGACTGTCTCAGTAGATGCAAATAGACTATTATTAATATTACTATTTTGCTGTTGTTTTGTGCTATATATTCAAGATTTGTTTATCAATCAAACGCAAGAGTTTTGGTTATTTCTATGTCTGCTCTCGTTCGCTGCTCGTGTTGAATGATTGCTGGTTCTTAGCTTTCACTTCATTGATATTATTACTAATGCCACAACAGCTGTTGCTCTTTTAATCTGTTTCCAGTTTCAGGGGTGTAGACGCCCATGTGCGGAAGTACCTTCTGCACTCCGACAGGAACGGCTCAATCCAGTTAAATCATTTCTTCTTTGGCATTTTTCCAGAATACTATATCCTATATTAGTTGTTAGGTAGCTCTCTTTGCTATAAACTTTAATTTTACTTCAGGCATCACAGAAAAAGCAAAAATAAAAATTTTTAATTTCATTTATTAGTCCTAATTACAGTGACGGACTGGGTGTAAAAATAATGGTTGCCCGGAGATAAAGGGGGCCAACTCACAACTATAAAAAAAAATGTAAAAGATTTCGTCACTTTCAGACGAAATCTTTTGAAAAAGCAAGAAGCTTTTATTATTTTTCAATAAAGAAAATAAAAAATCACTACTGACAGTTAAGGTACTGACAATTAAGATATTTTGACAATAATCTAGATTTCAATTAATTTTATATAAATACTGGTTGGATAAATCAGAGGAGGCAGTTATAGCCTTAGTTATGTTAACGAAACGGTGATGGAACGGCTACGGAACGAAAGAAATAAATACATGAAATTGTATGGCCGGAATTGTAGACGAAACGTTCCTTTTTTTCATATTGTGTACGAACTTTCTACGTCAAACTACTCAAAAATTTTATAAAAATGGGTAGCGGGAATTTTGTTGTTTTTTTAATTCAAGAATTAAAAGTAAAACGATGACATAGAGCTCGTAATCCATTTTTTATTATTTTTCTCATACATTTTTATTTACAATCAAACACAAAATGATTGACAAATGTCAAAATATAACTGAATCGCATTCCGTTTCCGTCGTAGCTCCGTCTCCGTTTCGTTAACATAACTAAGGCTTAACATTGAGAATTCGAATTGTTTGTGTAGAGTAATTAAATCTAAATTAGATTATCAGTTTTTGAAGGGCTTTAAGTTGCAGAAAAAATATTTATATTATTAAATTGTAAAAAAATGGCTATTGAATTGATTTCTTAGACATATATAATTTTATTCTGATTTCCCTATAACGGGAAAAAATACGTAACAATATTATTACTCGAGCCTGCACTTTAAACATATTTACATAGGGGCCACTTGCCATAGAGCAAGCCTACACGTTGACCAGTCCGCCTGTTTATGTGAATATATGATGTATTTAGAATTTGAATGGTACTGCGTTGCTTATTCTATTTTTTTTTTTTTATTATATAAAATAATACAATTTTAAGATTTTATCAACTTCATTTCAAAATGTGCGCTGATTTTACCTAAAATTATGAAAATAATATAATAAATGAATTTATACTAAAAATTGTTTTGTGTTGCTTTCTTTTATACAGGAAAGTTAACAAAACTTATTTATAATCAATGTTATATTGTATTTACATATTATAAAAAAAGAAAATAATAAAATAAAACTGTATTTATTATCGTGCTATATATTATTAATTAGTCTTTATCAAATGTAATTGCATCAATTTAATGTCCTTAAATAAAAATGAGAAAAGAATTAGAGTAAAAGTCTTACTCTTGCGGATGCCCCCTTTTAAGGTCCAAGCAGAATAACGAATCCACGACAGATTCATGACGCATTAAAATTTTAGTTATGTACGTTTTCAATTAGACAACACAGAACGCGACGGGTTCACGACAGACTATTTTTAATACAATCTGAAGAGCGAAAACCGTGCATCCGTCGTTCTTAGGGTTGGGATTACCGGACTAAATTATTAATACCGGTATTTCGGTATTGTATATAATAATACCGGTATACATGCAGAAAAAAATAAGATTCATGGGAAATTTTATAACAGGGGCATGAGTTTTTTTAAAGAATATTTCATTCTCCCCCTTCCAGATAGATTTTGCATTTGAGAACTACCATAGCATTTGTTGCAACGTGCTTTTTTTGTACTTATTCTGGACATACACCTTGTCGCTTCTATTGTCACCTCTCTTCAACAGGGTATCATTACAGACCACCTAATGAGTTGTAGGTTACAATAAATTAGTTCTATCAAGAATAATTTCGGCGGTCAGCTTGATCTTGTTATTTGTTCCCACTCTGGAACTAGCGTGGTTGAAGAATCGAAAACCAGTCTTTGTAATCTTGATCCTTATCATCCGCCATTAGCACTATTTTTTTTCGTATGCTGCCACATTAATAATGAATATATTGACAATCCTTGCAGATTTAATTTTCGCAAAGGAGATTTTTATCTATCGCTAAATTTTATTGTGTTTTTTGAATGGTTTGTGCTGGCGATTTCGTTTTCAATCCAAACAAATTTCTCCTCCATGGTATAATAAGGAACTAAAATCTTTGCGGAATCAAAGGAATAGGGTATGGCTTAAATATCTGAGCTTTGATGATGCTTCCCACTATACGAGCTATCAGGTTTTGCTTGATGAGCTTCGTGCTTCACTGGACCATCAATACGCTGCGTACCCACCTAATATGAAGTACTTGAATAATAACAATCCTAATAATCCTAAAATAATTATCAATCTTTCTGCTACATTTTTTGGTGATGCTTTTACGTGTGAAAATTTCGAACCTGATTATAATTATTTCAGTTATTTGAATGCTTTTCCAAAGATCTCTTTCAATTCGATTAATATTGACGTGGAAACTGTGGTGAATCATATTATATAGCTTAAAGGTGACTACTCTTCAGGTCTCCAGATGGGTTGTCCGCAATATTTTTAAAAAGGTGCTGTAATATTTTATCTGGTCCACTTACTACCCTCTTATAGAAATCACTGTAGACCGGTATATGTCCTAATTTTTGGAAAGACTTACATTAGGCCTACGTTATAGGACGATCATTGTAATGAAGGAAATAATTTTAGAATGGAAAATTAACCTATTACAAAGATTATTTCTGGAAAAAAAAATAATGCAAAACATGGGAAATAGTTTAGTAAATAGATTCTAGATAAAAAATCTTAAGTATATCACGTAATTTGTTTTTTATAATTATTTTTATAATTTGAATGACGAAACATGTTTTAATCGATCAGCTGTTTTGTGGACTGCGTTTCAATTTAATTTTTCGTCGATATTCTAACCTCAAACTTCAGCGTCCCAATAAGAAAATAATAATATATAAAAAAAATGGAGAAAATTTGTGACTCATCGGTAAAAAAAGGAAAGGGAAGAAATAATCAAATTGGATTCGATGAAAAAAACCATTACACGACTTAGCTATGAACGAAAATCTGACTGAAAGTTTCTCTGACATTCGTAAAAGAGGTATAACCACCTTTCATTGAAAATCAAAGAAAAACGTTCGGTTTTTACTAGTTCTAAAATTTTCTTCATTACAATGATCGTCGTATAACTTAGGCCTTAAAGATGAATCTACTACAATATACTTGAAGGAGTTTGTATCCAACGCTATAAAATCTATGGAGCGTGGTATGCAAACTGATACCTTTGAAACTGATTTTACCCCCTATTCTGGCACTGTGACAGTTTTATTGTCATAAATATTTATGACAATAATATTCTGACTGTAATTACGACTGCTGCGAAAATTCGTATTCTGGCAAATGGGTCATAATTACGTCCAAAATATGAATTTATACCACTTTAAACTGGTATAATTCGAGCGAGCTTTCGTGGGTATTTGAGAAATACTCTCGAAAATGTTTGTATGGGTTTGAAATTTTTCTATAGGTGTAAAATTATTTGTGTGCCTAAAAGAATGGTGGAAATTATTCCATATTTATCAATTGAATCACTCAGAGAACCCATATAAAATTTCGTTATGATGTAAAATATTGACAGTTGATAGTTATGAGCGCGTTAGAATACCAAATAGTATTAAACAAAAAAGTTATGACAATGACGTCATTTTATGACAGTCAGAACTTGTTATGACTACGTTCAGAATAAGGGGGTTAGTCAAGTGTTTGACAAGTTTTTTTTCTGAAATTGTTATACCTTGGTTTCTTTCCATTTTAATCAAGTGGATCAGTTCTTATTTCCATGTTAGAAGATATCTGGGCCCGTATTTGATTTCTTCACTCAATTGGTCGGATCGACAAAAAAAAACTTTAAAGACTTTGTCGATATAATTGAAATTTGGTATTTTACAACAGAAATCGAGATCGTGTTAAGATACCAAATACGAGGCCGGGTATTATTCAACTCTTGCATCTTCTGGTGTTCCACAAGGTAGTCACTTACGATCTATTCTATTCATAATTTCCATTAATAACGTAGCATCTATAATTCTCAATTCTAAGATTGTAATTTATCCTGATGACATGAAAATTTCAAAAGTAATATCTTCTGTATCAGATTATCACGCGCTTCAATTGGATCTTTCGAATTTTGCCAATTGGGACTTTAAAAGTAACTTGGTACTCAACGTGAATAAATGTCAATTAATTACATTCACTCGTATTCGATCGGCACTTCTTTTCGACTACAAGTTGTTTGGTAATTCTGTTCAAAGAGTGAAATCCTGTACTGATTTACCATAGGTGTAAGCTTAATTTTCGATCCCACATCGATAACTTAGTCAATAAACAAATTCTATGCTGGGTTTTGTAAAACGTTGGTCCAAATCCATATATTATTAAATCTCTTCATCTGACATTCGTTAAATCTATACTAGAGTATGCTAGCCAGATCTGGTCTCCTCATCATAGAGTGCATATCGAAAGAATCGAGGCTGTTCAGCGTAGATTCGCTTTAAAAGGTTTTTCCTGGATTGATGTAAATAACCTTCCTTCTTATACTGATCACCTTAAACTTATAGGCTTGCACTTGCAGACTTTGAGAAAATGTCGTCAGGTTGCTGATGTTCTATTCATCCACCAAATTCTTTCTGGATCAATGGACTCTTCTACTCTTCTTCTAAATATTTATTAACACGCACAATCTAAGAACGGTAAACAAATGTCAAAAAACCAATTTCCAGAATGTTACGCTAAGTCAACGAAAACTGCATGTTTTGATTACAATAATAGATCTGTTTTATTTGCCATACCATGGAGCAGGATAAGTGGCAAATAAAACGAGCAGGAGTAGGAGAAAGTTTTAATTCAAATGTTTGTAGCGCTGCTTATTGTAATGAAATGAGAAACTTTTAGCTAATACACTTTTTATGGTAGAAAATTGAACTAATTCGGGTGTAATAGATACACCTAGTCTGAAAGTAGTGTAGGATTTGCTCTTTTGTTGTTTTTGTTTTCAATGTAAAAATTTGCTCTACCCCAGAGCAAGTGGCAAATAAAACAGACCTATTAACAAGCAGGCACTAAGAAAATTTTTTTATACCTAATCCGACACACTACTAGTGCGTTGTATTAATTAATTTACTAATTTTACTAATTGTGTAACTAATTTTTATTACTGTGACCGTGACCGTGTTGTTGGTCAGATTTATCCTATTATTTTATTGGTTCGTTTGTGTTGGTGTAGGGGCGAGGGATTTTCTTTCTACATACAATTATTTTATAATCAGCTAAAATTTGGAAACCGAAAATTACATATGAATAGGGATGGAAAAAATATATCGATATATTTTATATATCGATATATTTAATAAAATACATCGATATATTTATATCGATGTTTGTCAACGATATATCGGAAAAAATATCGATATATTCCTGAATATATCGACATGCATTTGCACTTCGATTCACTGCTACCCTGGATTGCACTGAAAGATGAAAGTAAGAATAAAGAAATCTACTTATATCATTTTCTAGTACGTGTTATCAAAAAGCATACAATAATGAGAGTTTCCAATTTGGGCACGTCTGCAAGCGTCACATTATTAACAGTTTTTGTTAAAATGACTCTGTGTGATATAAAATTTCATGTATTTACAGTCAAAACGAGGCGCACTTTGCAGTGTTGCAAACATCTCACTAATTTATATAGAAATGATTACATGCGGTATTATTTAATAACCAACATAATTTTTAACAATGTTAATACACCTGCTATACACTGCACTGCAATCGATATTGAAAATTTTAAAGAGTTCTCTTGAAAAAATGACTACCGAGATATGCATTGGGACAAAACCTAAAGAATACTCTACTGTTCTGTATTGGTGTGATTTGTTGTTGTTGTTATAAATCCAGAACAATTTAAATATTATAAAAACTATTTTATTTTCTGAAACACGTCTATCTTCGTCGACGTTCAATATAAAAGAGAACTTAAAACTACAATATAAAATATTAATATAATATAATTTACTTGTTTTCTGGAGATGGGAATAACGGGTCTCTTTATCTCTTTATCCCGATCTAGCCGAGGATAAAGAGATATCACATCAAATTAAGAGAGACTGCCATGTGGTGAATTTAATATGATCGCCACATTACTCCCCCTCGAGAAAAAGAAAAGAAATTTTTCTTTTCATTTTAAATATGACTTTTGATGTTTCTGACCTGGTTTGCATATTGGAATTGAAATCTGTGATTGGATTGAAAGCAGGCTTTATTCTATCGATCGTAAAACATTTTTCATTCCTTGCGATGACTTTATATGGACCCATATATGGTGGACTTAAACTGTTCTTATAAATCGGATCTTTTACAAAAATATGAGTACAAGTTTTAAGTGCTTGTGATATGAAAATTTTATGTTGTTTTCTTGATCCTTCTTGTGGCTTTAGGTTTGAAATGGTTTTGAAAAATAACTTGGCTGATTCAACTGTAAGATTTGATTGTTTCAGATGCTACTAGTTCACCGGGTAATCGAAGAGGTTGACCATAAAGTAGTTCAGCTGGAGAAAATCCTAATTTATTTATAGGTGTAGATCTTATACCTAGTAATATCCATGGTAAATAATTATACCAGTTTTTGGGTGATTCCATGGTTCTAATAATAACTTTGAGTTGACGGTGGAATCTTTCTATAGACCCATTGGATTGTGGATGATAAGGAGTAGTCCTTATTCTCTTGTTGCCCAAAATAGAAAGAACTTCTTTAAATAAAAGTGACTCAAATTGAATACCTTGATCGGTTGTTATAGTTTTCGGAACACCGTATGGAGCTATCCAATTGCGAATAAAGGTTTCTGCAATTGTTTCTGCGTTTATAGATCGTATTGGAAGTGCAGCTGGCCAATGAGAGAAACGATCTTTAATGGTCAATATGTATGAAAAACCTTTTGATGGAGGAAGAGGACCCACAATATCCATGTGTATGTGTTCAAATCTCATGTTTGGAGAATTAAACTTTTGAAAAGGTGAAATCGTATGCCGATTGACTTTCGCTTTTTGGCAAGGTATGCACGTTTGCGACCATTGATTTGTATTCGCATTCATTTTAGGCCAGAAATATTTGCAAGTAATGAGTTTTCTGGTGGATCTTATTCCGGGATGTGCTAAATTGTGAATAGAGTTGAAAACTTCACGTCGTATTGTGGCGGGTATGAATGGCCTGTTTTTACCTGTCGATGTTTCGCACCATATGCTTACATCTTCCAAAGGAATTAAAACTTTTTGAAGGACAACGTTTGATTTGTTTCTATTCGTTAAAATGCCTTTTAGCTCAGGATCGTTTTCCTGTTCCATGAATAATGAATGAAAATCGAATTTTATTTTCATGTCAACTGTATCTATATAACATCTTGATAATGTATCAGCTACAGTGTTTAAAGATCCTTTAATATATCTGATGTCATTTGTGAATTGTGAAATGTATCCTAAATGATTTGTTTGACGCGGCGATTTTTCCGACTTGGAGAAAAGAACATGCGTCAGAGGTTTGTGGTCCGTATATACTGTGAACTGTTTGCCTTCGACAAAGTATCTAAATTTTTTTATTGATAAGTAAACAGCTAGCAGTTCTCTGTCGAATGTAGAATACTTTTGTTCGGTTGGTTGAAGCCTTTTTGAGAAGAAACTAATGGGTTCCCACTGATTTTGATTCAGTTGTTGTAAGACACCACCGACCGCATCTGTCGAAGCGTCCGTACAAATGCTAATTCTAGCATCAGAGATTGGATGAGATAGAAGTGTGCATTTTTCTAACTCTGATTTGAGAGATTGAAACGCTATTTCATGAACATCGTTCCATTGAAATTCAAACTTATCGTTTTTCTTTGGATACTTTTTTATAAGTTCGTAAAGAGGTGAAGCTAAAGAAGATATTTTTGGGATAAAGCGATGATAGAAATTTATCATTCCCAAGAATCTTTGTAACTTTTTTAAGGTATTAGGTGATAGAAAATTTTGTATTGCTGATATTCGATTTTTTGATGGTCGAATACCTTTTTCCGAAATGTTGTGGCCTAAGAATTCTATTTCTTGTAGGCCAAAATCGCATTTGTTAGGATTAACAGTAATGCCATTTTGTTGTAGCTTCTTAAAAACAAGATGAAGATGTTTTGAATGGTCTTCAGCTGATTTGCTAAATACCAAAATGTCGTCTATATAAACGAAAATGAAATCAAGTTCGTGAAGAATTTCATTTATAAAACGTTGAAAACTTTGGCTACCATTTTTTAGTCCAAAAGGAAGACGAGTGAATTCGTATAATCCAAACGGAGTGGTAACAGCTGTTTTGAAAATATCTTGATGGGCAATCGGAATTTGATGATATGCCCTAAAAAGATCTATTTTTGAAAATATTTTTGACCCATGTAAATTCATGTTAAAGTCATTAATATTAGGTAGTGGATACGTGTCGAATATTGTTGATGCATTCAATGCACGGTAATCTCCACATGGGCGCCAAGAAGAGGATTTGTTTTTCGGTACAATGTGCAAGGGTGAAGCGACTGATGACGATGAAAGTCGACATATGCCCATTGATACCATGGTATCGAATTCTTCTTTTGCTAATTTATATTTATCTGCATTCAGTCTTCGTGGACGTGCTGACGGCAATGCTCCACTTACCTGAATGCGATGTACAGTAGTATGATTGACAGACATATTGAAATTAGGTGGTGCTTTTAAGGAAGGATATTTGTCAAGAATCCGTCCGAAACGATCTTCAAAAGAGTGAAGTCTCGGAGACCTTAATGCAGCTACCTTTTCTTTGCAGTTGGTATGAAGGGAAGTGGTTTTATCTTGTATCTTTCTTTTACGTAAATCAACCGTTAAAGCATATTTGAACAGAAAGTCCGCGCCTAGTATTGGATTATCTACACAGGCTATTATAAATGTATGTTCGAAATCGCGGCGTAAATCTAAATCTAAAGTTAAATGTTTGTAACCGTATGTTCTGATTGGGCTTCCATTGGCTGAGATTAGATTTGAATTAGAAATTAAGAAATTTGTTGGAAATTTGTTTTTTGGCAATACTGAAACTTCAGCACCTGTGTCAATTAAGAAATCTAACTTTGTTTTTTTATCATATACGAAAAGACGGCGAGACCATTGTTCTGCTTTCGCTGCCGGAAACGAAGCAGAATTTACTCGTTTTTTTGAATTATTAACTGTTGAGTTTTTACTACATGGAGAGATACATTTTTTAGCCTTTTCCCCAAATTTTGTGTGATACCAGCAAATGGCATTTTCACTTTTCGACTGTGGACAAGTTTTCGAAATATGAATCTTGTGATTTGATTTATTAATGTTAATCTGACTTTCTAGTTTCGATAGTCTTTTACTTATATCACGAAGTGTTTTACCTATATTGTCTTCAGACGTAGGAGAATTGCTTTGAATTACTGATATATGAGCAGGTAAAGAAGCATGAATTTTATCACCAATTTCCCCTAATTCCTCTATTGTTTGAGTTTTTTCTATAGTAATTAAACACGCTTGAATGGAGGATGGAAGTTTGCTGAGCCATAAACGTTTTAATAATAGTGGATTAACTAAACTATTAGAGTCTGATAGAGACTTCATCTTTCTAAAAAGATCAGATGGCTTTAAATCACCAAGTTCTACTTTGTGCAATAAAATGTCAAGACGCTTTTCTTCTGAGTCAGTTGTACGTGAAATTATAAAATTTTTAAGGTTTTCATATCTGTCAGTTGCTGGAGGTGATAGCAGTGTATCTGGTACCAATTCCATGGCTTCTTGTGGTAAAGCCGATACGAGATAATCATATTTAGTGTTGGAAGAAGTGATTCCCTTGACTTTGAATTGAGCTTCGACTTGCAAAAACCAAAGCTGTGGCTTACTATTCCAAAATGGAGGTAGTTTCAGAATTGAAATATGTGAATTTAGTAATTCTTGCAATTGGGAAGAATTTCTTGCCGTAGGGTTGATTATTGACGAAGTTGTCTGACCACTTGTATTTGTGTTGTCACCCGTCATTTTTATCAGATTTTGATTTTGAAATTAGTGTTGAAGGAATAAGAAAAAGAAAAAATTTTTTTACTTCCAGATTAAGTTCACCAATATGCGAATTTTAGTGCCACGCAATCAACTAACCAAACTTTTAAGCGACCACGTGCCCTTCTTTCAATTCACTCACTTTGTTCAACGTGATACAGAGAAAAAAATTTAAATTTTTTACACATTTACAAAAAAAATTAATTGCCTTAAAATATTGCAAACCTAAAAATGTAATTTTTTATGTTTTAATTGGGGAAAAAAAATGAAAATTGAAAATTAAATTATAAAAAAATTATCTTTTTTGATGATGAAAAAATTTTTTTATGATGTTACTGCAATTTTCTTTGTTAAAGTTGAAAAACCGCTATGATGATCCGTTTTTATAGTTGTAAAATGAGTTCCTTTGTTGAATAATAAATTTTTTTGTGAATCCGATGCAGTTTTTACAGTTGAATTTATAAAGTTGATATCAATATGTTGCCGTTGAAGGAAAATTATAATTATTATTATAATTTGATGCGCTCTTTTATAAATATATATGTCGATATATGATGATTAAAATACAATCGTTGACTCGATGTATGTTGAATCAGAATATAGATGTGTTAAGTGTGATAGACACTCGATGAAAAAAAAAAAATCAGCAACAAATACACCCTGATGCACAAAATTCCACTTTTTATTTTTAAGAAAATAAAAATGTGGTTTTTATGTAACAACGTTGATCACGTCGGAGGTCACCATTTTGTTCTGTATTGGTGTGATTTGTTGTTGTTGTTATAAATCCAGAACAATTTAAATATTATAAAAACTATTTTATTTTCTGAAACACGTCTATCTTCGTCGACGTTCAATATAAAAGAGAACTTAAAACTACAATATAAAATATTAATATAATATAATTTACTTGTTTTCTGGAGATGGGAATAACGGGTCTCTTTATATCTTTGTCCCGATCTAGCCGAGGATAAAGAGATATCACATCAAATTAAGAGAGACTGCCATGTGGTGAATTTAATATGATCGCCACATCTACTATTAGGATTTAATAAGCGATTTGGTCAAATCGAAAAGTTACATTTGTTGGCCATTGCTACTCTACCTGACAAGGAATTTAAACAATTGCATTTCAATGATCCAATAGCTTATGCGTCAACAATTAAGAATTTAAAACGAGATATTGCGTTAAATTTGGATAGTATTGTAAGTAGTGACATCAACAAATAAATGGGATACGCTGATGAATCTTTTGATTTACGGAAGCATCATAAACAAATAGCTCATTCCAAGCGACGAAAAGGTATTGATAGTAATGTCCCTGATGCAGTTACTCAATATTTGCAATTACCAGTATAGTACATAATTTAAGTCAGGATCCTTGTTTGATCTGGGATGAAGCAAAGAGCCTTTTTCAAAATTTGTACAAAGAAGTACAAAAATATTTTTGTATTGTTGCTACAACAGTGCCGTGGGAGCAAAAGACTCTGCAAATTCTTACTTTTGCAATCACTTCTTTTTGAATACTGGCAATTTTAATTATTAATGTTTTTCTAATTATAGTTTCAAATATATTTATTAATTATAGATTAATAATAAAATTACTACTTTGATGTTTGGAATATATTCCATCCCGAAATGGGAAAAAGAAAGATTCTGATGCAAGAATAGCCAACACATGGATAGAACTTTAAAATTTCACCGGCCATGGACCAATAAAAGAAACAAAGCAATGGCACAAACTAACACCTAAAATATATTTGTATACGCTACCTATAAATTTAAATGTCGATGGTGAAACGTCAAAATCATCGCTATATATATTTTGTATACGCCATATTTCATATCTGTGTTACTTTTAAAGACTTTAGAGAATTGGCGAACCACACACTGAGAAGTAAAAAGAGAAAGGTAATAGCTTATTTAAATAAAATAGGTGGAGGCTCGGAAAAGAACAGTTTTTTATAGGAAATCGAACTCAGGGCTCTCCAAATATGGGGTAAAGTAGTGTTAAACGGTATTGTTAGGGAAGGAATAAGGTTTGAATCAGTCGCTTCGACTTCCAATTGTGAAAATTATATAATTGCGGAAACCCTAGGCAGTGGATCTCCATGCCGTCCCTTAAAATATAAGAAGAACCTTTTTTTTAATATTTTTAAAATAGATCGTATAGTCGAAAATGGAAATGTGGATAAGATAGTTGCAGTTGGAGAAATCTGTGTAGAAAAATTAAAAAGGATGGCTAATGCCAAGGAGGCTGAAACAAAAGAAATAGCGAGAATGGCGACAATCAATTAATGCGGTTGCAGAACCATTGCAGATAGTAGCAAGTGCATTTTGTAATTTAATAAACCATTGAAATAAAATAAAATTGTTATAAACAATAAACTTTCAATTTCTATTTTATTTATTTGTTGTTATAGTTATATATTTCTCTCTATGCACAAATCCCTAGTTCTTCTTCTCAATGAATACCACGAATTGTTATCTAAAAACAAATAAAAAAAATGATTTAATAAATAATAATATGAAGTTAATTAAGGTGCTTCCAAGTTTCATGAAAATCCAACTTCTATAGGCCGAATTAGGAAAGGTTTTATATTCCCTTCCCGCCTTGTAACCCCCATCGAAAATCTAAGTACCCTATACTCTAACTTGGAAAGGCATCTAGGCATGTACCAAATTTTATTAAAATTTGTTCAGTAGTTTTGAGGTCTAAAGGGAACATACAAACAAACAGAATTTCAGTTTTTTAGTATAGCGTATAGGTATAGCAGATCGATAGATGTGTGAAGCAATCGCTGATTTAATGTAATGGTGTCTCGTGAATCTCATGAAGATTTTCATCTCTCTATATGCGGCAATTTTGCTTACTAACACACCCAGAGAGGTGGATATGGGGCTCATCCGAGAAGAGGATTTTCTTTGAAAAATCAGAATTCTTATCTCTGTAGAACAATTCAACAATTTTAACGACTTCAGCGGTGGCTAAGCGATCCATTTCATAAATGTGTTGTTGCATACTGACATTTGACACTTTGAAAACAAGTGTTTATCGAGAGCTGCTTGATTTACAGTGCTGCCAATATAGAAAACTCAAATTGGATCACCCTATCTCATTATACTCGTTGACTTACCCCACAACACCATTGGACTTATTTCAAGACATAATTTCAGTCGGACTGACAAAAAATTCCAAATTTTCGAGTCTCCATTAGACTGTTTTTCAGTCCGACTAAAATTATGTCTTGAAATAAGTCCAATGGAGTCGTGTGGTTATGAAACACTGTGAAGCCGATTTTATTGGTTGATCGAGTTAGCTCTGAGTCCAAAATAGAAATTTTATTGTTGCTTTTCATCGCAATGGTAGAATTTATTGTATCGAATTGTTCATTCAATGGTTTTAAATTTTGATTGTCATCAGATTTTCGGGTAACGTCAAAAACATCATTCACGTATTTATACCAAATTCTATGGAGTAAGTTTTGATCTTTTAATTTATATTCAAAATAAACTATAAAATATTCAGCTAAAATTGGTAAAAGGGGGATCCCCATACTGGTCCTTTATTCAACTTTAAAGAAAGCATCTCAAAACTGGAAAAAATTTTGGTCCATACATGTTTTAGTTACTTTCAAACAAACTGCCTTCTCCTCCTCTGAAATATGCAACTGGTCCAAATGTTTTCTTAACCCTTCTATGGCTAGGTATTGGAACACCAGGAAATAAGGTTTCGACATCAAAAGATACCATTCAAAATAACGTCTTTTACTTCGTCAACAAATTCTTTACCGACAGCCTTCTGACAGGTGGAAATTCTCTTAATTTGTTTACCAACCATTTTACCAATTTATAGGATGGAGCATTAATTGTTGAAATTATTGGCCGTAATTAGTCACTCACTTTATGTATTTTTGATAATCCATACAATTTCGGAACTGAAAGATTACTAATGCTCAGGGACTATTGTTATTTTATACCAAAAAATTTCGTAATTTTCTTGATGTCATTTTTCATCTTTATAATCATTCTGGCTAAGGGACAATTTTCGGCAGCAGGGCCTTCAATTATAAGTTTGCTCATTCTGTTATCATATTCATTTTTGTCCATAATAACTAATTTATTTTCTTTGTCGGCTGTAATGTAATAAAATTCTTTTTGTTTTAAGTTCTTTAAAATATTTTGTACTTTTGTACTTTGTCAATGCACTGCAAATTGAATTTTCTGATTTGTAAATGGGATCACATAAATTAAAAACCAAAATTTGAAATTTTGAATAACTCCAACCCTGCTGGACCGATTCTTTCAAAAAGTACATTCTCTAGACTGGACCGGTTGCTTGTATCAAATTTGGTTCAAATCGGTTGAACAGTTTCAATAAAAATGCAAAATGTATGAAATAGAGTAGGTAAAATGCCCCATACTAACTCTAAAGCGGCTTAACCGATTCTTTCAAAAATTACCCCATTTTCTAAGTTGGATCGGTATATACGCTTATACCAAATTTGATTCCAATCGATTGAGCCATTTCCAAATTTTATAGTGGCACGAAGGCAGAGGAGTAGTACTCACCGCTTTTATATATTAAGTTGGATTGAACGATATCTCTGCTTTTTACGACTTTTTGTTTGGTAACATCCCACCAAACAAAATGATTGAAAAATATATCTAAACGATTTGGTTTTGCGATAGTTTGTTCGAATTTCAATTCTTAAATGATTCATAAATATTTTGACGGACTAAAATGTATCCAAATCAACGAGTATTTATAAGCACCTCCATCATGATGAACAGTCTAATTAAATACACGAGGACTCAATCAATAACAGGCTCTTCACCTTTTGTTTGCTTAACGAAAAGTTAAAATATGCAGAATTAACACCCCGCTGCATTCTTCTAATAGTTTCAAACTTTCCATAATCGTTACGATGGCTGTTGATCACGAATAAGCTAAAGCCTTTTAGACAGTACGCGTTAACTTTTAATTTTAAGTGTCTGAAAAGGCTCGCAGATTCAATGACACCAACAAAAATTTGATGAAGGAAGATTATATCAGTGCGTTTCTGCAATGCCTGAGAGGCATTTAGTAATACATGGATCAGAAAATTCGTTTGACCATTGTTTTACCACACGACTCCACACGACTTATTTCAAGATTTATTTTCAATCGGACTGAAAAAGTCTTGTAGAGACTGTAAAAATTGGAACGAATTGGACGAAGTATTATTAACAGTAAATGATGTCTTCTTCATCAGCTGTAGGGGAGGACTCATCATTTCGATTTGTTGTCAAGCTTTTATAGTAATCATATTTAACAGGAGTAATGAATTTTAGCAGGTTAATCATGTCTCTCCGTTTTTCCCTTGTGACAGTTCTACCTTTGGAATATAATAAAGGTTTATCTACATTTTCCAAACTTTGTGATCTACCTGCTACAGGTTTCCTTATATGAATGGCATTAAATTTTGAATCTTCATTATAGTAACTTTTGAATTGTATAAGGTGGGGTTTTCGACCTATCTAACTTTATCCAGCGCACTTCTGACGGCATCTGCATATTATATCGACAAATGTTTTCGCGGGTATTAAATTTCCTCCTCTATTCATGTATGCAAAACCCTTTTTTCTTTTATGCTTTTGTAAATTTCGGGCCCAATTATCAGGACTAATTCTTTTCCCCCTTATCTATGTGTTTGTTGCAATATTTTTACTGTTGAAAAGGCTGAAAAATACGTCGTCCGTGTAATATTTTTAAAGTATACAGTAGAAGTTGAAATATACCCATTTACACATTTATTCTTAATAATAATTAGTTTGACTTAACAAGTACTTGATCCTGTGACAATTAGACTGGGACTGATTAATTTATTTTACTTTAATTCTGATAAGACGACACTAAAAAATTTACCGTTATCATTCGGAGTTTGCTAGTGCATTTGAGTTGCATTAATGCAACGATTTACATTAGAGTACGGAGTTAATCAAAATGGCCTCTGAAATAGATTATTTATTTTTCAGTGGCCAAAAAAAAATTTATCGTTTAATGGTGTATATCTTTATTATTCAGGAAAGTTATTATACATATAAAAAATTATGACTATACTAAGTTCTTTGACAGTTAAATTTAAGATTTTTCAAAAAGTGGAGTTAATCGATTTGTGCAGCGAACGGCTGAATTGTGTCAATATGAAATTGAAAATAAGTTCGTCATCATAAATAACTCCTAAATTCCTAATAAAATCAACTCTTGAATAAGTTTTTACTATATTTCCACGTAAATATTATTATTTGACACTTTGACACGATTTCCATATAACACAGACAGTATTTACTGCCTTATAAAAAAAATCGAATTTATTAAATTTGTAATGAAATCAAATTCTGCCGATTAAATGAAAAAAATCCGACGTCCATTTGTTTTCCAATAACAAGAAATGCACTCTTCTGATACAGACTGTATGTAGAATAGTATTTTATTTTTATTAATTTAAATTGAATAAATTCCATTGGAAGAGTAGAGTACGTGCGCAGTATGAACGCCGGGTGCTATCAAGTAAGTACGTCGAAGAACCCCCAAAAAAAAAACGTACTTTCACAATTTGTTTTTCTTTTTTCTTCTTAGCTTTCTGATTTTAGAAGCACATGTCTCTGGTCTGGTCCATAGGAGCAAAGATAGAGGCTGTCTAAAACTTTGTTTTATATACATGATCGCGTTCAGTACATAATAATCTCTAATGTAATCTATGTCTTCTTTTTGTTAATCTAAAAATTACTTCAAATATCTAATACTCTCTTTGAGATTTATATATATTCATTCCTCGAGCAATGAATGTGAAACGATCGCACTACTAGCCAGAGGAGCCATCTAAAATTAAACAATTTGAGGCAAGTAGCCAGGCAGGCAACTAGGCAGGTAGGACGTGCGACTTTGGCTGCTTTCTCGTCCAAAATATAAAAATATGTCTGGCATTGTGTGACGGTGTAGTTTTTAATTAGAAAAAAAAAATCATATTTTCTTCATGAATTTTGTAAAATAATAAAAAAAAAAAAAATTTTTTTGCTTAGTTTTGTGAAACAAATATTTTGTTCGAACGAAAACTTTTTCTAAATCGCAGAAATCAAAAAGAAAATTCACAGAAGAGAAACCGAGTTAAAAAAAAAGAAAAGAAAATAGAAAAGTGAGTGTTTCTAGTGTGAAATAGTTTTTAAAGGAAAAATTTCTTTCCACCTATTTTTGGAAATCATTTTTAAAAAAGTTTTGTTTGCTTTTATAGAAAATTTAAAATATTGTTCAAAAATGTTTCAAAAGTCGAATTTTGAAAGATATTTTTTCTCTTAAAAAAAAAAGAAAAAGTCTATTTTCCGAACATGCGTACTCGGAACTTGGGAAAATCTTAAAGAAAAATAACTTTTTTATTTATATTTTTCGTGTGTTTTTTTTAAAAAAACAGTGATTCGCGCGAATTACAATATGGGCTTCTCGGTGAAAATACTTAAATTTCTTTAGATTCGATTGTTTGTTAAGAAGAGAAAAAAAAGCATTGCATAATAAACGACAAATTAAAGTAATTTCGTATTTTCTTCATTAACTCAAAATAGTATTGAATTCACAATTTACCCTATTTCGGTCTGACCGTTATCGAGCTTTCCGGATATTGCTAAAATCACGGTTTACAACAAAATTTAATAAAATAAAACAAATCCAGTTATACTAAAGGCACATATAGGATATTCATACCTTAGTATCGATACTACAGTATAGCCTTGTACCATGGTATAAAAAGGGGTTGGCACACATCAAATATATAGAAAACTACCAAACCGATTAGACGGGGAATGTTTATACCACAGTCTTTATACAAGCTACACAAGGAGTGTATTCGTGTGTGTGAGCACAGCATCACTCGTTCTTAAACCGTCAAACTGTTAAGATCTGCTATTTTACTATTTACTATGTACTTTTAAATTATATTTACCTGTTGACGGTCAGTAAGCGAATGGCGCGCTTGAAATTTCGAAACAGACACAAACAGTGACTCTTGTTTGTGTGCGTAAAAAACTCTGTTGCGCCAACATTTCGAGAGATAGATCTTCTGCCTCGGCCCCAACCCACCGATACCTATGTCTGCGGTAGAATTCTACCCAAAAAACACCATGTGTAAACCGGCACTTAGTTATGTCGACGAAACGGAGGCGGGACCGGAACGGAACGAAAAAAACAAATACATGATTCAATTAATTTGGAGTCCGTTCCGTTTTTTTTGGCATTTGTATTTATCGTAACGATTGTGCTCCTTTTTTTCATATTGTGAACGAACTTTCTACGTCAAACAACTCGAACATTTTTTTTAATTGGATGGCGGGAAGTTTGTTGTTTTTTTAATTCAATAATTAAGAGTTAAACCATGACATAGAACTCGAAATCCATTTTTTATGAGTCCAATGAGAGCCACGCGTTTTTGTGGCGTCACAAAATTAATTCAAATCAATGCGCTTCAATTGTCCTAAATACAATGATAGCAGCACCACTTTGTAGCGCCGCAAAGTTTGATGAAACTTTAAACTTTGTGGCGCGCTGTTCTATTATCGTTTGTTCCGTGTCTCATTTTAGGAAAAAAAAAGTGGAATATTTAAAATTTTATCCTTTTCATACGCTTTCAAAGCAATAACACTTGCTTTAATTACCGTAAGTATCTTTTTCTTAACCATTTTGAATCACTTTTATTTCACAAAATAAAATCATCTACCATCTTCGGACTTTCGATGATAAATGTCAAAACAATCGCGTGGCGCTCATTGTATCTCGGATGCCACAAAGTCGCGCCACAGAAAAAACGCGTGGTTCTCATTGGACTTAGGGCTTAAGTTGGATTCAAATACTTAGCCCGTAAAAGTTTTGGTTGGAAGAGACTATCATAAAATTGGCTCACTTTGTTATATGTTAAAAGAAGTGTTGCTATATTCGATTTTCATCAAATGAGTTTTTTAATTGGTATTTCCACATTGGAATTAGGATGTTAGACGAAAAACTAACCAGATCTACTCTAAGTTTGAACATATAAACTATTTCTTCTAAATCGGTCAAGTAATTTGGTTCTCATGATGGATACAAAAATGTATTGCCATAGTTAAATTAAAACTAAAAAGCACTGTAGCAAGTCTTGTTCTAGAAAAAGCTGGGGATTCACAAAAGAAGTGTTCTGCTAAATCATTTTTTTTTCAGACGGGCAGCACATGCTGGACTTTCTGTCACCCATATTTTCCAAAAGTGTTCGTTCAGGGAGCAGTGTCATATCACAATGCTTACAATGGTACAATCCTACGAAAAGCTAAATATGAGAAAATTGTACGGAGACCTGAACATTTTCAAATAAATATATAATGTGGGTATTCCCTTTTCGTTATAAATTGTGGTGTATCGTTGTATTATTTGCTACTTTTTTCTAACGAAAATTATATAACGACTAGTAAAAGTTCGTAATAGAACGGAAAATAAGAAATTGGCTACAGAGGTACCCGCTCTCCGTTATGTGTAAAATGCTTAACAAAGAGTGTAACCATGATTTTTTTTCTGTTAGCGAAACTGTTTTGTTTGACTAATGTTCTGTGTAGACCGCATATGTTAAACAGAAATTTCTGTTCTAACATTTCTGTTACTAGCCGTTTCCACACGACATAAATTCAGTCAGAGCAGGTGTTATGTCTGCTGTTCTGTCATGTTGACATGAAATGTGACCACAATCGACCGCAAATGCTCTCAATTGATATTTACTAACATAACATCTGCCTGGCCTGCCTTATAGGTGGTTTACACAGTGCGAGCTAGCGTGCGAGTTGGCGTAGACAGTAGTTGCAGGATAGCTACTGTCATTGTGTAAACGTATCATGCGAGTTACTGTCAATGCGAGTAGGACATCAGCTGGCGTGCGAGCGACAACATTTTTTGTTTTCACTGTCCACTCGCCTTCTCCCACCACATCATACGACAGTAGCTCGCTCGCAACTGTACTGTGTGAACTACAAGCGAGTGACTGCGAGGCCAGTGTTTAAATCGGTGCGTATTACCATTATCTTCTTTTTAAAAAGTTTTTTTTGAATATTCATAATGTCTGGAAGGTGGTCTACCCAAGACAATGTAAAATTTGTCCAATTCTATAAAGAGCAAGTAAACCAGAACAGAACAGCTTTGATCCTAATTATAATTATATGTCATGATAGGAACTGTTATTTTCAGACCTCGTAAAGTCGACTACTGTCCACTCACAAGGACAGCTGCTTTCACTGTGTAAACAACCCGTAAACAGTCGAGTGCAGGCAGCGACTTCCATGCCAGTTGGCTTGACAGTTACTGCCTACTCGGAAAGACAGCTACTAGGACTGTGTAAACAACCCATTAGTCCTGGTTATATTTCCAAGTGTTTGGTTCTTTCTGCCGCCTCTTTCGTTAAAATATATCGGATTATGTGTCATTCGATTCCACAGAAAGGTTCTGGTCCTAATGAAGGGTAATCCTGCCCATTGCCCTGGCCAGTTTGTCGGCTTCTTCATTGTCCTCGATACCCATATGTCCCAGTACTCAGTGCAGAATAACTTTGTTATTTGTGCTTAGCTTGTTCAATTTAGTCACACATTCTTCTACCATCTTAGAGCAAATTGTATGCGAATTTAAAGCTCTGATGGTTGAAGGTTGACTTTCGTGCACCTTGCAATAGCAGAAAATGGCATTTTCTGATTTGTAAATATTCACATTAACCAAAAAACAAAATTTGGGATTTTGACTAACTCCAAAGCGGCTCAAACGACTCTTTCATAAAGTACCGCATTTTCTAAGTTGAATTGCCAAATATGTTATGCATACACCAAATTTGGTTGATATCGGTTGAGCAGTTTCAAAGTGGCACGGACGCGGAGTAGTACACTGCCATTTTATATATTAAGATACAAAACGACTTACATCGATAAGGAAATATTCATATTGTGAATGTGAATCGCGAGATATTTTTCTTCAAAAAATAGACATTTCCTGTAGTTTTAGCTCAATTTCCCGAATCTTAATGGAATGTCTGCACCAAAAATCGCAGGCAACCCTATTCAGCTATTCAGATTTTTAAAGTGGCAACCAATGAATTTTGTTTTATTTTTACAAAAATTAGCTATTTTTATTGAATTCAATAAGTAAATATTATTATTTTTCCTTTACAGATATAAATTTACTGATAAAGACCTGATAAACTAACGCACAATCATAATGGATCCAGAAGCATTTTTAGATATGGCCAATCAGGTCATAAAATTAAAAATGTTTCCATATTTTGATATTGCACACAGTTTACTATGTGCCTTAAGTGTACGAGAAGATTTAGGAGCTGGTGCACAAGCATTTTCCCGTAAACATCCTTTAGCTTGTTGGCTATCAACAATGTTGGTTATATTTGCTGGTGGTATGGTAGCTAATGGACTTCTTGGTGAACCGGTATTAGCTCCACTTAAAAATACTCCACAATTATTGGTTGGAACAGTGGTCTGGTAAATAAATATACATGTATACATTTTCTAGGTGTAACAAAAAAATTGGCGACTACATATATAATAGATGTGTACTTTTTCTAAAAAAAAAAATATGGTACTGGTATCATAAGGACACTTCTAAAGTTCCACGTCGATTTGTCAATTAGTATAATTTTGACAGTCAAGTAAGTGTATCGCGCTTGTGGGAGATTATACTCTAAAGAGGCGTCCAAACGCACAGTTTTTTACTCAGTTTTGCCTGCGCAAATCAAATTTGCGCATGCAAAACTGAGCGTCTGGACAAGTCACAGTTCGTTTGCGCAGGCAAAAGTGCGGCTTGCGCGATTTCAGATCGTGTCTGGAAAATAACTGTGGTACGTGCATGCAAATCGTAGCGTGTGGACGAAAACTCATTATTTTACACAGTTTTCATGCAATTACGAAAGGCGAAAGGCACGAAAATGTCTTCAAGAGACTTTTTAGATGAGCTAAGCTTAAACTATTCATTATTAAAACTTCTAAGCACAATATCTTGACATTAAGAAGTTCCAAAGAAAACTGTGTAAAAATATGGAAAAGACGGTATCGTGTGGATACAAAATTTGAGCAGGCTTTCCCACAGAAAAACTGCGCAAACTACCACTGTGCAAAAAGACTGAGCGTTTGGACCGTACTTAAAAGGAAGTATATTTTGACCGCAAACATACATACATGATTTTATTTTTGATCGAGAACTTTTTGATACACCTAGTCAATTTATATAGAAAACAATAATAGTTTTTTGCCGTTTTTTCTCTTCATAGGTATATTGTGTTCTACACCCCTTTTGATATTGGTTATAAATTAGGAAAATTTCTTCCAATTAAAGTGGTCGCAAGTGCTATGAAAGAGATTTATCGAGCTAAAAAAGTTTACGATGGTGTTTCACATGCTGCCAAACTATATCCGAATGCTTATGTGATTATGATTATAATTGGAACGCTGAAAGGTAACGGAGCTGGTTTTACAAAATTATTTGAAAGGCTTATTCGCGGTGCATGGACACCGACTGCAATGGAATTTATGCAACCCAGTTTGTAAGATATTAACGCGCGTCTAAAACAAGTGACCGAACAAGTTGGTGTATGGATCGAGCTAACATTCTTTTGTTCGCTCGTTCTCGGTTACTGATGATTCGTGTGCGGCGAGTGTGATCACCAAAATGAATTCTCGTTCGCTTGGTTTGGACGCGTCTTTAGAGAAACTTTAAAGACATTTTAAGAAATACATTTTTTCCTTTTTTTTTTAGCTATACAAAAGCATCTTTGGTTGCATCGATTATTTTCGTTCTTGATAAAAAGACTGATTGGATTTCAGCTCCACATGCACTTGTCTACTTCGGTATTGTGATATTCTTGGTTTATTTCAAATTATCTTCGATATTACTGGGAATTCATGATCCATTTGTACCATTCGAAAATCTTTTCTGTGCACTTTTCTTTGGTGGTATTTGGGATAGTTTAGCAAAAATTTTAGGACGCGGACAGATAAAAGAAGGCGAAGCCAAAGACATGAAGAAAACTAATTAGATTTTGTATTTTATGTGATTGGCGGTGAAAATGCAATTTTGAGAGATTGATTAATATTTTTTTTTTTTTTTGTGTCTTCCTGGTTTAAATTTTTCTTTTCTTTTTTGTTAACATAAAAAAAAACGGTTATCTTGACTTTAAATTTCTAGTCAGAAAAAATTATGGAAATTCAAAAAAATTTATATTATCCTTTTGAAAATTGTCCATTTTGTGGGTGATGAGCAATTTTAATAAGGATAATTTAATACTACATGAATTTAGTGTTATTTTTATTGTATAAAAATCATTCATATCAAAAAAATCAAGCAGTGTGATTTTTATTGTTTTTGGTGGAAAAAAAAAGAATGGAACTTACCAAATTAACAAAATCATTTGAGATACAAAACAATGAAAAAGAGTAAATAAATAAAATCTTATTTATTATAAATTAGTTTGTTTTTTATTTATTATGTATTTATTTAATAATAATATTTAAACACTTGTTTCTATTAAATTCCCGCGCAGACATCTCTAAACTTAATTATAAAATTCCAGAAATAATTTACCCTTAACTATCGTTACGCACCTAGCGGATTGCTTTCTAATTAATGACAATATTGCTTACTGGTACGTTTCTAACCAGAACTTCAAACGTGTTTAGAGTACATGTAAACGTGGATAGATGAAACAAAATTGAACAGAAGTACTCATGACATGATGTGTAGAAAAATATATTTTTCACATTTTCGGTAGATTTAAATTAGAAAGCGGGAAAAATTATATGTCAGATAGGATTTAACTTTGCATAGATTTGATAAGTGTTTAAAATTATGCAAATTATAAATTTATTTAGTTACAGAAATTAAATTCTCATAATTACGGTATTCACCCCTATTCTCAGATACGACGATACGTTATTTTATTCGATCTGTAGTCGATACTCCATTTTCGCTTTCTTGAATACGCAACGTTTCAGTTGAGTTCAACCGGGAACAACGCATGCCAACGCATTCGATTCTATTCGATATTTGTTGCTCTGTGATTCGTCGGAATGTAATTTTTAAGTTTAAAATATCCTACTTTAGTTCCGTTGCGTTTGGCGTAAGTGTCGTAAAGTATGATGGTTGAAAATGTTGGTAAAGAGTTTGGTAAATGTATTTTTAAATATAAAATAACGAAGTGTATTCTTTAAATTAGGAGTGAAAATAAAAATTTTACAAATACTGCCCAATTCGACATACTAATCGACATAATGAACGAGCACTTCTGACTAGCCTAAGGGTTACACACGAATATCCATTGAATAATCTCTCAAAAGGATTCTTTGCTCACGTAGCGAATTTATCCCCTCCCGTTTCATTAGCAAGAAAATTTGAAGCGTTAAATGCACTTTATTGAACCATTAGATTACAACAAATGCTAATAAAGAAACAAACATAACCAGCTGATTTTTGACATGCCATGCTTGCCGTATTTTTAACCGGCGAAGGCGCGTTGCGTAGCGAATCGAATGTGTTACGTTTACTCGCCTAAGTACTCTCAGAGTAGTGGTGATTATCACCATAGGCTTAGTTATAATTATATATATGAACTCGCTCTGTAACCGTAATGCTGAATTCACAATACAAAGTAGCGTAACGTAATTTGGTAATCCATAATAGATGCGCCATTTGCTTATATAAAATATTATTGAATAAAAATGAAAAAATGGAAAATCTTGTCAAAATAGAATTTTATTTGTTGTTGTTCATGTTGTATGAGTGCTACAAATGTTATATAAATTGGAACACTAAATAAATTTTTCGAGGAAGGTTGAGGTTATGTGGATTTTCTTTTTTCATAAAATCTCATTTTTCCAAACTTGTTCCATTAGTGCCGGATTACACGCGGTGTTTTTTGGGTAGAATTCTACCGCAGGCATAGGTATCGGTGGGTTGGGGGTGGCAGAAGATCTATCTCTCGGAATGTTGGCGCAATGGAGTTTTTTACGCACACAAACAAGAGTCACTGTTTGTGTCGGTTACGAAAAAAATTGAAAATTCAAGCGCGCCATTTGCTTACTGACCGTCTACAGGTAATCATAATCTAAAAGTACATAGGAAATAGTAAAATAGTAGACCCTAATAGTTTGAGGGTTTAAGTCGAGTGATGCTGTGCTCACACACACTAATACACTCCTTGTGTAGCTTGTATAAAAGACTGTGGTAAAAACATTCCTCGTCTAATCGGTTTGGTAGTTTTCTACCCAAAACTTGACGGTAGATTTCTACCGCGTGTAATCCGGCACTTAGTATCTCGTCAAAATCACTTATATTTTTTACAAAATTAATTTTAGGACAACAGAACATAAATAAACAACTATCACATCAGAACAAACTGCCTTTGTAGGTTATTTTCCTTATTTTCGCTGTGGGAAAAGATAAAAGTTGAACAATTATAATAAAATAAAAGCAAAAAGATAATAAATAAATAAAATAAATTTTCAAACTTTTGAAATGAATTTTTGACATTTTACAGTAGATGGCGAATTCATTTTACGACAGCGAAATAGATACAGATTCAGAACAGCAATTTAAGCGTTTATATAACTCTGAATGTAAAATTACAGTTGCATAGACATACGATTTGACAATAGTCCAGTAAATACCGTATTAATATTTATAGCAAGATGGAATAACAATCAAACATGTTCGACAAGAATATGGAATAGCAAAAACGTATACAAACAGATTTGATTTAATTAAAATAGTGAAATTTTGGAAAAGATGTTGCTCAGTTCAATACGGAGTACAGAGTACAACAATATAATTGTTTGTGCAAATCAGTTTTGATTCAAGTACTCAAATTCGTTGAACCATATACCTGCTTATATACTGCCTGTTTATCATGAATGAAAGAATATGCAGATTACGCCTTGCCATATTTCAAATTGGTTTTTTTCTGCGCACCTACGTCACACGGGTGTTTATATGAAAAAATTTTTGAATGAAAAATCACAATTGTTTACTAAAAAGTGGTTCTTACCGAAGTTTTTACTTCTAATTATATTTTTTTAAATAGAATAAATAAATGAACCAAAATTAATGTAAATTTAATGTTTGTTATCATTTATTATTATAAAATTATGTTACAATTTTTCTAAATTTTCTTTTTTTAAATTTTAAATTTTCAATAATTTCTCGATTTAGCTTTTTAATACGAAAATATATCCTTGCCCGAAGTTTTTCTAATTTTATGTCGACGTTTTGGTATTAAAACAGTCACTTCTTCTACCAAAATGAACCCATTTTTGTAATAATGTTTGTTCTATATAAAACCAACATTTATTTTGTTTTTTCTCATTGTTATTATTGCACTGAAACACGGCACACCTCATTTTTTAATTTAAACTTTTATTTAGTACACAAAATATTTTTCAATTCACAAACTTTTTTAAACGTTCATTGTTTATTTCAGTTTTTGACATCTCCCGTCTGACGTCATAAAAGTATGAAAATAAAAATTCAAAATGGCCGACATGTGCGTGTCGTAATTTTATACTCTTTCATTCTTTCATAATAGAAAATATCATTTTGATTCAATTTTGAAAATACGTCATGTAAACGTGGTTGTGATTTGTTTACAACCGCATTTTTTCTTCAACAGCAACAGTTTATGTCACGGTTTGTCGGCGGTTTGACGTTTCCGTATTTTTGTGTTAATTCATAATTAATTTCAAACTTTTGAATATAATTTATTAAATTGAATAATTAATTATTTAATTCATAATAATGGAAGAAGAATTTGAAGATGATGGATGGATGGGCCGTCATAAGGGAGATGATGAAGTAAAACCGATTCTTGAATTCATAAACTTTTAATGTTTAATAATTTGTTTTTTTCTTTTTTTTAATTAGGAAAATGCCGAAGAACCGTTAGAAAATCCTCAAGAAGTTTTAAGAGAATGTTTAGAAAAATTCTCAACACCCGATTATATTATGGAACCCGGAATTTTTACACAATTAAAAAAATACTTTCAAGCTGGCGGCACACCGGAACAAGTTATAAATTTATTATCAGAAAATTATAAAGCTGTTGCACAAATGGCAAATTTATTAGCTGAATGGCTTATATTGGCCGGTGTTAAAGTCACCGATGTTCAGGCAATGGTTGAAAATCATTTAAAAGATATGATTTTAAGAACTTTCGATCCAAAGAAGGCAGACACAATTTTCACTGAAGAAGGTGAAACTCCAGATTGGCTAACTGAAATGATTCATCATCATACTTGGCGATCTTTAATATATCGATTAGCTGAAGAATATCCAGATTGTCTTATGTTAAATTTCACTATAAAAGTAGGAGTGTTTTCTACAAGGATAAGGTTGATAATTCGGTGGCCTCTAGCAGAACTCTCTCTAAGAACTCCGCGTTCGTTTGCCAAAAATATAGACACCATTTTAAACTTCCACTTTTAGCTAACGCGGAAAATAATTTTATAGCTTTTTGTGTTTTTTTTGTGATATCTTTATCGACTGTATTCGATCTTATCTCTATCGGAGAAGCTATCGGGTATTATTCCGATCTTCTAAATCTCACTCTTTGATTTTGAATTGCCGTCACACAAGGTAGCCATCATTTGGCATTGATTTTATTCATCTTATTTGTTAATGATGTTGTCTCTGTAGTTACTCTGAAATTTTGAACTTTATCGATGATATGACGATTTATAACTATTAATAATTAACTCAAATCACTCTCCGTATCTTTAGGAGGACTTGCTACGTGGTGCTTCAATAATATTCTGGCACTTAACTGTGGCAAAAGTGAAATTATAATATTTTCTTGAAAGTGTGATAACCCTCTATGCTTGTACTCTATTAATAATGTATCCCTTCACAGAGTGAGTAGTATAAAAACTTGGGTTTTTGACAGTGAACCTGAGCATATTTACCCATTGGTTCATCGAGCCAAGTTTCGCTATGAGTTTTCGGATCGTTATATTACTATATTCCTTTTTATTAAATCATAATTATACCTCTACTTGAATACTCTGGTCAGATGTAGTCTCCCGAAGTCTAAATCAATAGGTTGGAGCCTGTTCAAAGAAGATTCGTACGTTAATATGGCTTAAAGGAATGACTTCTTTCTATTGCCCTCCATGTCATGATTGATGAAGATTGATTGAATTACATTCTTTGAAAGTTCGTGGCCTTTTTAATGGAACTCTTGACGATTGTTCCTTTTTAGATAAAATATATTTAAACATGCAGCTTAAGGTTTGTGGAATTTTTCAAAATATAACTGCAGTAAAAATGAACCAAATTTGGCGAGCAATTAATGCTAATCCCAAAATTTCCGTTTTTTGTCAAAGCATAAAGAACTTTTATATAATTATGTACTTCACGGACGTGTTTGCATCAAACTCAAAAATAAAAGTGAAGATATGTTAGAAGTTATGAAAAATATGGTTCGTATCCTACTGTATTTATATTTGAGCGAAGTTTAAACGAGGCTCCAAAATGAACACTGCTGCTATTGTTGTCCAAATACCGTCACTATTCCAGAAATGATAAAAAGATTCATGATATTGTTTTGAAAGATCAAATATTTAAACTATTCGAAATAACTAATATTGTGGACATTTCAAAAGAAAGGATATTCAACATTTTATGTGTAGAATTAGGTATGAGAAATTTATTTGAAAGATCCGTAATGCGTTTGCTCATAATTGAGTAGAAATGCATTCGAAAGGAAAATCGCGAAAATCCCGTATCTATCTCATTCTGGTGATATGTCTCTTTCCGAGTTCCATCTAGAGTTACATCCAAACCAAGCAAGCAGACAAAAGAAAAACATATTCTTGTTGTGAGCAAGAATACTTTTGCTTCAATATGCCGATTTAGACTCTACATTCATGAAACGCATCATAACGGCTGACGAGACATGGGTTTATGATGCAAATTAGCTAACAAGCTTGGGAATGGCATTTCGATAACGAGCGGAAACCGAAAAAAAATACATCATCGTCACTCGAAAATCATCATGTTGATTGTTTTTTTTTTTTTGACTGTCGTGGTGTTATCCACACCAAATTCTCTTCCAGAGGGGCAAACAATTATCAAAAAATATCTGGGCGGTATGAAGCGTTTGAGAGAGAATGTTTGCCGACAAAGGCCAGATTCGTGGAAGAACAATTCTTGGATTTTGGACCGTCCCAGACATCGATGGTTGTACGCAAATTTTGACCCAAAACTCAACAAATGTCATCGATCAAGCACCATTTTCATTGCCTGTGACTTTTTCCTGTTCTCCCGGTTAAAATTACCACTTCGTGGAACACGTTTTGAGTCCATTGAAGCTATACGGTCTGGTGTAATATCCTGGATATTTTTTTTAAGGAATGTAAACCATAAAAATACGTATTTCATTGCTAGGTCACCTAATTATCAACCATCTTTCGTATTGTTAATTTAATTGGCTAAAATTCAAATGTTTCTTATATTTTTTTGTTTGTAGCTTATTTCTGATGCTGGTTTTCAAAGTGAAATTACATCGATTTCAACAGCTGCCCAACAAATTGAAGTATTCTCAAGAGTTCTAAAAACATCAATAACAAAATTTCTAAATAATCCCGAAGATATTCAAAGTTCAATACAAGAATGTGCTCGAATGGTATGTCATGGACAACATACATATGTTTATAGTCAAGTTTTAGTTGGAGTTTTATCACAAGAACCGAAAGGTGGTTTTAATATGAAAAGACTTTCACAAGAAATCACAAAATATGCTTTAACAAAGTAAGTTGAGATGATTTTCACCTAAAAAAAAAAAAAAAATTTTAATTCAAATTTAAACTTTAATTCCAAATAGTAATCAAAATGTAACACCAATAACTATGGCTCTAAATGGTTCTGCTGCTCATCCGGCCGCATGTCAAGCATTAACTTCGATGCTGTCACGTAACACATTAAATCCGGCCGATATTAATGTTTTATTTCGACATTATTCATCAGTGGATCCGCCACCTATTGATCTTATACGTAATCCACAATTTCTTGAACTACTAGTAGATTCTTTATTTAAAGCTGGTGTTAAAATTAATCCGGAACATAAATCTAAATATATTTACCTATTGGCATATGCTTCGAGTGTTTGTGATACACCCGGGAAGAAGGGAGCACAAACTAAACGTAACTTAAATAAAGATGAATTAAAACCAACAATTCAAGCTATCGAAAAGGTTCATGCTATTTGTAATGTTAATAAAGGTTCAACTGAACTAATTGCAGAACTTCAAACATTATACAATTGTATTAGGTTTGTAATTTGAAATATATTTAATTAATTAGGGCAAACTGGCACTGGCACTGTTAGGGTCTTGATGATTTTGAATTATTTGCTAAACACATAAGATTTAGTCTATTACTATTTGATAATAAAATTTTATTGAAAATGTAGGTAATGACACCAATTTATGACTAATTAGGGATTTACTAATCTTGAAAGTGATGTAGCATTCTTACTAGTGAGTTGGTTCTTCCTTAATTTGATTTGGTATTGAACTTGAAATTGGTGATATGCAATACCAAACCAAGTTAAGGAATAAGCAACTCACATTGTAAATTTCAACAAATATGTAGTAAATAGGCGATAACTATGTTAAATTTCAGTAAAATCGGTCCAAGTATAGTTATATGAAAAAGTAAGCCTGTTCATAAAGCTTTTTCGATACGCATTAACACATGGTCCAATAAGTCAGTAGGAAAAAATGACTTTTTCTTCATTAAACCAGGTCTTTTCTCGCGAATTTTTACATCCAATTGGTCCAAAAGGTTACAATAATAATCTGAGTTTATTGTTTTACCAGTTTGAAGGTAATCCACCAACAAAATTCCTTTTGCATCCCAAAAAACTGATGCCATAACCTTCTTCACTGATCTTTGGGCCTTAATCCGTTTTGGAGCCGAATTATCGGTTTTGATAGATCCAAGTCTCATCCATAGTGATGAATCGGCGCACAAAATCCACTTTATCCTTTCGAAAATGCTCCAAATGTTGTTGAGAAAGTCGCATTTGCATGTGTTTTTGTTCCATTTCTCGGAAATGCGGCAACCACTTTGCACAGCATTTTGAAACCTAAAACTTCAGCTAAGATGTGATGTACTGGTCTATGTGAGATGCCTAGGGTGTCAGCAACCTTATCCACAGCCACTCGTGTGTCTTCCGAAACCATATCCTGTATTTTTTGTATCTTTTCTGTTGGTACACTTTTTGGATGTCATTGAAGTGGATCACCTTCAAGGCTTGTACGACTAGATTTAAAAAGGCACCCCATTTTCCAACGGTGGATTTCGAAGGTGAAGAGTCCGGATAATAATTATCAAGCCACTTTTTGGTATCAGCAGCATTTTTTTTCATCAAAAAACAGTGTTTCATTAACACACGAAATTCCTTTTTATCCATTTTCTTCAAAATAACAAAAGTTGCTTCACTTAAAGCACTGAAACTTCGCAACAAACAAACCAAATAGCATGAAATTTTGACAGTATGCCTAAAAAGGTTGGTACTTTTCAAAAATTATGTGGATTTTGTATTCGTGCTGCGCTCTATATGTCATCCTACTGACTTATTGGAGCATGTGTTAAAAACTAATGTATCAATTTGAATAAAATTTGCTACCCAGACTGCCTGCGAACAGGAACAAATTTGAAGAAGAGGAATCAAAGTTATGCAGAACTATAAGATTTGTTAACTACGAGTTCCATTTCTACCATAGGGCATCAAAAAATCGGCTATAGGCTGATTTTAAATAACTATTAGATTGAGTCATATATAACTTCCGATGCAGCTAGGTAGAATCTATTGTTCGTATCTACCCACTATGTGTTACCGGCACAAATGAGTTTTTGCTTTCACTAAATAGATAATGGTTCAGTTAGTCTTCTGACAATGATTTTGTGTGGTGTACGATTCATTAAACTGTTGTTTCTAACTCCTAAGGAGAGTGAAAAACTGCATATGCGTTATGTGATGCTTTGAAAATTTAAACAAGGTTTATTGCCTTGTCTTCTACGGTGACAGCTGAAAAAAATATGCAGTGTGTCCGTTGAAGGACTAGTAACCGATCGGGCAGTTAGAAATTGGTTTGCAAATTCCGTTCTGGAGATACGAATTTACAGGACGAACCGAGGGGGGACGTCCTTCCGACCTTGACGACAACCTTTTAAAGGCAATATTGGAGCAAAATCAATGTTCTTTTACATGACATTTCACGGCCACACACAGTAAAGGTGACTCAAAAACAATTCTTGAGCTTGGATGGTCTATTTTACCACACTCACCGTACTCTCCGGACCTTTTTCTGTTCCTTAGAAAACTTTTTTAATTGGAAAAACCTTCAATTTTGAAGAGCAAGTCAGTCAGACTGTCGAAAATTTCTTCCAGTCAAAACCAACCACATTTTACAAGGAAGGAATTGATAACCTGCCAGGAAGATGGGAAAAGGTCATACATAATAGTGGGGTGAATATATAATAAATTAATATAATTTTGTTATTTAATGAAAGCAAAATAAATGTCTGATAAAAAAATGAGCAAAGCAAACCATATGAATTTACATTTTCTCTATATCGGCCGGACCACTATGGAACTTTCCCGATAAGGTCATCAAATATTCATTTCAGTTCTCCTATTCTAAATGTACATTCCAAGTTTCATTAAAATCGATTATTGACCGAATTATTAAGGTTTCTTTATATCACCCTCCCGCAATCCTCACCGAGGAAAGACGCATTCTATCTTCTCACTTGCCCTATCCAGAATGTACACACCAAGTTTAAAGAAAATCTGCCTATTATTGAGTGAATTATTGAAGTTTTTCTTTTTTAGCCCCTCACAACCCCCCACCGCGGGGAGACATACTTTATTTTTTCACTTGGTCCATCCCAAACGTACGTTCGAAGTTTCATTAAAATCCCACTATTATTAACCGAATTAGGGAAGTTTCTATATTTCCATCACAACATTTTTTTAAAAAAGTTTTGCGCATTAGTGTTGCCAGATGTAAATTCCGTTGAAAAGTTAATATGTTCTGAATTAGATCCTAGTACACAAACTGTGCAAATCTCATCAAAATTGGACGAGCAGTTTCAGTTTTACAACAAGTACAAAAATAGACTATATTTGGACAAAATGTATTTTTAGACAGTGTTGCCATAGTCGAATATGGCCCAAAAACTAATCAGATCTAAGTTAGGATCAAATGAACTGTGTAAATTTTATCGAAATTGGCCCAACAGTTTAGTCTGAATCGGCGGACAAAATTTTGTCGTTTTTAGACAAAAAAAGCGTTACCAAATAGTGTTGCCATATATTAATTTCCCCCAGAATCTAACACCATCTGGCATTTGATGCAACACAAAATGGTGAAAGTTTCATGGAAATCGGACCATCCATTCAGATTTTATTAACGATTTCAAAAAGCGGACGGACGGATGGACGGATATGGGGCTAATTATTTTTGACGAAACGGATTTTGCATTTATTTTCATATTCCTAGCCCTTCTAGATCAAAAGTTAGGTTTTCGCACGATTATAGTACTTTCCTATAAATATTCGTTTATCGGGAAAGTAAAAAAACGGAAGTTACAGTATTGTGCGAATTAATGTGAACACAGCATTTATTTTTTTAAAAATCATTTATTAAGCTTAAAAACAAGAAATGGCTATAAAAATAATTTTTTTTTAAAGTTTTAGTACAAAATATGTCCGTCTTTGGAATTAATAATGTCTTGCACTCGCTGTGGCATAGAATCGATAAGATTTTGGGAAATATGTTTAATTTCCTTTTCGTGAAACCATATGTAAATTACTCTTCGTATCATCAGTTTCTTAGTCGTACTGCCCATTTTCCTAATTCGTCCTTTGTAAATTGGCCACAAATTCTCTATTGGGTTTAAATCTGGTGAGTTTCTTGGCCAATCCAAACATGTAACCTGGTTTTCGCGGAAGAATTTCGCACAAACCTTGATTTATGGCATGGCGCTGAATCTTGCTGAAAAATAGTACTGCCGTTCGGATCCACTTTTTCTTGCTTTGACGCCACTCTTCGGTCTAAAACTTCTTTATATTAAATACTAATCATCATACCCTCTACCGGCACAAGTGTACCAGGTCCAATATATAAAAATCAGCCCCAAAAGATATTTTGTGTAGAGTGTTTTACTGTTTGGTTAATATGAGATGGAGTGAGTTTTTCTGTATGGCTTTTCTGATCGGTTTTCCTGAACCAAAAAGTGGGTCTCGTCCGAGAAGAAAATTTTTTTCCAGTCCTCTGCTGTCTAGTCCTTATATATTATTGCCCAAAATTATCTTTTTTTCATCATAGCCTCAGTGAGTAACTGCTTCTTTTGAGTTCTAATGGCTCGTCTTCCATTTTCCAGCAATCGCTGGCACACTGTAGAATCGCATATTTTAACACCAGCTCTTCTAGGTCTCTTTAAAGTTTGAAACTTGCCTTTCGTGGGTCTCATTTATTCGTCTGAGCAAAAAGCTTAGATCTCTATCGCTTGTTTTCTATTTTCTCCCACACTTACCCACTCTACTCACTTCAACGGAGCCTGTCATTCTTTTCTGTTTTATGATTTTTTCTACAGCACCAAGACTGGCTCCAAAAAACTTCTGTTATCTTCCTTTGTGACATGGGTGTATATTCACTAAGTGTCCCTATCTTTTCGCGCTTTCTAGGGCTGATTTCCCTTGTAAAATGAAATATAAAATGATAACAACGAAAACTACAGAAACTCCGATATTTACAATTAATCAAACTATTTGTCTAATTTTGTTGAAGTCACTACTAAACTTGCTTGTATTTATGTACCTAACTCAGACCAAAAATAAACGAATAAAAATAACGGAAAATTTGAACATTCCGACATAAAACAGTGCTACCAATATAAAAATACTAAAAATTTGACTGTGTTCACATTAATTCGCACAATACTGTATTTAGGACTCAACCTAATTACATATGTTTTTCTTACAATTTCCTGTATTGTGCCCAATCAACATCAGAGAGTGCCATCAACTATTGTATAGGTTACCCTTACTTCCTTATCTAATTGTTTCTTCTTTTAGATTTCCAGTGGTTGGAGTTGGTGTAATACGATGGATTGAAAATACCGTAACAGAACCATCATATTTTAAATTATCGACAGACAGTTGCCCACCACATTTGGCAGTTCTAGATGAAGTCGCAACTGTACATTCTTCTTTGCATGGACAAATTCTAATACTTCTAATACATTTATTTGAATCGAAACAAGATGAATTGGAAATTTTAGTACAAGTATTTAAACGTTTTTTTTTTGTTTCATTTTTAATAAATGAAAGAATACATATTAAAAATTTCTTTTTCAGTTAGAAATGAAGAAAATGTTATTAGATCGAATGGTAAATCTTTTGACACGCGGCTGTGTTGTTCCGGTTGTAAAATATATTAAACAATGCTGTTTAAAAGGGGATACAGATATTTCACTTATTCGTTATTTCGTGACTGAGGTAAATTTTGTTCTTATTTTGATATATTATAATAATAAAGGGTGATCCAACTTCAGTTTCTGAACTTTAAAACAAAATAAAACACACATTTTTTTTGTTGGCATAGACACGACTTTTAACGTAACCCCACAAAAAGAATTACAATGACGTTAAGTCGCATGATCTTGGGGGCCAGTTGACGCCACCAAAACATTAAATAATGCGACCTAGGAACTTTTCACGCAAAACATCCAACGTTGCACCCGTTGCTCCGTTTCGTTGGAACCACATGTTTTCCACATCAATCATCCCTATTCTGTGATCCGACGTTTCAAGCTAAAACCAAACGCGTTCGATTCGATTCGCCATACAATCGCTATTCTTAAATCCGAAGTTTATCTCACATTTGCAACGCATAATACATGATAAGCGCCGTATACCAATGGATTGTCAAACAGTTTAGTTCCTCGTATTTTGTAGTGATTTTAGCTTCCAGCTTAGTAAAACTGCTTTTAAATATGCCTTGGTAATTAAATCTGTATTTTATGTAAAAAAAAGTGATATTCATCATATTTTATTGAATAAATTATGGTTTTAAATAAAGCATTTTATTTTCTATTTATTATAAATCTAATAAAACAAATTCATCATAAAACTTCATACATCGTAAACTTCAAACGCGAGAAAATTACAGCGAGTATTTTACCTCAAAAATGTCTTTCCGCCGAATCACAGAATAGCAAAAATCGAATAGATTCGAATACTTTGCTATGCGTTGCTACGCATTTCATGCAATCGAACAAGGGGACTGTTCACCGAATCCAAGAATAAGAATTTGATTCGATCGAACGAAAATCGAAAAAACGAACGCAACGTCGGATCACAGAATCGAGGTGAATATCTTCGATTTCGTGCCAGAAATAATCGGTTATCATGCGCCTATATCGCTCACAATTGACTTACAGTCTGACCCTAATCGTTTTCCTAAAGGTAAGGCCCAATGACGCCGCCTGACCAATGCGCACAAAACAGTCACTTTTTAGCCATGTAATGGTGTCTTGTGAATCTCATGACCTTAAATGACCCTCTGTATCTCCAGAGCGGTTTAGATAATTTTGTAATCTGGTGTTGTAAAAATAATTTGGCGCTCAACAGCGACAAATGTGAGGTTATCATATTCTCCAGAAAACGTGAAAATTGTCCATGTATATATAATATTGACGATGTGCCTCTACGTAGAGTGACTAGCATTAGAAATTTGGGAGTGATTTGTGACAGTGAACTTAACTTCAAGCTACATATTGACTCACTCGTTCATAGAGCTAACTCTACTTTAGGCTTTATTCAAAGATGATCTAAGGAGTTCTCGGATCCTTATATAACTAAAGCACTCTTCATTACCTTGGTTAGATCTATTGTGGAATATGCCAGTCAAGTATGGTCTCCCTACCATAAAAGTCTAATTAATAGATTTGAGTCTGTACAACGTAGATTCATACGTTTTGCATTAAGAGATCTTCCTTGGAATGACCCTTTCCAACTACCCCCGTACTGTGATAGGTTAAAACTGATTGACCTGCAATCCTTAGAAAAGCGTCGTCAGGTGGCTGATATTATTTTTGTCCATCAAATTTTCAATGGCGCTATTGATGCTCCTTCACTGTTAGAAAAGATGCCGCTAAATATTAATATACGTTCCTTGAAGTGAGTGGATTTATTTACAATTTTGTAGCACTGAACAGACTACGGGAAAACGAACCAGTTTCTAGAATGCTGCGTGCAGTTAATATAAATGCTTGTAGTTTCGATTTCTGCCTTAGCAAAATCAATTTAAAGAAACTCTTATATAATTCTAAGCAATTAAAAAAAAAAAAAAAAAATGAGGATTTCATCTCCCCATATGGCAATATTGCTTATTAATACACCGAAAGAAGTGGAAATGTGCCTCACCAGAGAAGACGATTTTCTTTGAAAAATCAGCATCAATTTCCTGGATTGATGCAGCATCAACTTAACGTGTTAAGCGGTGGTTAAGTGTTCTATTTCCATTTGACACTTTGGAAACAAGTGCTTATCGACAACTGCTTGATTTACGGTGCTACCAACATAGGAACCTCAAATTGGATCACCCTATATTAAAAACGAAAATCGGCTTACATTTTTTTGTCATTAATTACTGAATTATTTATTTCTTTAGTCGCAATGAAATAGTTATACTTACAGCAAACTATTACGTCTAATTTATTTACGTTTTTTTTTTTACAATCATTGCAACTTTTTTTTTTTCTTTTGGTTAATATCAGAGTTTCGAACCGCAATTTATCGTTCCAATTTATATTTGCATTTCCAATATTTTTCCGTTCCGGTTTTCGTTTTTGGTTTGCTTTCGCTTCGATTATGGTTTTTTTGTTACCCATAATTTATCTTACCGTATAATTCTTCTTATACCCTATAGTAGGCACTACCAGAGGGTATATTAGTTTTGTCACTAAAGGTCTGGGGTAGAGCAAATTTTTACATTGAAAACAAAAACAACAAAAGAGCAAATCCTACACTACTTTCAGAGCTGGTGTAACTATTACACCCGAATTAGTTGAGTTTTCCACCATTAAAAGTGTATTAGCTAAACGTTTCTCATTTTATTACAATATGGTTGCTAAACAGCGCTACAAACATTTGAATTAAAACTTTCTCCTACTCCTGCTCGTTTTATTTGCCACTTACCCTGCTCTAGGATAGGGTATGGCAAATAAAACAGACCTTATGTGTGCAACACATCGAAATAATCCTGGTAGAAAATTTTCAAGGGTGTGGTTTTGTAGGGAATCAAAAGTTATATCGATTTATGCATGTCCGTTCGTCTGTCTGTATACCAGATAACTCAAAAACACGTTATCTGATTTTGTTGAAATTTAGAATATGAGTTAGTTACTCCTTAACTTGGTTTGGTATTGCATTTGAGCAAAATCAATCCAGGGGGAGCAAAGTTATAAAGGAAAAACTAGGGTGACCAGAAAGTTTTGTCGTTTTTTTGTTTATGGTTTTTCGAGTTTAATTGGAAAATTTGTGAATCAATTCTGTTGAAATTAATTACATAGGTTAACTACATAAATAGACGATACCATGTTAAATTTTTAGGAGAAAATAGTCTTGTTCATAAAGTTTTCTTAATGTACTTTGAAAACTAGTACACCGATTTGAATAAAATTTGCAGTTTAGACTTATGCCATCAGAACCCCTAGGTTACCTACAAATTAGAGGAGATTCTGAAAATAGGAAACATAGTTATGAAGAAAAAACCTTGAAATATTATTCGTTTTGACTCTTTTTGTCCGATTTCTGCCAAACGGCATCAAAAAAACAACTATAGAGATATTTTCAATTAGCATATGTTTTATTCTTACTTAAAATACAAATGTATCTAAATACAATGTGACGTACTACTAAAATTAAAAACAAAATCAATTATTGCCAAATATATATATTACATACTTTTCGTTTGACATCAATCGGAATGTCTAAATGGATGTCGATATTAGTTATAACTCCTATTGTATTGTATTGTATTGGATGGGCCTTAGCACGTAGTTAAGTCCAAATTAGCGCTCTCCCTCCTTACTCAAAGTGCACACATCCAATGTAACAAGTCTCATACTAGAAACGGCCAAGCATTTACATAAAAAATGTTCTGCTTACTCATTTTCCTCCAGTCAAGCTTCACATGTTGGACTCTCTGCCATCACAATTTTCCACATAAGTTCATTCAAGGAGTTGTGTCATGCTACAATTCCCGCAATGATTTTAATGATTTGTCGCTCGAATCCCAATAGCATTTTAATCCTGTCAACTGATATTTTTCAAGAGTATTGTCGCAACTCATGTGAGAAATCATATACTATAAAATCTCCTTTAGCTTTGTTAATCGTAAAAAACCGGTTAAAAACAATATAAAATATAGTTCCGTTTCGGTTCTGGTGTTTTTTTTTTTTGCTCGAAAAGAGGGTTTTATATATTATATTTCCACAATATCCTTTTTTTTTATAACTCCCTCCTTCCTGATGAGGAGGAGGAAGAAATACATATAAATTTTGAATCGACAATATCCTCTCGCAATTACAATGGAAAAGCGAGCAACCACTATTACCGTGAGACTTCGTACCGCCCAATTAATTCCCCTTTTTCGGTTCGGTTCCGTTTCTAAGCTCTGATTAAGACAATCAGAAGAGAGAGAAAAAAAATTATGGTCAATTAAAGATATATTTCTAATTTTATAAACGCGGCTTCACAACAACAGATTTTTTATAATTTATTATTAATAAAAAATCGTATTTATTTGTGTAGGTTCTTGAAACAATAACACATCCATATTCTCCCGAATTTGTACAATTATTTCTACCAATGGTGGAAAACGAAGAAATAACTGGATCTATGCGCGGTGAAGGTGATAACGATCCCGTATCCGAGTTTATAGGTACTTATTTTATCATAATTTTATCATAATTTAATGAACAATAATTTGTTTTGTTTTTTATAGTTCATTGTAAAGCGCATTACACTACTGTGTGAAGCGGTATGATGACGTAATTGTTGTCTAGCACCAGCAGCAGTAGTACTAAAATAAAACAGAGGCGTTTTTGTACAGAGAAGAAAAAAAGCAAGCCCAGCTGTATATTGTTTTTTTTTTTTTTACATCTAGTTAAAGAAATATGTAAGCTTGTTTTTATATAGTTTAAGTTTAAGTTTATATATTCAAGAATATTAGAAGAAAAATAAAGAGTAATCGCGCCCGCAACACGCTTAACTTGATTATTATTACTACACCTTTCCAGTTAAGATGGCGGTTTATTTGAAAATTTTTATATCAAATCAAAGTTTTCTTTGATTATTCTGTCTCATTATTTCGTTAATATTTATAAGTTTTCTTTTTATTTTTTTTATATAAAACAAATTAATTATTTTCAAATTTATTGTGTCTTGTTTTAATTTTTGGAATTATTTTTCTGTGAATTGTGTGATTTTAGAAAAAGAAAAACCAACAAAATTTATTAATAATATTTATTCAATTCATAATGTATGATATTTTGTTTACAAACCAATTTAAAAATGTAAAAAATGGTGAGTATTTAAAGAAATTCATAAATAAAAATCGTAACATAACATAGTTCGTCTTGGAATCGTAACATAAAATAGTTCGTTTTGGTAGGAGTTTTAAGTTCATTCGAAAATAAAGTTATTGTTATCAGTGGCGCTACAACCCTGTACGGGTCTTGGCCTTCTTAGGTCTGCTTCGCCATGAATCTCTGTTTCTCGCAGCTGTCCTCCGCCAGTTCGTTGCTCCAGTTTTGACAGCATCTTGATTAACACCATTAATACATCGTAATTTCGGACTGCCGGCTTGTCTTCTTCCTTCTTGGACAGTGTTTAAGACAGGGGTTGTTGTTATTAGACCAGATAACGTGTCCTGCCCACCGAAGCCTTGCTTATTTTATTAAGTTATTAAGTTATTGTAGAAACTGATTTTAATATTATTCCGGTTTTTAGAATTTATGAAATTTACTATATTTTTAAGTTGGAAGTTTTCGTTGAGTTTTCTAACATTTGAAGAATTGAGTTTATTTAAAATTTAAATTATTTTTTCAGTTAAATTCCAGTAAATTCAAAAAAAAAGAAGAAGTTTTATTTCATTTGATTTTTTCCAAAACGTTATTCTCAAACACTTGTCGTCACTTTTCAATTGATAAATGAAATAAAGCAGGGGTGTACAACCTTTTAGGAAAAAGATGAGCTGTTTTGAGCCAGACATAAAATTCACTAACAATAGCGGATGAACAGAAAACATAGAATATAGGGTGTCCCAAATAATAAAAGTGCAAGATTTGATTTGCGTAACTGAAGTTTGTGTATATCTCGGGTATTCTGCATCTTATAAAGATGACCCATACCTCATTCGACGATCAATTGAATAAGGAATTAAATGCCATTCACCATTTTCGAAAAATATTCCTTTTTAGGACAGGAATCACAAGAATTCTCTTGTATGAAGGTATACGTAAATATCTCAGGTATTCTGGGTCCTACAGGTATGAATTATACCTTATTCGATAGGGAATTTAATAATTAATTAAATAAAGAATACTCCGAAAGAAACGCACAATTTTAAATTTTGTGGAATTGTCTTTTTGACAACAGTAGGCGCCCGAAACTTGACAAACTGTCAATAATAATGTCGTTCCTTCGTGCAGAGTTCAATGACTATTAACAGCAACAATGGTAGATGACAGATGTGAAGATTTCAGTACTGTAAACTTAAATCTGCCGCTTTTATGGAGACGCACGGTATATGAGCTCTGTTTTTCTAAGAGAAATAAGCACGGATATCATATTTACACGCGTTAATTTAACCATGTATAAAATCCGTGTCTAATTTAACGCTGCATAGGTAGATGCGTACTTAATAATATCTACCAGATGATAGATGGTGCAAATTAAAACATTTTGCTATTGAAGTATTTAAAATTAACAGAAAATTGGTTGAATCTTGAATCGTACCTGATTTCGGTCAGTTTTTCTTTCTATTATTTTTATTGCTTTTTCTTTATTTAGTTAAAACAATAGTACTTTAAATAGCCGTCTTGCAAAATATTATTTGTTTAAATTTCACTATTTGTCTAAAAAAAAGAAGTATATAGTTGCAATTCTCAGTGAGTTCTCAAGGTGCTTATCATTTTGGTCTTATTCTTCGTGTGCTTCATCATTGAAAATAGGTGATTCTAAATGTTGGTGCTTCCAAATAGTAATAACATCAATAAGGCAAGTTTGTGTAGAGAGGGAAATTTTTACAACCTTTTTTTTTCCCTGGGCCGCATTGGAGGAAGACATGGGGTTTTGGCCACAAGTATATTACTATGTATAAATCCATATCATGAAATGAATGTGATACCTGGCATTGAAGTTGAGAAACTAAATCGTCGATATCTGGTTCGATTGACGTGGTTGCAATTCTCAGGTAGTTCTCAAGCTGTTCATCCAACATGTTGGTATCAATTTTACACTTAGTATGTTTCATTCTTCACTTAAGACACCAGGTGACAAATAATAGAACAGTGTAGCTGAGCGAGCAACGCAAACAGAAAGAGAATTTACTACATAACGAAAGAGCTTTCTGTTCTGGTCCTGTTTCTGTTGTTTGGCACTTGGCAGCTTTATCACGAGAGCGCACGCAACACACAAATCATTCCTCAGAAACAGAACATTCTTCAGTAACGCATTGATTCTTGCCCTGGACAGCATGCGGCCCGCGGGCCGCGGTTTGGACAGCCTTGATATATATTATAGAATTCGAAGTATGAGTAATTAAGAAGTACCCCAAGCTAGCGAACAAACTTCCATCACAACAAAATAGTAAAAAAAGAACGAAATTCATGTTGCAATAAGTGCAAAAGAGCATGGACAGTTTCAAAATGCAGAATGTATTAGGGAAGAGGGAGAATGATTTTTGAGCACATCTCTTATAAAATTTCCCACGTCTCTTATTTTTTATGGTATGTGTGCATTTGTATATAAATTTCAGCACGCACTTGTGAATTTAAATTACATTTCTCCGTCACCCATGCGTCCAGTATATAGCTCTATCTCTGTCAGCAGTGAATAGAAAATTGTTTGAAAATTTATAGTCGAAATCTGCAAAACGCCGTCACGGCAGTGAAAGGAAGTTGGTATGCTTATATCAACTGAAAATGGAGATGCAAATATATCAGGACTTTTCCAGAAATCTTAAAACCTGTTCTCAAATTTCTGTATTAAATCGAAAAGCTAGATTGCACATTTTTCGTTGTTTACAGGACCCTGTTTACAAAAAATAATTTAAAAACCACATGAAATTCTTTGACGGCTGTCAAATGCTTATTCTTCCTTATGCACATTATAATCGGTTGAACAGATTTGACATGCATAAGCTATCATTCGCTCAGTTTTTTTTCTTTTTAACTTTTTCTATGTTCTGACTTAAGGGTTAAAATTAGGCTAACAATGTTAATGGAAACGCTTCCTAGTTCCTTCAGCCTAATTATTATGTGCATGTGTAAAAATTTTATTTCAGGAGTAGGAATTATAAATTTTTGAAACTGGAACACGCAACATCCTGAGGAAAAAATTAATTACCGTTATTTTATGCAAGTAATCATTTGAATGTTAAGGTGAGGATGATGTTACGCATAAATATATTTGTGTGTTTGATTTCTTATTAAACGAATCGTGTCAAACCAATATGCCTTCTTGACATCTTTCTAAACCAGTGGTTTAATAATCACTTTTCTTTTATACACGACGAAATTAAAGACGTCATCGTTATTTATATGTTGGCCTAACAGTGAAGAAGGTATTGTTGAAAGCTTTAGCAGTTTGAACGATCATTTGAAAATCTACTGATCGTGTAGTCTAGACTCTAGATCTAATGTTAGGGCGCACAAATTCAGTTTTATACTTAAATACTAGTGCAATTAAAAAATGCTTTTAGTTACTTCCCATATTAATCTTCTAAATGAAAAAAGAAAAAAAATAATAAAGGGAAATATTTAGTAATGTTGTTTATGCCCTATGTTAGGTACTACCAGGGGTATATTAGTTTTGTCATTAAGTGTGTAAAGGCCAATCTCCACACAGCCGACATCCTATTCTGATAAAAGTATGCAAAATTTGGTTAAACAGAAAGGGAGAAACAATCATCCTACTAATTTTGTCGTCTTCTGCATTTCTCATTTCCCCATCTGATTCTTCATCTGCTAGATGATTCCCCTCAAACGCAGAAGAACATGTTCATCTGATTTAATGGAACTTCATCTGCGTTTGCATACTCTCACAATAACCACACACGATACCGTAGCACTCTACCACTAAATTGTGTGGGGAGACTCTGAAGTTTTTATTAGATCAATCCTAGCGAAAATTGCAAAAGTCCATTCTCTTTCTAGTTTTCTGATTTTTCTCGTCAGAATAGGATGTCGGCTGTGTGGAGATTGGCCTTAACGCATCGAAATAATCATTGTAGAAAAGTTTTAAGGGTGTGGTTGTGTAGCCAATCAAAAGTTATATCGATTTATGCATGTTTATCCGTCCGTCCGTCCGTGTACAAGGTAACTCAAACACGCGTCATCTGATTTGGTTGAAATTTAAAATGTGAGCATTTGAGCAAAATTGACCGAGGGGGAGCGAAGTTATTAAGCAACCGGAAAGTTTTGTAGTTTTTTCATATGGTTTTTCGGATTTAACTGGAACATTTGCGAATCAATTTTGTTTAAATTAATTATGTTGATTAAATATGTAAATACACGATACCACGTTAAACTTCAGCAAAATCGGTCTAAGGATAGGTGAAAAAGAAATAATACTAGGAGAAAATGGCTGCATCCAGCAGTCCTAAGGGATTTTTCAAAATTCTTAATCTAAGCAGTTAGAATTTTTTGTACTCCTGGATGCGTTTGCTTGAATCAAGTGAATCTGTGCTAAACGATAAATTATTTTTATTTGAATAACTTTTATAAATATATTTTATTTTAAACGAAATAAGTGTCGAGGGTAAATAAAATTAAGTAAAAATTGTATAGGAACGTGTGAAATTTTATCAAACTCATTTTTTTTTTTACATTCCAATTAAAATTGGATAATACAGAAACAATTTTCAAAAATTAGTCTCAATTTATCCTTTACATCAAGGCTGTCCAACACGCGGCCCGCGGGTTGCATGCGGCCCAAAGCAAGTATCAATGCGGTCCGAAAATATTCAAAGTTACTGAAGTATGTTCTGTTTCTGAGGAATGATTTGTGTGTTGTGTGCGCTCTCGTGATAAACCTGCCAAGTGACAAACAAGAGAAACAGGACCAGAACAGAAAGCTCTTTCGTTACGTAGTAAATTCTCTTTCTGTTTGCGTTGCTCGTTCAGCTACACTGTTCTGTTGTTTGTCACCTGGTGGGTTAAGTGAAGAATGAAACATACTAAGTGTAAAATTAGAACCAATATGTTGGATGAACAGCTTGAGAACTGCCTGAGAATTGCAACCACGTCAATCGAACCAGATATCGACGATTTCATTTTATAATATGGATTTATACATAGTAATATACTTGTGGCCCAAAACTCCATGTCTTCTTCCAATGCGGCCCATGGAAACAAAAAGGTTGGACACCCTTGTAGTAGAGTTTAAGTAGTTATGCATAAGAGATAATTGAAATGTTGCTATTGACTAGTTTTAAGTTATATACTTGGGTTTTTCAGTCTATTCTGAGATTTTAAAACTTTGAAACTGAGGTTGCTTATTATAAAATGTGCGGACTAGAGCTGTATTTCGATCAATCGAATCAACAAAAAGTCTTTAAAGTCCTTGTCGAGATAATAGAAATTTGCTATTTCACAACATCAAAACGCGAAATCAAATATGGGCCCTGGCCTTTATCTTTGTTTCGAAACTAGAAAATCATAATTGCGCGACAAAATGGTGTTTTAGGATTGTCAAAACATCAGCTGTTTTTTTTCAAAATTCTATAAATTTTATATGAAAATACGACGCCATTAAAAGCCTTCTCAGCAATCAAACCTTCAGTTCACCTTTTTTTTAGGGAAGACTCGCATAGGAATAGATAAGATCTATAGTTCTATGTGCCGGATTACACGCAGTAGAAATCTACCGTCAAGTTTTGGGTAGAAAACTACCAAACCGATTAGACGAGGAATATTTATGCCACAGTCTTTTATACAAGCTACACAAGGAGTGTATTAGTGTGTGTGAGCACGGCATCACTCGTACTTAAACCGTCAAACTGTTAGGATCTACTATTTTACTATTTACTATGTACTTTTAGATTATGATTACTTGTTGACGGTCAGTAAGCGAATGGCGCGCTTGAATTTTCAATTTTTTTCGAAACCGACACAAACAGTGACTCTTGTTTGTGTGCGTAAAAAACTCCGTTACGCCAACATTTCGAGAGGTAGATCTTCTGCCTCACCCCCAGCCCACCGATACCTATGTTTGCGGTAGAATTCTACCCAAAAAACACCGCGTATAATCCGGCACTATACCATATACAAGTATGTATGTCAAATTTGCTGCTGTGAGATTTAAATTTTGAAAAGAATGAAAAATAAGAAGAATTTGATATTTTTGTCTTGTACTTTTCAAGATGTGGTTTTCGGTTATTAAAGCTTCTTTTACGTGTTTTTTATTTGTTTGTTATTTTAAAATTATGAAATAAAATTTTTGTACTGAAGACATGATTCAATGCCATCTTAATCTTCCAAATTCCAACAGTTTCTTTCTTCCCACGTATATGTTCAAGCCAGTCTTATGTCTCAGACTTTTAACAGTCTATACATCTTCCCGCTTAATGCTAATTGATTAGCTGAAAATAGAAAAAGCAAGAGTTTCGGGTTAAAGCAGTGTTTCTCAAGCTTTTTTGGTTGACGGCGCACTAAAAATATCTGGAATTCTTTGGGGCAGACATCTGAATACAAAAAATGTAAAAGACAAATAATATAAAAACAAAACAAATTATTTTTTTACGAAATTTATTCAATGAGAGGGCTGAGCCTGTCTTCTTCAAAAAATTAAATCAAAACGAGGTTCCAAAGTCGCCAGATAAGTTCGTATTTCTTCGTCAAGTTTTAAAAGTCTTGCTCGGTTTTTGGACTTGATTTTTGCCAATGCTGAAAATCCGAATTCACAGAACCATGAAGATGCCAAAGAATTTTAATGGCTTTCAAGTTAAATTTCATCCAAATCTTTCTCGAAGTAAGTATGGTATGTTGAATGGTAAAACTTATTGTTCTATTCTTTTGCTGTTGTTATCAAATTTGGTGTCTTGCAAATAACAAATGGGTTGATTAACCATTCACATTCGTCAACTAAAAGTGAAGGAAAGTAGCTTTTAAGTGAGGTTTGAAGTTCGTCAATGGTGATTAGTTTTTTCTCCAATTTTTTTTTTCGACTGAGATTCATTGATTGACACCTGGAAAGCCATCAAAATTTTATTTTGATATTTCAGATTTCAACTGTTAATTTTGCTTCAGATGACATCAGTTTTGACGTTGAAGTGACGATATTCTCAGATCAAACTTGAAGACTTAAATTTAGAGAGTTCAGCTTTTCAAAGAAGACCGAGAGAAATTGAACTTTAAGCCACCAAATCTCCTCATGAAGACAAAATCCTAAAGTTGTTTTTCGACGTCTAAGAACAAATTATCTCTGATTTCCGGTGTATGAGTCGTCTCAAAACCTTTCCTTTCGAAAGCCAACGTACTTCGGTATGTGATATAAAAGAGTTTTGTAGTCGGAATCCATTTTGTCGCATAGCTGAGAGATAATTCGATATTTAAGAGGTCGGCTCTTTATGAAATTTAAATTTTTATTAGTTTACAGTAATGCAATCCGATTAAATTTGAAAGAATTATTTCTTTCACAAATCTCTCGTGATACACTGGTATGCGGCGGTTAACAGGTTGAGAAACACTGGGTTAAACAAACATCAAATAAAATGAAACCATACAAAACGTGTAATTTTGAATTAACGTAAAGTATCCTATTTTCGACCGTCTTCCTAATTCCGAGCTCTTTATAATTTTAGAAACATCTGTTTGTTTAGGCGCTTAAAATTTGTTGGAATATGTTGCTATTTTTCGGCGCCATTGCTTACCGAATCTCTATCTATCATATATGTATGTATTTATATAGTGAAGAGTTGTTACGTCTTGAAAAGAAGTTAAACAAAAGAAGAAATTCGATACCTTTTGTAATTCTATTACAAAAAGGGAAGAATGGACTTATACCGCTAAAAATAATTGTGATGTTTATAGACATAGTGGACGTGTGGCACATATCTTCCAGCTTTTGATGTCAAGGACGCACCTCTGGTCGGCATATCGTTGAAAATGTTTATTTAATCCTGGAAAAAATTAAGCAAGACCGGTACATAAGCATTGTGATCATTCCTAAGAACTAAACTGTCATCATTAAACCATAGATTAGTATACCTAGATTTCCAAGCCAAATGAGCAGCGTGATATTCAGTATTGTTATTGTAGGTAAAGATATAGAAGAATAGATGAAAAGAGGTTTAATGTGAAAGAAAGAGAAGAATCTATATTGTGTTGTGATATCACGGTACAAAAAGAATCAGTTGAATGCACAGTCGTTGGAAGTCTTTATTATTAGACTATGATTAAACTGTTTTGAAGCATTTGCAGAAGGCTGGATATAAACAGCAGCACAATATTTCAGTAGCAAATAAATTCACTAAAAAAAATTTAATGGATCAAATTTTCCTTTGTAAATTGCTACTCAAACGCAAAAAAATGGAGCTGTTTCTGGGCAGATTGATCTTGGGCAATGAAAGGTGTATAATATACGACAGTCGAAAAACATCATGGTCTAACTAGAAATGACTGCAAAGCTCGGATTAATTTCGAGAAAGATGTTGCTGTATATTTGGTAGGGTAGAAAAAATATTTTTTATAATAAGTTCCTCCTGACTGCCGGAAGGATTGATTAGGATCTCTACTATCAGCAACTAACAAGATTAAAGCAAGAAATTATAAAATGGGTCCTGAATTGATCAACCGACAGGACTTCGTCTTCTATCATGACAAAACCAGACTACACACATCTTTGATGACGCGAAACAAATTGAGAGAGTTTGACTGGGAAGTTTTGATGCATCCACTCTGATTATCCTGCGCCATCATACTACCATTTGTTTCAGTTCCTGAAGAACTCCTTTAATGGAGTTCAAAAGGTGTCTGTGAAAATAACTTGTTACGGTTTTTCGTCAGAAAAGCAAGAAGTTCTGTAGTGACGGGATTATTGTTTTTCCTGAAAAATGGCAAAAGGCGGTCAAATAAAATGGCACATACAGTTTTAAAAATTTATGAATTTCCGACATACTCAGGGAATTAATTTCAGTTGAATGAATTGATGAAGATTGAATTTTATTTTGTATCTGTGCCAAGTGTAACAGGGCAATTCTACTCGGGCAATTCCACTCGGTACAATTTCACTAAGGACCAATTTATCTCGCGCAATATAATTTAGGTACAATTATTTTACTTCTTCAAAATTTGAAATGGCTTTCTACTAAATAATTTAATAAAGAAATAATAATTTAACTCGCGACATTTACAGTACTAAATATGTTTTAACTTAAAGAATTAAATTACGCGAAGTAAATTATTCTCTAGTATGAATTATACCGGCTGGAATTGTCTCAGTTAAGCCTTAGTGCACGGCCACATAGGTTCTGCGCTTTCTACGCGGAGTGAGAAAAATATTAACGCGGTGAGAGGAACGAAAACGGTGAGCGAGAAGTGTCCACATCGGATATCAATCTTGTCGTTGAACACATTTACATTTTTTCTAGTTTGTCAGTTAATTCACAAATACAAGTACAAATCTTCTTCTCAATTGAAAAAACAAATCATGGCCTTGTTTTTCAAGAGGCGAAGAATTGAATTTCAATTCTTCTCTTTTTTTCTATGGTATCCTGCTTCCAACGAACTCGGCTTCGAAAGCACGCGCAGTAAGCGTAGAGCCTATGTGGCCGCACACTTAGTTATGTAAACGAAATGCAGGACGGAAAAAACGGACGGAACGAGCGTAAAATTTGATTCAATTCAATTTGAGTCCCTTCCGTTTTTTGATATTTGTATTTATCGTAACGATTGTACTCCTTTTTTTTTTTCATATTGTGAACAAATTTTCTACGTCACCCTTCCAGGATGATAGCTCTGAGATAGCTGCGAGAGTCTGCACTGAGTCTCCTTGTGAAAGATATCTACGATTAAAGACTTTTATGAAAGTAAATAATTTCATTTAACTCCTGAAAATTACGCTAATGTAGCAGCAAGTTTTAGTTCGGGAGAAAGTGATTTCTTAGGTTTCGCGAGATCTTTCCAACTCAATAGAAAATCGAATGTGTCTGCGGTCATCCTAGCATATTTAAAAAACTATTGGCTATCATTTTCTTTCATGTTAAGAAAATACACGTTGGAGATTCCAAGTTGATTTCTTTGCCTATTTATGGGTCGAATAGCCCAACTTGGTGGTTTCCTTTTTTTCACGTTGTTTTTTTAATTGAATAATTAAAAGAGATAGTAAAACCATGGCATAGAACCCGTAATCCATTTTTTTATTATTTTTCTCATACACTTTCATTTACAATCAAACACAAAATTGATTGATAATGAATTTGTCATCGCATCGCATTCTGTTCCCGTCATCGTCCCGTCGCTGTCCCGTCGTTGTTCCGTCTTCGTTTCGTTCACATTACTAAGGCTTTAAATTTTTTCCTTGGTGCAGGATTACACGCTATGTTTTTTGGGTAGAATTCTACCGCAGACATAGGTTACGGTTGGTTCGGGGTGAGGCAGAAGATCTACCTCTCGAAATGTTGGCACAATAGAGTTTTTTACGCACACAAACAAGAGTCACTGTTTGTGTCGATTTCGAAAAAAAATGAAAATTCAAGCGCGCCATTCGTTTACTGACCGTCAACATGTAATCATAATCTAAAAGTACATAGTAGATCCTAACAGTTTGACGGTTTAAGTTCGAGTGATGCTGTGCTCACACACACTAATACACTCCTTGTGTAAAAATTCCTCGTCTAATCGGTTTGGTAGTTTTCTACCCAAAACTTGACGGTAGGTTTCTACTGCGTGTAATCCGGCACTTGCGAAATTCTGCCTAGTGCACTTGTTTTAGTGGAATCAGTTCAGGAAACGTAACAATTCATGATTTCTCAATAATTTTTTAAAAAAATATTTGACATACTGATTTCTTAAAATAGAAAGAAAACTAACGAACGAACTTAGGTGGTCAGTAATAGGCAAGTTTACATTATTTATGTTTTTATTTTAAGCCCACGTCAAATGAAAAATTGTGTAATATGTATTTTAGTTTTAGTGTTTTGTTGAAAATCTTTTAAATTCGAAGTCAAATCGTTTTTGCCAAAAAGGGAAATCCCCTTAAAGTACATCAAAATTTTAAATGTCATTTGTTTTGTAGAAACTTCCTATTGTGAATTTAGAAGGGAATACAATTTGGCAGTACAGAAATCAATCTGTCTTGTTTTTAGAAAAGCAGCGGGTTTAATTGAAAATCTAATAGAAAGGAAAAATTAAAATTTATGAACCTTTTTGTTAAAAAATAAGGAAACTTAAAAATTTCCCAACATTTATTTTGACAGAAAAACTAGAAAATAAGGGCCGATTTCACAGTGGTGGCTTAAGCTCGACTTTTTTACTTTCCCGATAAACGAATGATTATAGGAAAGTACTATAATCGTGCGAAAACCTAACTTTTGTTCTAGAAGGGGCTCGAAAGATGAAAATAAGTGCAAAATCTGTTTCATCAAAAATAATTAGCCCTATATCCGTCCGTCCGCTTCTTTAAATCGTTAATAAAATCTAAATGGAAAGTCCGATTTCCATGAAACTTTCGCCATTTTTGTGTTGCGTCAAAAATGGTGTTAGATTCTGGGCGAAATTAATATATGGCAACAGTATTTGATAACGTTTTTTTTTATCTAAAAACGACAAAATTTTCTGGGCACGGTGCAGATTAAACTGCTGGGCCAATTTCGACAAAATATATGCAGTTCATGTATTGGACCCTAACTTAGAACTGATTAGTTTTTGGCCCATATTCAGCTACAACACTGCAATACTGCCTAAGAATACGTTTTGTTCAAATATAGTCTATTTTTGCACTAGTTGTAAAACCAAAACGCCACGTCCAATTTTGATAAGATTTGCAAAGTTTATGTACTAAAGTCAAAATAAAAAACCTTAATAATTCGGTCAATAACAGGCGGATTTTAATAAAACTTGGTAGGCACATTTAGGATGGGCCAACTGAAAAGATAGAATGCGTCTCCCTTGATGGGGTTGAGGGAGCCAAAGTAGAAAAACATTTATAATTCGGTCAATAGTAGTCACATTTTCATGAAACTTGGAATGTACATTTAGAATAGGCGAACTGAAATTAATATTTTATGACATTATGGGGAAAGTGCCATAGTGGTCCGGCCGATATAGAGAAAATGTAAATTCACTGCTATGATTTGTTTTGCTCACTTTTTATAACACAATTCGCTTTGACTTTTATGCATTCAACATCAAATTGAAAAAATTGAGCTTAAGCCCTCGATATTGCTAGCTTAAGCTCTATTTAAGGTCTGAGTAATCCGCACTGTGAAATGCACTTTGTAGCTTAAGTATTACTTAAGCAACAAACTAGGCTGAAGTCACCACTGTGAAATCGGCCCTAAGAAAAAAAAAATGCCTGTCAATCTGAAAATAAAAGAATATCTCTAAAAACATTTATATTGGAGTATAATTTTTAATGTTGTTTATATGATTGCCGCGAGATAAGGGCAATTATAATTTTATTGCAATTTAATATGGATGGGTGAAGCGGTAAGCTATCCAGATCTTCGCCATTTTCAATTGTGAAATTTAAATCATTTTGTAAAACATGAGACTCGTGAACGGTATTTTACATATAGAACGGACTGGACGTGGATTTTCTTCGCGTATTTTATATATCAAAAATAAAATAGCTTTACAGTAAGCTTATCTATCAAAAAAAAAATTATACTCCCTCCGTCCGAAGTAAAATCAACCATTCTGTATTAACATGAAATCAAATGTCTGATAAATAGTTTGCTAATGTTTACATATAGTTTGCTTTAATAATAATAAGAAAGATACGAAATTTTGCGTAAAATAAAGTGGGATTCGTTGTGTTTAGAAAATTAGAGATTTTGTTAAAAATTGTGTCGTATATTGCGAAGAAAAAATTCCAAGTTTAACTACAAATAATTGCTAATCAGCATAACAGTGCCATTTTTTTATTAAATATTCAAGTACTTACAGTTCTTGAAGCGTACCCCATAAGGAGCTTTCTATTTGCATCCCTCACGTACTGCAATGCATAATTTGCAGGTATGGTACCCATAGACTAGGGCCGTATTTATGGGCAGGCTAACTAGACTGTTTTAGTATTGTCCATCGTTAGTTACTACTTTACCCCATCTTTCTGGCAACAAACGGATTACATTATTAAAATTCTTGTTTTGAAGCAGTCTGTTGAGCCATTTTTTATTTTTTTTATTTTTAAAGTGCTTTTCGGAGACACTAATATAGATAGCAATATTTCATCCAAGTGCTTTCAACGTTTCCGTATTTGGTCCATCGTTGTCATGTTGGAAAATCACCTTTTTTGCATATCTTGGTGGTTTTTTCTGTAATGCTCGCTTCAATTGATTAATTATTGTCGACAACGCTAGGTTTCAGCAGCTCATTGTAAAGCATCCTTGCCCACAGCTAAGCAGGGCATTGTTGGTCTTTCAGATCAAAATCATTCTTTTTTAGGAATGAATTTATAAGGCAAAAATTAAGGTCACCACAAGGATTTGTTTTTTTCGGCTATAAGCCGATTTTAAGTTTTTATATATTTGTTTCATGCATTTTTAATGCTTTCAACTATATATTTGGACTCGATTTCGACACGGTTTTTTAAGCCACTTTGTACGCGAGTCAAAATTTCGATTCGCTCTTGATTCGATGTCGACTCGATCTTTTGACCCTTCCTTCATGCATGTCCATATAGTAATATTCTCGGACAGAGGGAGTAAAATAATATTTCGATTAAGTAGTAAGGTACCTAAGTAAAAATGTGTTAAAATTGTGTTTTTTTTTTTAGTTTGCAATGAGATACTCACCTATTGATTGATTGATAACAACAGGTTGATAACGATATCAACACGACGATGACTTTTTCGTTTGATAATCGAAAAGAAACAAATAAGTGTGAAATTTTAAGAGTGATCGGTTTTAGTTCCTTGTTGAACCCGAAAATTTCGTGATCGCGACGGTACAGAGCTTCAGTTTTGAATCGTTCAATTACTACAAAAATAAAAAGTGAATTTTAAAATATATATTCTACATTTCTTGATTTTAGTTGCGGCATTTTCAGAATGAAAAGTGTTTAAAAATAGTCAGTTTTAATTTAATTCATTAGTTTTTAATTACTTAATTTTTTTAATTTTCGAAACAAAAATGGTAAGACATTTTTTTCAAAATAATTTCAAAGTTGCTTTTTTCATGATTTGCATTTGTTTAATGGTTTAATAATAATAATAATAATAATAATAATAATAATAATAATAATAATAATAATAATCAATTTAATGGTTAGGGCCCGGCTTTTTTGCACTTCCGGCGAAATCTTAGTCAGCTCTTTCTTTTAGTCCTGGATATGTGTGTACTAAAATTTGTTGAAATTAGTAGTGCGGTTGTCGAGTTTTCAACCTTACAAAAAATATCGTTTCCGCTTATGCATTTTTGGCTAAAATCTAATCAGTTCATATCCTTATTAGTGCCGGATTACACGCAGTGTTTTTTGGGTAGAATTCTACCGCAGCATAGGTATCGGTGGGTTGGGTTGAGGCAGAAGATCTACCTCTCGAAATGCTGGCGCAACGCACACAAACAAGAGTCACTGTTTGTGTCGGTTTCGAAAAAAATTGAAAATTCAAGCGCGCCATTCGCTTACTGACCGTCAACAGGTAATTATAATCTAAAAGTACATAGGAAATAGTAAAAAAGTAGATCCTAACAGTTTGACGGTTTAAGAACGAGTGATGCTGCGCTCACACACACTAATAAACTCCTTGTGTAGCTTGTATAAAAGACTGTGGTATAAACATTCCTCGTCTAATCGGTTTGGTAGTTTTCTACCCAAAACTTGACGGTAGATTTCTACTGCGTGTAATCTTGCACTTATAGTCTATTTTTCACCACGTTTATGGGCAGACTGAAGCGGTACAGATGGACTGGTTCGGTTATTTCACCTGTTGAATTTATGCGCGGTTTTGTTTTAACCTAATTTTTTCCTTTTTTAATAATTTAGGGCACTTTATTAACATAAACCTAAAAAATTATGTCAGTAAGAATTTTTCATTTATTGATCATCATTTATAATAAAAAGTTAGTTTATGTTTCGGTTTTGTTTTGGTCTAAAACAGTTTATGCAGCACCATTATACCAGTTTGATTTCATTTGGTCCGTACCAAACTAGTAGACCGAATTGGACCGCGAGTTGTCAAAAAAGTGACCACAAATGAACCTTATTAAGGTCTAAGAAAGTAAAAGGAAAGTGTAATCAATTTGCTATTATTGAAAAGTTATAATAAAGTCCCAAAAAAGTAATTAATTTTAGTGATTCTGGTTTGGCGTAAGATTTTTTTATAATTTTAAATTGCTGTTTCTGGTGATGGTTTGAAATAAGTGTTAAGACATACTGAATCATAATTTTCTTCAGAAAAAAGCAATCAGGGGAACAGTTAAAAATTTATTCCTTTTTTCGATTTTGGAGTTATACTAAGCTGTCAGATTTATATTTAAAAATGCGTCCAAATTTTAACAGCATCGAATGTTTAAAATTTGTATATTTCTTTTTTTTTAGGTTAAGTACGCCCGAAAATTTTTCTCTGAAAGAAATTCTGCCAGGGAACGATTGGTAATGAAATGAAACAAATTCATAATCAGCTGATCCGAAATTTAATTCCTGTTCAGGGAAATATATTTTCATAATTTTTGAAGAAGATATTAAATAAAATCAAATCGTGTTAACAAAAACATCAACATTATATAATTGCTGATATTTTGTAATCATTTTTGAAACAAGTTATTGCATATGATGTACAAAAAAAGCGAATGAAGAGAATTCTGATTTAGTATGTCTTAACCCTAACTAATGATTCTCGCTTTCGAAACGTTTTCCGTCCCTGTTTTATTGCAAAATTTTTCTGATACTACAAATTTTGTTTGTCGATAAAAAGTGTTCTTATCTTTTTATATAATTTCGGGAAATATGTATTTTCCGTGATAAATTTTTGTAATTCTGCCCTCAGCAGAAATCGAGTGCATTGTTCCGTATGAAAAGAGTTTTCAGTTTCACGGTCATATTTCTGGTAAAAATAACTATTATCCGTGGTCCAAAAAGATTTTAGATTAAAAAAATAAAAAATAAATTAATGGGATTATAATAATGTTGAACAAAATATGAATTGATTTTTTGGAATTACCTTGAAAACAACTATGTAATCATAATTTTAATACAGCCAATAAAAATAGTTGTTATCACACACATCATCATTGGTTGTGTTTGAGTAATATGCGTAAAATCGGGTGGGGCGATAAACCTCAAATATATATAATGAAAAACCGAAGTTCATCATTGTGCTGACAAAATTCCAGTCCTTAACCGAAGAAATTGATATCGTATTAAAGCGTTTCCACGGTGGGACATTAGTCCCTAAACTATAAATGCCAATCTCCACACACCCGACATCCTATTCTGATAAAAGTATGGGATGCACTTATGCAAAATTTAGTTAAACAGAAAGGGAGAAACAATCATCCTACGAATTTTGTCGTATTCTGCAGTTAAAATTTCCCCATCTGATTCTTCATCTGCCAGATGATTCCCCTCAAACGCAGATAAACTTGTTCATCTGACTTATGGGTTTTCATCTGCATTTGCATACTCTCACAATAATAATACACGATATCGTCGCACACTACCAAATTTTCTTATAGGAAGCTTTTTTATGACGAATTGATTTTTATGGCTTACGCAAGTTAAATTTTTAACTTCTATACGAAGTATATAAAAAATAAAAAAATTTGTTTTGCAAATCTCCACGTTTTATAAGATTCTAAATGGTTTGCAATCATTTTTATCCAATGTCTGCCTGTGTGTATATCACAACAATTGTTGTGATTAACTAAGGACCACGTTCGCTCTGAATTTCCATATTCATATAGTTTTTTTTTAAAAAGGCTTTCGGAAGGTAACGTGATTTGAACATACTTATAGAAGTTTCGTCGTTTTGCACTATAGCTTGTTTTTAGATATGATAGGAATTTAAGCCTTATGATAAAGGCTGAAAACACAATTTGGTACTACATTTTCCTATAAAATGGAAGGGAATGTTGTTAAATTTCCCATAATATTATAAATTGTGTGGGGAGAGACCCTGATGTTTTTATTCGGTCAATCCTAGCGAAAATTGCAAAAGTCCATCTCTTTCTACTTTTCTGATTTTTCTCGTCAGAATAGGATGTTAAGTAGACATGTACTTAGGTCATGTTCTTTCTCATAGTATACAACATCAATAGTTGGCCAGGCATCAGCTATTGACCACATGCTCGCATAAACGAAAATTTTCGTCGTCTTTCAATATATTGAATGTCTTTAAATGATTTTCAAGAAAGCGGATATGGCCAATGTTCATTTTGTTAAACTCGCCAGAGTTGATATCTTCTTTAGTTGGCAAGTGTTTTCAATTAAAGGTAATATAAACTCCATTTGAACTTTTTCGGTGTTCCTATACGTAGCCCGCAAAATTTTAAAGTTTCGAAATTCTTAAAGGAAGCACTCGTACAATCTTTGATGAAAACCGATCTGTAATTAGAAATGCAGCAAATTTTAAAAGTCCAACAAGTTCGTGACATTTTTTTGTCTGTTTTTCTTTTTAAAATTCATTAATATAATAATAATAATAATAGGAACAACTCATATCGAACCTAAATGTAGAAATTAATACCTAATAGTCATTCGTTATTAGGAATTATATTGTATAAAAGTTTTCTCAGTTCATACTTACTCCATAGTTCGTCTGGCAGACATTGATTTCAAAAAAGTCCGCGGATCTTAACGAACAAATGTTAGAATTAAGGTCCATTTTGCTTAAAAGATTGGGAGCACCAATGACCCAATTAAAAATTTCATAAACTAAAATTACATCTGCCGCTTCTCGACGCTTGTCCAGAGAATCTAAACTTAACAATTTCAGCCTATCATTGTTGTGGTGGCAATAATGAAGGATCATTCCATGGTAGGTTACGCAAAGCCAGATGTAAAAACCTACGTTGGATGTATTCCAGCCTCCTGATATGAACTTTGTGGTACGGAAGCTACACTTGACTCGCTTATTCCTTAATTAGTCTTACGAAAGCGGTACCACCGCTCAAATCGACCAATTAGAGCAAAGTAGCAACAATTACAATGAGTTAAAACTCAAAACTACATCAAAATTCTTAAACAAATTCAAATCATTCTAGAACTTTTTCTGGTGTGCTTTGTTATTCATGTATGAATATTGGTTGTACATTTTTATCCAAGTGTTACGCATGTATTGAAATCGAATAAACATTAATATGACAACGATAGAGGAAGTTTTCGAATTTTACAATTATTTATTCATAGGTCAAACAGAGTTTCTGAATTTGAAAAAACAATAACATTCAGTAACATTTCCAGTTTACCTAGTAAGTCGAATTCGCCATTTTGCCTAGGCTTGTTTGTTCCAAAACAAACACCCATATGTGTATGAAATCAATAAAATTTAAGTTACATTTAAAACTTTTCTGCGTAATCAAAGTCATGTCTTTAGAGATTAGATTTGAAAATTCAATTCGCCGAATAATTATGTATGACAATAAATCAATTTCATCGATTTATTAGAAAAGCACATAATCAATTTCTACGAAAAAATGAAGTTGGAACTATAGAAAATTAAAAAATAGCTTTTCACACGCTAATAGCTTCAACAGGTTAGAAAATGTTATCCAGATCGTGACATCGTATTAAATCCAGAGGTGGTAGTACGTAACTTGTTTCAGACCGTATGCCTAGTCTAGTTTGTCTAGTATGTCTAGTTTGTAGTATATGAAATATCCATAACAGAAAAATTGTACGAAATATCGAAAATTTCAATTTCAATCTGTTCATAGTTTCTAATTCTTAGGAACAGATTGAAAATGAAATAAGGAACTTTTTAAAAAACTCTGGTTAACTTGGCATTGATTAATACAGAAATTTAATTCTGTTCCTAATTCCAAAACAAAAAATTCTCTTTTGGCATATTTGAACTCGTCATTTTTTGTGGGGAGTACTCGTTAAATATTGAGGTTTTACGAGATATTCCAATGATTCTGTACTATACGACGTAAAATGAGTTTAAAGTATGAATTACGTAAATTCTATATTGAAATTAACTCTTTAGAGCAGTGATTCGCAACCACTGTGCCGCGGCACTTTTGTGTGCCGCCAAATTCTTGAAGTGTGGCGCCAAATTTTATTGTACATTGAACATTATTATCATCATTATCATAAATTATGTTACACCGTGTATTATAGGTAAAGGTGTGAAATTGTTAAAAGTGTACCGCAACAAAAAAAAGTTGACAATGACTGCTTTAGAGTAATGAATGAGACGAAATCATTATATTGGCTGCTGTAAAGAAAACAATTTTGAATACGCCTGAAAATATGAAATTTTTAGCAAATTTACGGTAATACAAGAATTTCTGAAAGGTTCTTAGTCTGAGATAGTGCTCATAGGAAATTTTATAATTCTTTCGTCTCTGAAAAGAGGATTGATTGATTGAGTTTCTTAATCCCTGATTTCAGATTTTTATCTTCTCATCCTAACTAGCACGTGCGATATTACTAGTTCTTTATAATGCTAGCTGAAAGTGTTTCAGTTTATCAAAAACTCGTCCTTTGTCACTGATTCAGATGATATTCTTAAACCCTAGTATGAATATCCTAGTATTAGAGTAACTTACTTCTGTTAGGTATAGAAATTATTATTGGAGGTTGGATAATAGTTCCAAGGCCCTTGATATGTAATTGACCAACGCCCGCTTCATCATGCCCTAGGCATATACAACTTTTTTAAATTCTTTTTGATAAAGCAAAAATAATAGCGTTGTCATTAACTGTCTGCAGCGTTTGAGATACTGCTTCATTTCTACCGTAATCAGTCCTGTGATACAATATTTTAAAAAGTTTTCACGGACCTTAAACATGTATTAATGTTTAGATGTATCCTGTGTAAAAGAAATGCGGCGTCTATACGGTCATTAATAATTTTGTGGGCAAACACAACATCAGCCACCTGACGCTTCCTTTCCAATCAATTCAGTTCGATTAAATTTAATCTATTCTCGTATGGAGCCTATAGAAAGAGGTCATTCTAAGGACCTTTTCTTAAGGCATAATGTACAAATCTACGTTAGGCAGAAAACGAGCATACTAATTTAGGACTTTTAGCAGGAAGACAACAACTAGCTAGCATATTACAAAATAGGTCTAACTAGAGTAACGAAAAAGGAGGATCCGAAAACTCCTTTGACCAGCATTTAATAGAGTCTAATGTCGAGTTGACTATATGGACCAATAACCAATCAATATGTAACTTAAAATCGATTACGATATTACAAATCACACCCAAATTAGTAATACTCCTTACTCTACGCATAGTAGTTAATATCATACAAACAGGTACGTGTTTCATTGGTTCGCCACCACGTTCATAGACAATAAAAAGCAATAATTCAAGTACCTAATATACACTCCCTGACACTTGATTAGCATCATTTTTATTTTTAACGTCATTAATGCCATAATGGTGCAAATTCTTAGAAACTTTTTTCGTAATATTAGTTGCCAACATCATTCTATTTTACCAGATGACCCAGATGTGGGAAGAACCCATGCTTGAGTGGAAATTCCCATTTTTGTCTTTTTCGGCTACTTGCACCGAGACACTTGATTAGAATCATGAATAAATAAAGGCTATAGTTTCCAGATTTTAATCATTTATTTTTTTATGAATATTTAGTGTTGCCACCATTATTACGTATTACATCAAAAATTCTATTTCCTAAAGAGTTGTACAATGAATGAAAGTACATAATTTAGTGGAATTTCTTCAAACGCAGCTTCAATAAGTTCTAATTTGGTGTGATACTGCCTTCCTTCCGCATAAATTTTACGTGATAGCCATCCCCAAACATTTTCTATTAAATTTAAGTCCGGTGACAGAGGTGGCCAGTTCAAAACATTCATATTGTTGTCCGAAAACTACGTTTTAACACGGTTCGCTGTATGGATAGGTGTTAAAAATAAAAATGATGCTAATCAAGTGTCAGGGAGTGTATTGTAGAATAGAAGAGTAATATGCGTTTTTAGTTGAATGGCATAAACGAAGTTTGTTCTTTAAAATAAGCTTTGTTTAATAATTAGTCTTATCGAAGTGTATCGTGCTTATAAGTCTATTCAAATAAGAAATGCCGTAAAGTTTTTATCTTTGAACTCGCCGCCAATTTTGTTCATACTACCTTGATCAAAAACAAAACGGAATAACCACCGTGTGGCGCTCCCATCGTTCCGATTTGAGTTCTGTTTTGTTGGTACATCTGTTATTGATATTCCCTCTAAATCTTAGCGTCATAGCTTGACATTTGCAAAAGTTACGTAGCCAAGAGTACATTTATCTCTGTGTGTGTTGGCGATTTTTCCATTACTTCCTCTCGGCTGCAGAAACGCGTTCCCCGTAATGGTTTTTTAACTCGATTGAACAGAAAGAAGTCACAGGGAGCCAAATCAGGTGAATTCGGTGGCTGTTGGATGGTATTTGTTTCATTTTTCGTCAAAAAATTACGAATAATGATGGCACTGTGCGACGGTGCGTTATCATGGTGCAAAATCTACGAGTTTTCTGCCCACAATTCTGGTCTCTTTCGACGAATTGCTTCACGCAAACGTCTCATAACGCCCAAATAATACTCTTTGTTTACTATCTGGCCTTCTGGCAAAAATTCATGATGCACTACACCGTTGTAATCCATGAAAACCGTGAGCATTGCCTTCTTTTTTGACTGAAAACGACGTGGTTTTTTGGTCTCGGCTCATTTGGTGAACGCCATTCACTTGCCTGATGTCTGGATTGCGTGTCGTACTCATAAACCCACGTCTCGTCTCAAGTAATGATCCTTTTGATGAATGTGGGATCGGATTCAGCCTCGCAAATCACACACAGAGATAGATGTACTCTTGGCTACGTAACTTTCGCAAATGTTAAGCTATGATGCTTAGATTTAGAGGGAATATCAATAACAGATGTACCAATTTAACAAAAACAAAAAACAGAACTCAAATCGGAACGATGGGAGCGCCACACGGTGGTTATTCCGTTTTGTTTTTGATCAAGGTAGTGTGTCAATAGAAGAGTAAAAGAAACAAAATTTCTTTATTTTTTAAAAGCTTCTTCGAATATGAAATTTCTCAAGGTTTGAATTCGAATAGAGACCATATTTGTACAATAGGACAAACGTACTTGATTTTCTAATTTTATACGGAATTTAAAATTTACTATAATTAATCGAATCTTATCTAATATTATCTTAACTTTAGTCAAATATTGATAACAATAACGCGTTTTTGCCGCCTTTTAGTTCATAATTCGTTGAAATCCTTATCAATTCGCCGAATATACTTTTTTAATCTTTGCTTCAACACTTTAGTTGAATTAATTGAAAGGCAAGTAAGTTTTAATCAAAAACCCGAAATACAATCATTAAATAATATGAAATCATTAATCGATCACTTTTGATTAGATAAAATATTAATACGTACTATGTAAATTTGTTTCAATATTTTCTGAAATACCTACAACACGATAGTGTAAGCTTCTGGAAGTGATGTACTGGGTGTATCAAAAATTTCTCGTGTTAAAAATATGATACATGCATTTTATATCACACAGAGTCATTTTAACAAACAATATTAATGAGATGGCGCTTCCGAACCTGCCCAAATCAGAATCTTCTACGTGTTGGCTTTAATTGTCTATGGCAAGGCTGTCCAACCCGCGGCCCGCGGGCTGCATGCGGCCCAAGGCAAGTATCAATGCGGCCCGGAAATATTCAAAGTTACTGAAGCATGTCCATTTTTCTGAGGAATGATTTCTGTGTTTGCGCTCTCGTGCTAAAGCTGCCAAGTGACAAACAACAAAAACAGGACCAGAACAGAAAGCTTTTTCCCTATGTAGTAAATTCTCTTTCTGTTTGCGTTGCTCGTTCAGCTACACTGTTCTGTTGTTTGTCACCTGGTGGGTTAAGTGAAGAGTGAAACATACTAAGTATAAAATTAGAACCAATATGTTGGATGAACACCTTGAGAACTGCCTGAGAATTGCAATTACGTCAATCGAACCAGATATTAACGGTTTAGTTTCACAACTTCAATGCCAAGTGTATCACATTCATTTTATGATATGGATTCATACATAGCAATATACTTGTGTCCCAAAACACCATGTCTTCTTCCAATGCGGCCTAGGGAAACAAAAAGGTTGGATACCCTTGGTTTATGGTTTCGGATAAACAGTAGCGTAAACACATAAAACTCTTGTCGACTATGGGGTGTATTGTATTCCTGGTGAACGAAATAAGTCGATATACCCTTGATCAACGTTAGGAAATATTGAAAACTTATTTTCGTTTTATTTAATATGCATTTTTAACCCGAACTAAAAGAATTACGTAAAGCAGCCTTTACAGGATTAAACATGTCCTCAAACACATTGTCAAACCTGTTGTTGACTACGCCTACAAGTATTCAAAGTCTTCTTAATTTTTTGACAACGGTACGTGTAAAGTCTGCACACAATACCTTAAACCAGAGGCCCAAACTTTTTGTCTCATGGACCACTTGCCATGTTTTTCGGTTTTGGGTGCTTACTTGATATTGATTTTTTGCAAATTCATCAATTTCAAATGTATTTTTGACAGCTGGTATAGTGCTACTCATTTTGAAAGTGCTAAAATTTTGTATACCACCTCAAGATCATAAATATAATGTAAGATACTATGATGAAGTAATGACGGTTTATTATAAAATTTTTTTTCGCTGACATGGACCCCTTGCAGGTCGTCGTCAACCCTTGGGGTCGATAAAGACCACTTTGGGAATCACCGCATTAGACGATAAAGTTTAGCCAAAATTGACAACAGTTCGCAGACGATGCGATAACATGTTTCCTCGTTTAAAGACTGCTTTAGCCTTTTTGGAAATTCGATGATTGTCCTTCTTGCTTAAAAGTCAGAAAATATCAAATGGAACTTTGGTGAACTTTAATTGCAATACGCTGGCGTTTCTCAAGCCGAGAAATTGATTTTGAACCGGAAGGGAATGTGATTGTGTAGAATTTTGGGCGTATGCTGCGAACGGTTTTCCGGTTCAATTGTATTCCTCGCTATTAATTGTGTTGTTTTGGAGCAATTTTAGATGCTATCATTATTGCCAAATCCAATATTGCTCTGCTTCTTTGTGATAATGCCCATGTTGGTTCATTGTTATATCTCTAACGATCCTTGACGTAATTTCGTGCCAAAGATCAAACTCGTTTAATTTATCGAAGCATATTAAACTACTTTCACTCCTTTTGGATCGCGGTACATCGGCTGCGGAGCTTTGCTATAAATTACACAGTTTTTTAAAATTAATTATTGTTTAATTAAGGTTTGTAAAAAAAAAAATGACACATGTGTCTTCATTCTTCATTCAAATTCATTCTTAATAATTTTTAACATTTTGAAAAATATTTTAATTTTTTTAAAATTTTTTACTAATACATAAACATTTAAAATCTAAAAGAATAAATTAAAAAATGTATTTTTCTCAAAATCAAAAATTTATTTCCTTGTCGAGCAAAAAAAAAGTTAGAACCGCCAAATTCAAATCTTACATTTGTTTCCACGTTTTTTGTAGAATATAAAAAAAAAAACGAAAACTATTTAATACTACCTCCGTCCAAAAAAAACTGTCCGATTTGGTATTTTTTCTTGTTCATAAATAAGTGATCATTTTCTCAAAATAGATTCCGTTACGTTCCTGCATTTGTCAATAAAACACAATAGGTCTGTTTTATTTGCCATACCCTACACCGGAGCAGGGTAAGTGGCAAATAAAATGAGCAGGAGCAGAAAAAACCTTTCATTCAAATGTTTGTAGCGCTGCTTAGCAACCATATTGTAATGAAATGAGAAATTTTTAGCTAATACACTTTTTATAGTAGAAAACTGAACTAATTTCGGTGTGAGAGCTGCCCCTGGTCTGAAAGTAGTGTAGGATTTGCACTTTTGTTGTTTTTGTTTTCAGTGTAAAAATTTGCTTTACCCCAGAGCAAAGTGGCAAATAAAACAGACCTAATATGTTCAATTATTCATCAAAACTTATTTTGTCCTAGTTAGTCCTAGTTGATGCGATACACATATGCGAACGATTAATGCAGTCGTCGAAACACTTCTTCTAGTCATTTTCCGATAAAGCCTCCAGCAACTTCTGCGAATTTTATGGCTTCAATGGACTCAAAATGTGTTTCACGAAGTGGTAATTTTAATCGGGGAACCTTTCTCCTGTTCCCCGGTTTCAGGGAGTCATATCTGACGAAAACAATGCTTGATCGATGATAGTGGTTGAGTTTTGAGCTTTTTAAATGAATAATTCCAAATAGTTTTTTAAGGGAATGTATTTATTTTACATAAATTAAAATATTATTATTTAATATAGAAATTTAATATAACTGATTTTGTGTCCTTTCGATAAATTTTTATATAAATTTTATTTAGTTGGAATTAGTACCTTATTGAAGTAATTCAAACACCTTTTTAATTACTGCCAACGTTTCGTCTTTATTAACACGTTTTCGAGGCTTATTGCGTGGTGTAACTCTCTATCGTCAAATCAAAACACTTAACAAAATACATTAAAAACGGATTAAATTCTTTATAAGTTAAACGACGAATAAATAAATGAAAAGTTAATAATCCACTCTCTAAAGTAGGCGAAAGGTTGGCAATAATTGAAAAGGTGTTTGAATTACTACAATAAGGTCCTAATTCCAACTAAATAAAATTTATATAGAAATTTAATTAATCTACGATATTTCGAACTTTAATTGAAGTTTTGAAGTTTACTATTCTCATTTTGAAACTGAAAAGGTATAGTCTCAAAACTAACATTTACTTGTAAGTAATCATGGCATGCTTTTCTTAATTTTTCATAAAATTTTAAATCGGACACATATTTTGGGACAGACGGAGTATTTATTTACATAATCTGTTGTTTCTTGTTTGGGAACAAATAAAATCTTACATAATTGAAAAAAAAAAACCGTGTTATGCATTTTGTCTCAGACGATTGACTTACAAGTTCGCTACTGGAAATTAGTTACATTTCTTTTATCAAAAATCAAATACTCAACCATTAAATTTGGATAAAACGAAATTGAAATCTAAAAGTCATAACAAAAACACAAAAAAAAGACGCCATGACCTTGTGTTCAGTATAAAACTGCTCTTTTCCCGCATTTAAATAACCCACATAAAACTTATATGATCATCAAAATAAATACCAAAATCATTGGAATGAAAAGCTTTCTAAGAGTGGAAACATGGAAATAACGATGAAGCTTATGCAGCTTTTTGTGATCCATGATCCAGCCCAAATTAAACATATGGTAACTTAAAATCGGCATATAGCAGATTTTTCGATACACTTTGGTACATCTGAAAGCTGGAACTACATTTAACGCTTAGTAGCATTTTAAAGTTTTTATGTCGTAGATCGTAGATCGTAACGTCTATCCTTCTGGGACCCCTTTTTGAGCTATATTTATAGAAAAACACGGTACACAAATCAAAAAACCCTTCAATTTTCTACAAAAACACAACACCATTTGGTGTAACACTAACATTTCGGTACGTCAGATCTGGAAGTGAATTCTGTGTTGATGTAAGTAAGTTTTAGAAATGTTACTCATTCTGAATATAAGTAAGTTCTAAAATGTTTCCATGCAGGTATATACAAGCCATCACATTGCAGCACAAAAAGACAGTTCAGGTTGAACTTCACAAGTGATTCGATCGAAGTGATTATCAAAAAGATTTTAAAATTGATTATTTGTAGTGTGTTTACAACGTGAAATATTAAGGCAATTTGATAGTAAAAAAATAATGCAAAACATTGGAAATAGTTTAGTAAATAGATTTTAAATAAAAAATCTTAGGATTATCACGTAATTTGTTTTTTATAATTGTTTTTATTATTTGAATGATGAAACATGTTTTAATCGATCAGCTGTTTGCGAACTGCGTTTCAATTTCATTTCATTCCACTGGAGAACTGCCAAGTTGATTGTTTCATCAGAAATTTTTTGTCGATATTCTAACCTCAAACTTCAGCGTCCCGATAAGAAAATAATAATAATATATAAAAAAAATGGATACAATTTGTGGCTCATCGGTAAAAACAGGAAAAGGAAGTAATAATCAAATTGAAGTCGTTGAAAAAACTTTCCTCTTATAAGAAACCATTACACGACTTAGCTGTGAACGAAAATCTTACTGAAAGTTTCTCTGACATTCGTAAAAGGGCTATAACTACCTTTCATTGAAAATCAAAGAAAAACGTTCGGTTTTCACTAGTTCCAAAATTTCCTTCATTACAATGATCGTCCTATAACTTAGGCCTTACATAAAGTTTTATTTCTTCGTAGAAATCCAATGGGTAGTACAGATTTAATTCTCCCCCAAAATTGAGCGTCCCGGGTAGTTGTTTGGATACATTTCACTGCAATTTAACAAAAAATCCTAAATTTTGATAGCCAAGATATGTCATAAATTTGAATTACACAAATTGTCAACTTTCTAATTAAATCCGAAAAATAAACAAAATCAGACCAATTTTGCTGTGTAACTATTTCTTTTTATTTTATATATTAGCCCTGGAGTGATTTTACCGAAATTCAACATAGCATCGTGTATTTATATTACCAACGGAAATAAAATTAATTTAAATGAAATTGGTGGACAAATTTTCCAATTAAATTCTAAGAAAAAATGGATTGACAAAACCAAAAACGAAGGTTTTTACTTTATAAATAACGTCGTTCCCGCTTTATCGATTTTGCTGAAATATAATACCAGCTCGAGTTAAAAAATAATAATAATAATAAACCTACACTCTCAATTTCATTGAAATCACACAACTCGTTTTTAAGTTGTCATGTAGACCAGGTATGTACGGACTTGTCAAAACTAAGATTCATACTGTGACTTATGGGACAGCAACCAAAAAGGCACATGAAAGTTGTCTATCGTATATGTTATAGATTACGGAGAAATCTTTTTAGCAACTATCTCAAAACAATCTTCAACTAAATCTCTGACTGGCCAGTATATTTTTGCTAGATATTTCAAAACATCTATTCCAATCTCTGAAAATTGTAGAGGTTTTGTAAAAATTGTTTCCCCGCTTGTCAATTCTGGTTTGACAAATGTAGAGAATGTAGCCTTTAATAGCGTCTTCTTATATTTTTTTCCTTTGGGACGGCTGCAACACTTTTGCTAATCAAGCAGACGATATTATTAAATAGCTGCACAAAAACAATTTTTTTAGACGAAGCCTGGTCGTAAAAGAATCAACTGAAACAGCATAGCACATAGCGAGGCAAGCCGCCAGTAATTCAATGCCGCGGTCTGTGCATCATTGATGTTGATGGATGGACAGATTTGCAAAAGTTTATATAAATTTTGATTCCCTATATTATCTATTGTAATTAGCACCAAAATGAGAGTATGATATTAATAGAGAGAGAGAGAGATCTCTTTTGATATATTTCTTTTTTCTGTAATAAATTTAGCTTGTTATTCGTATTTGACAAAAAATACATGTATTTACAGTGTTTTTACAGACTCTAATAAAGAGTTAGATTCTTTGCAGAACTAAAATGGTGTTAAAATTTAATGCAAGTCGAGAACTTCTATTATAATATGTCTGTTTTATTTGCCACTTGCTCTGGGGTAGAGCAAATTTTTACATTGAAAACAAAAACAACAAAAGTGCAAATCCTACAGTACTTTCAGATCAGGTGTAACTATTACACCCTAATTACTTCAGTTTTCTACCATAAAAAGTGTAGTAGCTAAACGTTTCTCATTTTATTACAATATGGTTGCTAAGCAGCGCTACAAACATTTGAATGAAAGGTTTTTTCTGCTCCTGCTCGTTTTATTTGCCACTTATCCTGCTCCGGGGTAGGGTATGGCAAATAAAACAGACCTATTGTATGCTTTTTGTTATACTACCTTAATGGTGGAAACAGAATGACGTATCCACGACGGATTCACGACGCATTAAAATTTTAAATGTATACGTTTTCTATCAGACTACACAGATCGCGACGGATCCACGACGGACTATTTTTAAAATAATCTGAAAACCAAAAGTGTGGAATCCGTTGTAGATACGTCATTCTGTTTCCACTATAAGACTTTTCTTTGATGCGGTACAAGTGAAAATATACACCCACTGTGTACTACTACCATAGGATATGAAAATCTAATATTTATGAATTGATTTGGTTTCATATATGAAACATAGAAAAACCAGCAACTAATTTCAATTTCCAGTTGATTTCAGTTGATTTTCGGTTCTTTTGGGGTCCAGATGGGCTCCAAACTATAAGAAGCTAGTTTTATTTGCCGTTTAAATATTTCCATATGTAACTTTTTTTTGTGTTTTAAGATCAGAATGAGAAAGAAAATATCGATTAGTTGTGAAAAATGATGATATTACCTCGCGTAAATATATTTTTATCATCGATCAGTGATTTTCTTTTTGAATTTTTTGTTTATTAAAAAAAAAAAGTTGCCCAGTTGTTTATTGACAATAATAATGTTTTAAGATCATCCAAAATGTGCTAATTATTAAAATTAATAATTAAAATTAAAGATTTTTTTAAAGGTTCTAAATATCAGTTTTTATTGGATTTTCTGGTGTGAAATGATTAGATCAACATTTCAAGGGTATCAATGAAAATAACTAATAGTTAAATATTCTTTTATATTTGAATATTATTTATGTAGTTAGGGATTTCACCATAGAAACAGACAAATGCCACCGACTAGTAAAAGTAATAAGGTTAAATATTTCTGTGAAATAAAAATTATAATCGCAAAAATATGCATTTCGGTAGTCGTCACGATCATTTAGGATATCGAAGGGTGGCAACTCGTATAACATCGACATGGCATCGACAAGAATCTTCAATTTATAATAGAAGATCAGTTTTATTAAATAAGGTAATATTCAATAGAATTTAATTCTAAACTATTATTAGGTACTGGAATTATATAAAAGACATTTATACTATTTATAAGCTTCTTTGCGAAGTATAAGGCTTTTTCAAAATTCTTATGCCAAAATAACAGGCCAATTGACAAGTCCCCGGCCTGACACATAGATGGCGGTACTAGAATTAAATCCATAAGATTTTTAGTTAGCCCTAACCTTCAAAAGACGCGTGTATAAAATTGACAGCTGTCGGATCATTAGTTTGTGAATTATAGCATTTTGAGTGAAGCAACTTTTGTTATTGTGAAGAAAATGGATAAAAAGGAATTTCGTGTGTTAATGAAACACTGCTTTTTGATGAAAAAAAATGCTACCAAAAAATGGTACCAAAAAGTGGCTTGATAATTATTATCCGGACTCTTCACCTTCGAAATCCACCGTTGGAAAATGGGGTGCCTTTTTAAATCTGGTCGTACAAGCCTTGAAGACGATCCATGTCAAGTGTACCAACAACAGAAAAGATACAAAAAATACAGGATATGGTTTCGGAAGACAGACGAGTGGCTGTGGATAAGGTAGCTGACACCCTAGGCATCTCATATAGACCAGTACATCACATCTTAGCTGAAGTTTTAGGTTTCAAAAAGCTCTGTGCAAAGTGGCTGCCGCATTTCCGAAAAATGGAACAAAAACACATGCAAATGCGACTTTCTCAAGAACCTTTGGAGCATTTTTGAAAGGATAAAGTGGATTTTGTGCGCGGATTCATCACTACGGATGAGACTTGGGTCTATCACTATGATCCTGAGTCGAAAGCAAAATCAAAAAACCGATAATTCGGCTCCAAAACAGGTTAAGGCCCAAAGATCAGTGAAGAAGGTTATGGCATCAGTTTTTTGGGATGCAAAAGGAATTTTGTTGGTGGATTACCTCCAAACTGATAAAACAATAAACTTAGATTATTATTGCAACCTTTTGGACCAATTCGATGTCAAAATTCGTGAGAAAAGACCTGCTTTAAAGAAGAAAAAGTCATTTTTCACCAAGACAATGCACCGTGTCACAAGTCGATAAAAACGATGGCAAAAATCCATGAATTGGGCTTCGAATTGCTTCCGCATCCACCGTATTCTCCAGATCTGGCCCCCAGCGACTATTTCCTGTTCTCAGATCTCAAAAGTATGCTTGCTGGGAAGAAATTTTCGTCGAATGAAGAGGTGATCGCCGAAACTGAGGCCTATTTTGAAGCAAAGGACCAATCGTACTACAAAAATGGTATCGAAAAGTTGGAGGGTCGCTATAATCAGTGTATCACCCTTGAAGGGAATTATGTTGATTAAAAAAAAAGAATTTTGCCAAAAAATGTGTTTTACTATGGTAGGCCGGGGACTTTTCAATTGACCTGTTAACATTGTCTGTTAAGAAGGCACGCTAAAAGACTCGGATTGGTGCAAATACATCTCTATCGGTATTGTGGAGACAGCAACTCCTGCTGAAGACATGAAACACATTTTATGTGAATGCTCAGCTCTTTCTCCAGCTTATAATAACTTTTTGGGTAGCTATTTCTTCATAAATTTGGGGTTGCTTCAAGCGATTGACGTGGGTAGTTTAATTCCATTTTGTGGGAAAATCAAATGCTTTGAAGAGGAATAGGTTCCCTAATCAGGTAACTCTTGGTCTCGTAGGGATCGCAATAGGGCCATAAGGTGCTTGGTGTTGTACGCAGTACACCTACTCTACCTACCTATGTACCAAAATATCCCTACTCACCAAATACTCCTTTAAATAAATATGTTTCTAAAATACTCCTTTAAATGGGGAAATCCAAATAGTCTATGAGTTAGTTATTTTATGTAAGAATCAAGTACGTTTACGGCTCAGAGTAAAAATATCTGAAAAAAATGATAAATATTGAATATGGGAACTAAAATTCATCGTTTTGAACGATTTTTAACCATCCCCATTAAATATAGACTGCTTTATCAGCATTGAAAGTTTTTGGCAATACTTCAAGTAATGCTTCCAATACTTACATTTGAGATTTGTTCGACTCTCCTGGACATTATTTGTCTTTCACGCCTAAATCACAACTTTTAAAGCACCAAAGCCATTCTTTGCATGTTGGTTCAAAGAAAGCAGCTTCTGCAAAAAAAACGATGGCTTTACGCAGCACTTTTGTATAGATTGAAGTATCATACTTATGGTTCCTGTAGATGCTGTTTTGTTGGGACAAAATTTGACATTTTTAGCTCAATAGAAAACTCAACTGTTTTATTAACATATCACCTTGATGTCATACTATACTATGGTATACTATGGTATACTCATGGCATACTAAATATTAAAGCTTATTGAGAGTAGGTTTCATGATAAACAATATGGGAATAATGTGATTAACGCCATTTCTTAGACAACGACTAAAAATTAATTCGAGTTACCAATAATAAAAAATACTAATTAGTGATCACATTTAAAATGTAAATTTATTGTTTTGAGGTATTCTTCCATATAAGAATTTTCAAAATTATAAAATTTTCTTGAGATTTTAATTAATGTCTATTTATTAACATATGTGAGTCAGTGGTCTGAAACTCAAATTTCGTGTGTGCCGAACTAGTAAGACAATTGACTGGATCCATGAATGAAAGAATATATTCTTTCATTCATGGACTGGATCGATTTATAATCAAATCAGCAGATTTGACATCTAAAAGACTTAACGACGGCAGGGCCGGTCCAACCAATGGTGCAATGGAGCCGCCGCACCCAGCGCCAAAGTTCGCAATGCGTCAAATTTGACCGTTTTTTTATTTAGTATCGCGAGCTTTTTCATTTTGGTTCATATTGGTGGCATATTAGAAAATGTACTACATTTTTTCTTTGATTATCACGAACATTTTCCTTGACCTTCTATACGATATATTTAGTATTGAAGGCGCCATTTACTTAATCTGCACTCGGCGCTGAAATAGCTTGGACCGGCATTGAACGACGCTTTATATCATAGTGTACAGTCCCAAAAGTAGTAATTAATATCTATATCCGTGAATCTTGCTGCCTGGGAATAAAGTATATCTGGATTTAACAATGGGAGACTAATTCAAAAACTGGTCCATGAGGGATCGCGTTTATTACAGATGCACACTATAATCTGTACGTGCAAAGGAGATCATCTTTTACAAGTTGCTAATTCTGGCACATTTTTCTTGGTATTGCGTTTTAGAGTGATAATGTTCACTTCAGGTGAAGTATAAGTAATTCTAAATTAGATCACACTCTTGACCTTTTTTTCTAGACTCGGATTACTTTATAGTGTTCGTGTATTCATATAAGAGTTCACGCATGTATTTATGGATGTTCATACATTTTTATGTAGAAAAATCAACACGGCAAGAATATAAAGTTGGGATATATATTGTTCATACTTTGTCTCAGGTCATTCTAGTACAAGTTTGAAGTTGTAATATTTTCAACTAATAACCTATTATATGTGTTAGCCAAAAGTGAATTAAAATGTTTCTATAGACTCCATTTTAATATAATATATTAATTAGAGCAAGGGTGTCCAACCTTTTGGTTTTTCTGACAGACATAGTGCTTTGGGGCACAAGTATATTACTATAGCTGAGGAGCGAATGTAAAATATAGTTTTCGTGTTTAAGTAATTTAAAATTTATTAGTTTATGAATTTGTTCATTATAAAAACAAGACATGAAATTCATTTAGTATCACTTAAGCCGCCGGGTGACAAACAACAGAACAGTGTAGCTGAGCGAGCAACGCAAGCAGTAAGAGTTTACTACAGAATGAAAGAGCTTTCTGTTCTGGTCCCGTTTCTGTTGTTTGTCACCTGGCAGCAAACACACAAATCATTCCTCAGAAAAATGGACTTGCTTCAGTAAATTTAAATATTTTTGGGCCGCATGCGGCCCGCGGGCCGCCGGTTGGATAGCCTTGAATTAGAGTATATATTAGTTTTGTCAGTAAAATTGTAACATATAAAAGTAACTATTGGAGAACGATCTCAACGCACTGAATGTATAAAAAATCAAAAGTTTTATCGAGTTATGCGCTCGTCTATATGATAACTCAGAAGCACATTGCTCGATTCTAATGAAATCTGGAATATAACCATTTCGTAACTTCGTATTGCATTTCAGCAAAATCAGGGTGACAACAAGCTTTAGTCCTTTTTCTAATTTAATTAGAAAATTTGAGCAACAATTTAGATAGAATTCCCAATAAAATACAGCGTATATGTACCCATGTAACTGAGCTGTAATTTTTAAAATAGTTCGACACTGCTACTGGATTGAATACAGTTCGTCAACTGACAATTTAAAACCACTGTGATGTAAGTCTTCTCAAAATTTGTTTTGTTTTTCATATTTATTGTTCGAAATAGTAGGTCTGTTTTATTTGCCACTTGCTCTGGGGTAGAGCAAATTTTTACATTGAAAGCAAAAACAACAAAAGTGCAAATCCTACACTACTTTCAGACCAGGGGTAGCTCTCACACCGAAATTAGTTCAGTCTTCTACCATAAAAAGTGTATTAGCTAAAAATTTCCCATTTAATTACAATATGGTTGCATTACATTTGAATTAAAGCTTTTTTCTACTCCTGCTCGTTTTATTTGCCACTTACCCTGCTCCAGTGTAGGGTATGGCAAATAAAACAGGCCTAGTATGTTAAAAATGCAATGCTTGTTGTTGTGGTATAATAGTAAAATGATAATATTTAAACTATTTGAACAGTGAAACAAATTTCCAGTCTATTGAATTTAACCTTGATGAAATTGAAATAAAATGTTCGCGTAAAATAATGTTCACCTTGATTAGTTGGAAATTTGAAGAAATTGAGAGGGGAAAGAATAAGGTAAAAATCTGTGACATTGAAATGAGAAGAACAGACACGTTCCTCATTCAATTCTAATGTTCAAAATAATGACCACATTAAGTATTTTTCTCATAATTATAATTTTTGTATTATGTCACAACTTCTAAAAATATTAGCTTTATGCCGAACTTTTTCATAATCCGAAAATGTTTGGACAAAAGCTATTTGAAGATCTTGTTAAAACTTAAATTCGGTAAAAAAATGTAACTTATAGTTTTTTTTTTATTGATGAACGTTTTTGAGAATAAACCATAATTCACCGACACAAAAAGATTTGCTGTAGGTGGATTCGAATCGAAATTGTATAAAACTTGCATTAGAGCAGGGATTCGGAACATTTTCTCATGCACGAGACGCCTGTGCACTTTACAGAATTTCATGGCACACCACAAGTACATCAAAAAATCTAATAGTACAAAAGTACATACAACAAAAATATCGATTTTCTGTTTTAATATGCATAATATTTAATTTCATAACTAATTAGTCAATTGAGCTTGTTTTGCTGAACATAGTTGTTTTATATTTAGGCCAATATTTGATAAAGCCACTCGAAGTTCACTATAGGGCCAGTAAACGATCAAATTGTTTGTCAAATTATTTGCTAGTATCAATGCTAACAAGCTTCTAATGCAAATTACATTAGTAACGTGCTTCTTTATTTCAACCTTCGTGCTTCACAATTATTTTTCTTTTTCACACACTTGAAGTTAAGACGTCATTGTCGTCTATGTGCTTGCCTAATGAAATATCTAGAAGGCATTGCTAGTATGCAGGTTTGTTTGACATGTTTGTCAAATAATGTAAGTGTTTGACGTGTTTGATGGAAATCTTGATTGACGACGTGTTTGACAATCAGATTTGATAGTGTGCGGTGGTGTTTGTCAAACAAGATCTCAGTCGTCGCCTTGACACTATCGAGAACACCACGTTCGTAAGACACGAACGTAACGACACGACATGGAGAAAACCGAAACTGCGGGCAAGTTTGACAAATTTGTTTACCTTGGAGGCAATCTCGATGGACGCGACGGACGCAATGAACACGACGGAGGCGTGAAGTGTCAAATAAAAGTTAATTTCGTATGAAATGTATGGGAGGTGGCAATCTCCACGTAGACGTGACGGACGCGACGTTTCAGACGTTGTAAAGTTGATTTGTATTCAACTTTTACGTGACGGACGCGTTCAAATTTCATTTTAAAATTTTTGTGTGGGAATTATTTTGTGAAAATTCCATTTAAAAACGGTATTTTAGTTTTTTTTATTAATTTACAAAGCTTAAAAAACTATTTTAATTTATAACACAAAGATTATATCAAATAATAAAAAAAATTACAAATTTCATCGTCGACGGAGTCGAGTTTGCCTGCATAAAAATATTTATAGCGTCACTAACGTTTTTGATAATTCATGCGTCCGTCGCGTCCGTCGAGATTACCTCCAGGGGGTCAATCTTTGGGTTGATCGTTTTAGCTATTGTTTGATGAAAACGTGAAGTTTGACCAACAAAAGCATATTTTTATGAAAATAGTAGTCGACAAACTTTGTTCACATATATAAGTGTTTGAAAATTATAACAGATAAGCTCTCTTTTATTGGGAATTCTATCGGGCGCTATTTCACTTTCTCAAAAAAACAATTTTTTTAAATCAATATTCTTATGACATTTAATTTCGGATGTTGGTACTACTGATTTTATTTGACGGAACAAAATAAATCAAAGTTTTGATTTGCGCCATCTATCATTAATTTAGCGCCCGATATTTAATTTCCCAATTCGAGAAATTCCTCTTGAACTCGAAGGGAAAGTGATTGTTGTGTACAGTTTTGGGCATGTGGTACAAACAGTTTTCGGCTTCAATTGTATTCCTTCCTCCCTTTTAAATGTGTAAAAGTACTGATTAAATTTCTCTTGCTTGTTTGCGATAGTGGCCGGGGTGGTTCTTTGTTACATCTCCAAAAATTCTTGTCGTAATTTCGTTTACCAAGAATATAGTTTCTGTTGGAACTCGTTTAATTTATCGAAGCAAATTAGTAAATTTTCAATTGGATCTTGCAGTTCTTTATTGATTCATTCTGATGTTCAAATACAATATATCAGCCATATATGCAAGTTCGATAATTCAGTGATTATATTCGAGGAACTGGTGTTGTTCGTGAATATTTGGATTAAAAAGAAATTAACCGACCGCCCCAACCGCAAGCAAAACGTCGAGTACCAGACAGTTATAGATATACCATAGTTATAACTTAAAAAAAAGTTGAATGGACAAAATATAAAGCTAAGCTTTAATTTAATGTAAATACAGAAAACAAGTATAGCGTGATTCATTCTTTACTTTTTTTTTTAAGTAAAAATAAAACACTTAGAATTGAATGCAAATATCAAATCTTTATTATCAACTTTAAGCACATAGTATGGCAATTAATGTTTGAAAATAATTTCCTTCAAATGTTGGCGGTCCAATTTTCGATCACTCTCTCAAGTATTTCGACCGGAATCTCATGAATGACACGTGTAATGTTCGCTTCCAATGCTTCAATTGTCACTGGTTTATCGGCAAAGACTTTTGACTTTACATAGTCCCAAAAAAAAAAGTCCAAAGGTGTGATATCGCACGATCTTGGTGGCCAATTCACTGGGCCAAAACGTGAAATTAATTGCTCACCGAAATGATTTTGCAATAAATCCATTGTAACACGGGCTGTATAGCTCGTAGCACCGTCTTGTTGAAACCAAATATTGTCCAGACCACGGGCTTCAATTTCAGGTACCAAAAAGTCCGTTATCGTGGCACGATAGCGCTCACCATTGACGGTAACGTGGCCGCAGGCCGCATTTTTGAAGAAATACGGACCGATGATGCCCCCGGCCCATAAACCACACCAAACTGTTGTTTTCAATGGATGTAATGGTAGCTCCTGAAACTCTTGTGGATGCTCATCATCCCAAATACGGCAATTTTGCTCATTAACGTAGCCATTAAGCCAGAAATGAGCCTCATCACTGAACAAAATTTGGCTTGAAAATTCCGGATTTTCTTCGATGCGTTCAAGCGCCCATTCAGCAACGTTGCTCAGATGTAAGTCTTGACATGATGAATTGCCATACAATACTGAACAAAAATGACAAATCAGAATGACACTAGTCACGCGTGATCTGTCAAAAAACCCTATTGGAAAAAAAGTAAGGTTTGAATCACACGGTATATGGGCTAAAAAAAATTTGTTATTTTGTTAGTTGTTGGATGTTATATACTGTAAAGAACGAAATTGGAGAACGATGTTAATAACTTTAATGTTGTTCCGATTGAGAAGCACTACTCCACAGGAGAAGGAAACATCTGGGGGCAATACTCCTTTTCCCTAAGCTAGATAAAATCTCTTAACCCACTCCGGATACTAAAATTCTTAAGAAAAATAGACCTAGAGTAGGTGATTTAGAATGGGAAGTTAACATAGCTACTGCACTGAAGAGAGGTGGTACAATAGATATTAAAAAAACATCCTAAAACTTAATCTTGATCTTAATCTTACTTGAACGTTTAAGGAGTGTTTTCTTTAAAATTTTACTCTTTCTGTTGTGTCATCAGTCGGAGGTCGCTTATATTAAATCTCACTTACAAATGTTAATGGTAATATGGAGAGTTTACTGTATTTCATGTTTTTTAATTTGACTATAAAGTTTTATATAGTAGTCCGCAGATTTATGATTTTTTAGTGGGTGGTCCCCGCATAGTTAAAAGTTTAAGAACTGCTGCTTTAGAGATTTCCTAGTGAACTTTTTATGTAATATTTTTTACAGAATTTCAATCTAGTATGACAATATTTTTTAGATATTATCTCGGAAAGTCGTTTATACCATAGATTATAAATTAAGTAATACTAATCGATTGGATTTGATTGATTGGCTATTTATAAATTGTCTGAGCACAGATGATAAATGGTAAAGATCTGTTATAAAAATAAAGGCCTCTTTGGTGATATCACCAAATTTTTGGGTACTACTAGCTTTATATTTATTTAAAGAATTAATAATAGTTTTTAATTTTAACAAAACAATAAAATACAATCACTTTTTATGATTTGATCACGCTTTGGATGATCATGACGTAAATATATTAGCAAGTTTTTGTAAATTTGTTTTCATAAAATAAATCAATTTGCAAATATCTTTTTAAGATCCTATGGTATAGATCACCATATGTATTGTATATTGTATATACACAGGTTGATACATAAGTTCTTGTATTTGAGAACAGGGGTGATCATATATTAAGTAATATCGAGCGAACCAATCGTATCTAATCGCGATCGAAGGTAATACATTTTTAAATGAAATTAGATCACTCTTCTTTGTTGTATGGGAAGATTGATCGAAAATGTCTTCAGATTTAAACCGAATTGAACATATGTGGACAAAATTGAAGTATTCACTTATACGAAACATACAACAAAATAAGAATGACACAAGCAGTTATTTCCATTTTAACATGTCTGTTCGTCTGTCTGTCACAATATCGCTGCCCTAAGGTTAAGATTAAGATTAAAATTAAGATTAAGATTAAGTTTTAGGGTCTTCCTGTACTGCGACCTTTAAGATCTATTGTACCCTTTTTCTTTGGTGCAGTAGTTAGGTTAACTTCCTATTCTACAGCACCTCATCCAGGCCTATATCTCTTAGTAATTTTAGTATCCGGAGTGGGTTAAGAGATTGTATCTAACTTGAGGAGAAACAGTATGCCCAGATGTATCCTTCTCCTACGGAGTAGTGCCTCACAATTGGAATTGCTGCTCTAATTCAATACGGAGATATTTTGAAACATTAAGGCTTGGAGTTAAGTACCTACATACGTAGTTTTTTTCTAAATGCTTTATATTATTTTCGGTAACCTAAAATTAGATTTCCTAATATGACATTTTGCCATTTTACGTGTTTTAAATTACAATAAAAAATAAAAATTATGTAATTTGACATACGAAATTCTCGTATATAACACAATAATTGATTTAAAAATTAGAAATAAAATTTGACATATATATGACGGACAACAAGTTTATTTTAAGACGTTTTTAAGACTAGTGATTTGTATTATATATAATAACAATATTTTAAAATACTATGCTACAACACATGATCGAGTGTAGTTGACGCCGGTTTGAATCTTGCACTTTATTTAAAAATTATCGCATGTCACTTGACGTGACCAGCCGTAATCACCCCCTTGATCATTTTTGAAACGGTTTTGCATATTTCTGTATACGAGAAATGCCTGAATTATAATAGGAAAAGCCAAAAAAACTATGCTAGCTTATGCTAATCAGAATACATTAAACCGTTTATAATGTGGATAAGCAAGAACATGAAATAAAGAATACATACCATATATAGATTACGCTTCCCCATATTTCAAATCGGTTTTTTCTGCGCACTTACGTCATTCGGGACCTGAAATACATTGTTTCTGTGAAAAATCATGAATATTTATTTGAAAGGAAATCCACATATTATGTCATAAAAGTATGAAAATAAATATTCAAAATGGCCGACATACGCAGAACGTAATCTATATATATTTTCATTCATGATCAAGAAGAAGCGTTTGACAGTTCGTCGTCAAATGTTTTTTAAATTCTATTTAATATTTGAAAAGTGGCTTTAGAAAATTGAGAATCGTTTAGATTAGAAAACTTATTTTCATTGAAAATCAAATCGTCGAGTCATATTTTATGAAAAAAATATTTGTAATTCAAATGTCAAAATTTCCGTATGGAATATATTAATTGAGTTGTATTCCTACAATATAACGAAACGGAAATCGAACTTAATGAAAGCACGGTTATATACATCATAATTACAGCATATGATTAGTATATTTCCGTAAGTTCGTCAATGGTTGGTTCTTCATATTGTGATTCAGGCTTAAACTCGGTTCAGTTTGATCCTTGGCTGTTTATTGTCAAACTGAACCGAGTTTAAGCCTGAATTATAATAGGAAGAACCAATCGTAGATCATATCATTACAAAAAAGATCGATTCGGATTTTGGACTTTCAAAAACGGATTTTTAAATTTTTGATGAAGATTAAAGAAAAGAAAAATATGTTAGGCCCTAATCCGATATTAATTTTACGTATACAATTTAAATTCATTTTAAATTTAATGAATGAAAATCTAAAAAACACTATTTTTAATACATATTTTATTATTTTTCTTTTCAAGGGAAATCGTGTCCACACTGTTGGTGAATTGTTGACAATTAAAATTGGCGGTGATACTATTAATAAGAAAAAAAAGAAATGTAAATTGGAGAATAATCGAATAAAATCTACAAAATATACAATTATCAGTTTCCTGCCACAAAATTTACTGGAACAATTTCGACGTATTGCTAATTTTTATTTTTTGGTTATGACCATAATTGCTAGTCTAATTGGTAAGTTATTTTTTTTTTATTATAATATTACTAATAGTATTTTAATACGCTATCTTGCCACATGAGTGAAAGAATATAAAGATTGCGCCATGCGGATGCCGGCCATTTTGAATTTTTACGTGTGATTTCCTTTCAAATAAATCGTAATTTTTCATACTAACAAAATGTATTGCATGTCTCGCGTGACGTAGTTGCGAAGAAAAAGCCAATTTGAAATATGGGAAAGCTTAATCTATATTCTTTCATTCATGACAAGTAAAATGGTATTGATTTAATTAATTAATTTAATACACAACATTCTCAGATCAAATATTTTATACACTCTTTTTTATATCCGCTACACTTTAAGGAGTTATTTTATCTAATACAGGTTTCTTCGACCCTCCGCGGCCTACGGCATGCTTCTGAATTATACAGGGTTTTTCAATAAGAACTTTTTTAAAAAAATTAAACGCATAGTTTGGATTAAATTTCTGAATTTCTTTGTTGGTATATGTTGTAGAGATTCTACAATTTAGGAATGGAAAATAATATCTGGTAATTGACCACCACGACTACGTTTGCAGACATCGATTTTTGTGACAAAATTTTCGATCACATTTCTGCATAATTGTGGCTCTGTCTCAGGATATTGGTTATGAGTTCTGTAATTGTTCTTGTATTATTCTTATAAACCTCATTTCTCGTAGTCCCACAAAAAAATTTTCAACAGTATTAAATCGCAAGATCTTGGTGGCCAATATACATCATCTATATGCTAAATGAGACGTGCATTAAATTTGGTTTTCAATAAATCGAATGTTTCTTGACCTGTGTGGTATGTTGCTTCGTTTTGTTGAAACCCAAAGTCGTCGACATCCATATCATCAAAAATAAGGTTTTAAAAAATTGTTTATTATGTCTATGTAGCGCATTCCATTGACAGTAAAACCCGCCTCATTTTCGAAAAAATACGGTTCAACGATGGCGCCAGCCTATAAAGCATGTCAAACAATAACAGGAGATGAATGTAATGATTGTTCAACAATTGCTCGTAGATGTTCAAAAGCCCAAATAGCAAAAATTTTGCATATTAACATAGCTATTCAAATGAAAATGGGCTTCGTCAGAAAATATGATTTTTTCTGAAAATCCAGCACTATGTTCAATACTCCAATCTGCAAATTGTTCACATTGAAAATGATCTAGTGGCTTTAATTCTTTCTTTAATTGGACCTTATCAGGTTTTAGAACCAGATCCTTTTGCAAAATAGACCATGTGGAAAAGGATAATTGTGGGGAACGTCGTGGAATTGATAAATTTGGGTATTCATAGACATTTCCAGTCACAGCAGCAATATTTTCAGTTGAACCGCCGACACAAACACGTGTTGTTGTTGCTACGTTATGTATTGAAGCCAATTTTTCCATTAAATTCTTAATTGTAGTGTAGTTGAGTTTTGGTTATTTGTATAAAATTTTTTTAATTCAGATCTCTGCCAGAATTTAATTTAGGATTTCTGCGCTTCAAATTATTGGCTACGTTTACACCGAGACTTAAAAAGAGACTTAAGTGCTTAGGTCGACCTAAATGTGACGGTGTAAACACGCCCAAAGTAACTTAGGTTAGGTCACTTAAATTGCAGACTTACGTTAAATTTAAATCGACTTAAGAACTTTTGACAGATAACAGTTGATTTCTTGATATCCAAGTTCTATAAATGTGCACATATGACGTTGTTGTAGACTTAGGTCGAGTACGGTGTAAACACTTCTGACCCAAACCTAACTAAAATTTGTCGGTGTAAACGTAGCCATTGACAATTTAAACAATGCTGCAAATGAATAGAAAAAGAATATGTGACTTGATTGTGTTAGCTGTTTAGGGATCGTGTTGCTAATAACTATGGAGGTGCGGTTTTGTTTCCTGGCCTCATCTCTTTCACATTTATTTTTCTTGGCTTATATAACCATGCAAGTGACATTGAAATTCTTAAAAGCGTTAAGGCTAAATAATTGTTCAATCACAACACAGTAAAAGCTACTTTGATAGCGCTTTTAATGGTAAAAGTCTGAGGAAATTTTACTTGGATAAGATCAACATAATCAAATTTATACTTGGTAAATGAAGGGTGATCTAACCTCAGTTTCCGAACTTTAAAACAGAATAAAACACACAAATTTAACGAAATATACTTATTTTATTTTATTAATCACAAATGTTATGTATTTCATTAATTATGAAAAATAATATCAATTAAATGGCCGCCTCTGGACCTTCTGCAGCAGACGCTATTTTCAAGGCAATTTTCGGTGACTTTTTCGTAAATTTCGGGCGGTATCTCGGCAATAATTTGCGGATGTTGTTTTTTAGGTGCTCCAACGTTTCGGGTTTATTGCAGTAGACATGACTTTCAACGTAATCCCATAAAAAGAAATCCAATGGCGTTAAGTCCCATGATTTTGCCGGCCAGTTGACGCCAAATATCCCGCTGAGTGGTAAGTTGCGCCATCTTGTTGAAACCACATATTTTCCACATTAATATCTTCAATTTCGTGCCAGAAATAATCGGTTATCATGCACCTATATCGATTACCATTGACTGTTACAATTTGACCCTGATCGTTTTCAAGAAAGTAAAGCCCAATGCGCACCAAACGGGCACTTTTTGGCCATGTAATGGTGTCTTGTGAATCTTATGAGGATTTTCATTTCCTCATATGCGCCAAGTTTGCTTATTAACAAACCCAGAGAGGTGGAAATGTGCCTCATCAGAGAAGAGGATTTTCTTTGAAAATACACAGTTCCTGTAAAACAATTGAACAATTTGAACGCGTCGAGTGATGGTGAAGCGATCCCTTTCGTAAATGTCTTCTTGCAAACTGATATTTGACCCTTTGAAAACAAGTGCTTATCGACAGCTGCTTGATTTACAGTGCTGCCAACATAGGAAACTCAAATTGGATCACCCTATATTATCATTATGAATTTTAAATAAGAACCCAAAAATTTGGAAGCTTAATTTCTGCAAAACTATACTAATATGAGGTAATTATGCTCTATGGTAGGTACTACCAGAGGGTATATTAGTTTTGTCACTCCATTTGTAACACATCGAAATAATCGTTGTAGAAAGGTTTCAAGGATATAGGTTGTGTGGGGAATCAAAAGTTATATCGATTTATGCATGTTCGTCCGTCCGTATACAAGATAACTCAAAAACGCGTTATCCCATTTAGTTAAAATTTAGAATCTAAGTTGGTTATTCTTTAACTGGATTTGGTACTGCATTTCAGCAAAATCGAGGGGGGGAGAGGGAAGTTATTAAGCAAAAACCCGGGTGACCAGAAAGTTCTGTTGGTTTTTTATATGGTTTTTCGGATTTAATTCGAAAATTTGTCCCTCAATTTTGTTTAAATTAATTGTGTTGGTTGAACCCGTAAATAGACGATACCATGTTAAATTTAACCAAAAACGGTCAAAGGATAGTGAAAGCTATAGGCCGATTTTAAGTTACTATATGTTTTTTTAATCGTAATTGCAAAACATTTTTAAGAAAGCAAATTCGTTTTGTTTTACCTGCTTTCGTTCAGTGTTTTTTTATTTGGAAGAATTTCTGAGAACCTGAGTATTAAAATGTTTTTAAAACAATATGTAACATAAAGATTATAGATAAGAAGATTATAAAAAATATTTAATAGACAAACAAAAATATTACGCAATTCATTTATTGTCTAATTTAAGCGAATGAACATTTGAATATAAATGAAATGTTAAAAACTTAAATAAAAACATATAAAATCGGCCTATAGCCGATTTTTTAATGCGCTATGGTAGAAATGGGGCAGAAAAACAGTCAAAACTAACATTAATTCAAAGTTTTTTCTTTATAACTATGTTCCTTCTCTTCTCAAAACGTCTTCCAATTTGCAGGTAACCCAGACCCCTACTAGCATAAATCTAATCTGCAAATTTTATTCAAATCGGTGTATTAGTTTTTATAATACATCAAAAAAACGTTATGAAGAGGGTTATTTTCTCCTAGGATTATTTCTGTCTCTTTTGTCCTTGGACCGATTTGATTGAAATTTAACATAATATCGTGTATTTGTGTAGTTAACGTATATAATTAATTTCAAATTAATTCACACATTTTCCAATTAAATCCCAAAAACCATTAACAAAAAAACGACAAAACTTTCTGGTCACCCTGGTTTTTCATTTATAATTTTGCTCCCCTGGATCGATTCTGCTCAAATGCAATACCAAACCAAGTTAAGGAATAAGCAAAATTTCATCAAAATCGGATAAGGCGTTTTTGAGTTATCTTGTATACGGACGGACGGACATGCATAAATCTAAATAACTTTTGATTCCTGACACAACCATACACTTAAAACCTTTCTACGGCGATTATTTCGATGTGTTACAAATGGAGTGACAAAACTAATATACCCTCTGGTAGTACCTGCCATATGGCATAAACATATAGTTACTATAGTCGGCCTATAGCCGACACACATTATTTGGATTTGTTTGTGTTATATCGACGTCATTAGCGCACCACAAATAGTTAAATAGTTAAAATAGTTAAAACACTTTGTGATAATTGTAGTTATCAAAAATATGTTCTAATTTTACTATATTAGGTCTATTTTATATGCCATACCCTACCCTGGAGCAGGGTAAGTGGAAAATAAGACGAGCAGAAGTAGGAGAAAGCTTTAATTCAAATGGTTGTTGCGCTGCTTAGCAACCATATTGTAATGAAATGAGAAACTTTTAGCTAATACACTTTTTATGGTACAAAACTGAACTAATTCGGATGTAATACACCTGGTGTTACACCTGGTCTGAAAGTTGTTGTTTTTGTTTTCAATGTAAAGATTTGCTCTACCCCAAGGCAAGTGACAAATAAAACAGATCTATTATTAGAATTGAAGCTGTTCTGAAACTATTCTGAAACTTTTGCTGCATGTTGCATGCAAGTTTTTTGACAGTTCAGTGTTATTGTTTCTGATAAGTTTTTAAATTGTAATGAAATTCACATGAGAATATCCTTTTTTTTTATTATGGGTCTCAGTTTTTCCAAAAGATAATCAAAATCAGATGATGATAATTACAAAAAATCTTTAAAAAATAATACGTAATTCGCGTAATAAATTATGAACAAATCCGTACTGTTCACGTTGTTTTATCCATTTTTTTACCCAGCATTTTCTTTTACTTTTTTGACGCCGTCGTCATTCTTTTCTCAACAAAATAAGTGCTAAACAGGCAACAGCTTGTTCTTCTTCATCATAAAACATATTTTATTGCAATAAATTAAATGCTAAAATCAAAACAAGACGTCAAATTTTTAACACAACATACACGAAAAAACTCCAAGGAAGTTGCAAGCAATAAAAGCTGCATGCTATGTGTGAACACCTGTGCAACTTTTTTTTTATGGTTGTAGCATTTTTTGTTGCAGCAGCATAAAAACTTCAGATTGCGCGCCACTTTTGCTTACATGTGTGAATAAGACTCGCAACTTTTGCAGCTGCAACCAAAAAAACCCTGATGCAAAAGTTGCTGTGTGTGATCTTAGGTTCAGACGGAAACATTTGTGGATGTTATTTTACACCGTATTTATTTTAGTGCAGAAGCTAATGACAAATTTTCGGAGTTCTCTTTCGCACATTTACATTCAGTGTAAAACGATTGCCAGAATAGAAGAAAAAACCCAGTGAATTAAAAGTTCTCAAATATCAAAGTTCCAAGTTAAATTTTAAGTTAGATTTAATTTCCTTTAATAGTTTACCAGAAAAATTTTATAAAATCTTGTAATTCTTTAATTTTTATGAAGAAAATTTTAATTTTGATCAATGAAAATTAGTATATATGGTAACTCTAAATGAAAATTAGAACTTCGACTGATACGACATCTGAAAAACAATTGTAATATTTTGAACTAAACAGGGATAGACACCAACAAAAAAAAATATTAATCCTTTCGGTTTTTACAGTTCAGATTTCATTTTTATTATTATTTTATGTACGAAATAGCATAAGAGAAGTATTGTACTATTTGGTATTTTTAATAGTTGTGGTAAAAGAAGAATAGTTTGGGCGTCCTGAGGAACACATTTAGCCATGAGTGAATAAGCGAATCCTAGTCCAAGAGTTTTTAGGTCATTGAGTAAATTGTATTTTCGGGTGCAACATATTTAATGTGTTATGTATTGCAGAAACTTAAAATCGGGATCTAGGGTAAATGCATAAAAGTTTTATTTGACTATAAAGAAAGGCATATTTACTGCACATTTGAGAATAAATACATATAGTAAAATTTATAGCTGGCGAACTATTCTGAGGCTATTTTCCCGCTTCGAAGCAGTTAGTTATTTGCAATATGCTTTAAATATATTAGAATACAATTTTTAATTTATTTATCTTATTACCCTAAGAGCATAGTTCATAAAGATTTCCAACGCCTGTGCATTCAACTGATTCTTGTTGTACAGTAATATCCCGGTACAATATAGATTCTTCTCTTTCTTTCACATTAAACTTCTTTTCATCCATTCTTCTTTAAGTTCACCTACAATAACAACACTGAACATCACGCCGCTCATTTAGCTTGGACATCTAGGTATACTAATCTATGCTAAGGGTTTATATATTTTGTAAAAAATTGGTCTTTGTAAGAGTGACATCGTAATAATACTATAGAGATAAAACCGAATCCATTCAATAAGAGTTCATGTGGGATAATTTATCAAAAGCTTTACTAAACTCAGTGATAATACAATCCACACTGTTAACCGTTTCCGTGGCACAAGTTGAAAATGAGATGAATTCAAATAAGCTAGTGACTTTTGAAGAACCTATGTTGGTAATTAGAAATAAAAGGTTTGTAACTGAAATGTAGAAATTTATGAATAATGGCATTCAAAAAGTTTGGGAATGCAAGACAGTTTAGCAATTGACCTATAATTCTTAACACAAGGAGTTCTCGACTTACAACGTTCCGACTTATCTCGGTTCGCACTTATGACCTTGTGTTTGTCTCTTTCATACATGCGCATATTACATAAATGAAACAAATAGTTGCGAGGATTTCCCTAAAATTTAATATATTTTTATAAAACTAGATTTATGATCTACTCGACCTACGCGACTGATGTCTAGGAACCTATCTCGGTCATCAGAGAACTATCAGTATCACGTCTACTACCTTTTTTTGTGTAGGAATAATGAAAAAGTTCCTTTCCATATCTTTGGCAATTTTCCCATTTTAAGAGATTTTTAAGAAATGACAGACAGGGGACGCTCAAGGATATTATCACATATTTTGAAAATTACTGCAGGAATTCCACTAATGATGGCATAATGAATTCGTCAATTTTATATTACTTGATCAGGTCTTGAGCTAATCGTCTAGTTATGTAAAGTATTCCATACCCGGCTCAAAATTGTTGTTATTGAATGCTACAGCATAGAAGGAAATAAATATTTTCATAATGGACATTCATACCCATAGTCATTCTAGGCAATTGAAATTGTCATTTTCTCTAGTTTAAAATATTAGAAATAAATATTTTTCAATTTGCAATATAATATTTTTCAATAATAACATTCCAAGAAATATAGTTTCATTTTTTCCTATTATAAAATCTTTCAATTCTTTTTAATTTTCTTTGATTTTATGACCTCTTAATTTATTTACCACATTTAAATCATCTATAAGAAACTTCATAAAAATACATAAAACTTGAATTGTTCGACTTGTGCTTATGACACACTAAAGAAACTATACTTTTTCCCGTTGTAAAGCTAAGATCACACATAGCAACTTTTGTATCAGGGTTTTTTTGGTTGCAGCTGCAAAAGTTGCGAGTTTTGTTCACACATGTATGTAAAAGTAGCGCGCAATCTGAAGTTTGAACCCAAAATGCTGCAAACTTAAAAAAAAAGTTGCAGAGGTGTTCACACATAGCATGCAGCTTTTATTGCTTGCAACTTCCTCACAGTTTTTTCGTGTATGCATATGTTGAAAATTTGACTTCTTGTCTTAATTTGAACATTTAATTAATGCAATAAATTCTGTTTTGTGGTGAGAAAGAACAACCTGTTGCAAGTTTAACACTTATTTGATTGAGAAGAGAAAGATGGCGGCATAAAAAAGTAAAAGAAAATGGATAAAACAACGTGATCAGTACGGATTTGTTCATAATTTATTACGTGAATTACGTGTTATTTTTTAAACATTTTTTGTAATTATCATCATCTGATTTTGATTATCTTTTGGAAAAACTGAGACCCATAATAAAAGAAAAGGATATTCTCATGTGAATTTCATTACAATTTAAAAACTTTTCAGAAATAATAACACTAAATTGTCAAAAAGCATGCATGCAACATGCAGCAAAAGTTTCAACCATTTTAATATTTTTTGTTGCATATGCAACTTTGTTTTTTGCTATTCACATGTTGAAACTTTCCAGGTTGCACACAATAAAAAAATCTAGTCATGCAACAAAAAAGAATCGCAACTTTTTGTGTTGTAATGCTGTTCACACTTTGCAGCACTCTAGTTTCGCATCTTTTTATGCTGCATTGCAACAAAAGTTGCAGTGTGTGATCTTAGCTTAATTCAGAAAGCGTCAAGTAATAAAAGTCCAGGCAACTACAATGAGCGTTCCCTTTTACGATCAATTATAATTCGGCTGTTAGAATACGAATAATAGTAACAGTAACAATTTTGGCCACATTTATTTTGATCATAATTTTTATTGACAGTCATAAGTTTAGAATGCGGATGTAATGTTCAATTTCACAGTCAAACCTAAAGCCTAACCTACTTAAAATGAAATAATTTTGACAAGTAAGTAATATTGTTAAAATTTGCGTAATTATTAGAATGTTGATAATAATATAGAGAAGCCTTTCAAGGCAAAATATATACAAATATCATAACTTTGTACTAGGTTTGATTAAAATTGACTAGCCATTCTGGAGTTATCGTGCCATCAAAAAAGTGATTGCACGAGTTTAAAAAAATCTACTTCTGTGTTGGCATTTCCGCTGAAAATTTAAGCAATCTATTAGCATCTACCTTGAGATCAAGATTTCATTATAATCGAACTAGCAGTTAAGACACAGTCGTATTTTGGACCGTAATTAACCACTTCCGATTTAGCACTTGCAGTGGAAATCTAATCAGTTCTTATTTTTAGTTCAGGATATGCGTGTACCAAATTAAGTTGAAATTATTGATGTGGTTCTCAAGAAGGAGGTATCATTTCCACAAAAATTTAAAAAAATATTGTTTTTTTTTGCCAACCGGGTGATGTTTTTCCTGGCCAAATTCTAGCGTATATTTGGTACAAATATGAATAAAATTGAGTAAGACCTTCCGGAGTTTTGGTGTTTCTATAAGAAAATGGTTTAGATACACGGTGTACATAGAGACATATGAGAAAAATAGTCAATTCGGATACCGTGAGGTCAAAATATGTATTTCCGTTGTCGAATATTTTGCTTATATCATAGGATAAATAGAAAAGCATTAGCACGCATTAAACGTGAGTTTTAGTTTCTTAATCGATTGCTCAGCTCAACTATAAGCTCGATTTGCTAACTTTCGTTCCAATAAAAGGCGCGGCAATCAGTACAGAATATACTATATTAAAGTGGCTGAAAAAATTACGAAAAAATTAAGTAAAAAAGTGAATACCACGTACTTTTTCGAATTTAAATACCAGATTTATGCTACGTAGTTGAAATGGTATTCGGCTAGTATTCGACGACACACATATGGTATCCTTAAACTATGGTATGAATACCCTATGTGTGCCTCTAGTATAAAAGCTTGAAGTTGTTTTTCAGTTCGATAGATTTTGTTTAAAACCCAAAATTGTTATCTTGAAAATTCTATGATATCAAAACATCAAAACTATTTTTCGATTCAATGTTGGGTCGCAACCTAACACCCAAAAATTAGGAACCAATGTGCGTAGCAAACCTGAAATAGTAATGTCAGTGTGTCCAGAGAATTATGATACTTTAACTTTTATGAATATTTTTATTCAACGATAACAGACGTTCTTCGAACAATGATTCTTTTTTCATAGAAATTATTATTTATGACCATTTTCACTAAGTGTACGATAAAATTAATTTGTTAATATAAACAGAAATCAATTGAAAATGGAAATTTTTATAATTTTTTTCTTCTAATCTTGAAATGAGCTCTAAGCATTCGTCAATAAATATAAATGAGCAAGAGAAGAAAAAGCAGCCAAATATTTAAAATTTATGTCAATCTTAAATAAATGATTTATACCAGAAACACTTGCAAAGGGGCACATTTTTTTTATTGCATTCTAATTGAAATCGTTCGATTATATAAAAAAAAGAAATAAATAATTTTGACATTGAGCTTGATTTTAATTTTCTGGCTTTAGTATCGCACCGAAATTTTATTACCTAAATAAGTACATACCACTGTGTTCAAAAAGTAAGGTGAATTTTTAATTTAAACTTGGCGAAAAACTCACGAAGAAATTCGAAAAAATTGAGAAATTTTGGCACCAAAAGCGATTTGACTCTTCTGAGGCACAAATGATCCTTCAAAATTGCTTGCACTGATCCAATTGATATTGCAAGCATGTCGGCAAGGTCTCGAATTGTTAATCGACGATTTTCGAGCACCAATTCATTGATTTTCTTAATGTGTTGCTCATCAATTGACGTCGATGGTCGTCCAGAGCGTTCCAAGTCATCAACACGTTCTCTGCCTTCTTTGAAGTCTTTGTACCACTTGTAAGCATTTTTCTGTGACATAGTCTCGTCACCGAAGGCCTTTTGTAACATTCGATACGCAAAATTTAATAGCACTTCTTTGCTCAACAAAATTCGACATCGTAAAAATCGCCAAATTCACTTTTCTTTGTTCACAAAACCAAGCGTAAACTAAAAACTAATGATGATATTGACATGTAATTTGTCACAGATGTCACTAACAGTCCTACGAACTTGAAAAAAAAATTCATTTGTCCGATTCGGTCAACGCGGGAAGTTTAAATTAAAAATTCACATTATTTTTTGAACACAGTCGATTTTCCGTGAACTAAGTAATTGTTCTTTCTTATGGAAAAATTTTATCGTTAAAATTCCGTTCCTCATAATAATTGCGGTCCTATTCCCCAACTATGTTAATAAACTTATCAAGGTGCGCTTCTTTCACAAGTTGCTCCAAAGAAGAGCAAAATTTTACATTTTACATTTAATTTCTATGTGATTTGAATGCATGCTACCAATATTTTAGTTTTTTTTTTGTTGTTCTTGTTCCTTGTCGTTTTTTTTTACATGATATTTTGATCCGAAACAGAACAAATTGAAAAAATGCACCTATGCGCATTTCAGCTATTTTGAACCTGATCGAACCAGAATTGTTTTGGTAATTTAAAAACTCTGCATCAATTTTTGTTAAAATTGCTTTATCAGTGACGCTCGAAGTGCTACTTTATTCGCCTTCGTCTTAACTATAAATCCTCCCTCTACCTCAAATGTATTTAAAATTCATTTAAAAATAAGGAAATTACGTCGTTTCATATAAATAATTCCAAATTTTGCTCGGCAACTAATCGAAGTTGTAATTATCGTTCTTCCATTGAAAAATTTTGTGATATCAAAATTTTATTGAAATCGGTTCATAAATAACTTGACAGTATCCTCTCATTTGAAAACGAACCAAAACTGCTTGGTAGCTAAGTACGAAGTTTCAGGCTGATCAGATCCAATCTTCTAATATAAACCCTTTGGTTTTACGTCGTAAAATCCGTCTCCAGATTGCTTTGGATTGAATTTCTTCTATTCTTCGAGTGCAGCTACTCACTACTGGAACTGTAGAAGTGATCATAAATTTAACGATTTAACTAGTGTGTCCAATTGGAAGAAAATTAGCTGCAGTTTGCAATTTCTATAAACTGTCGTTTCGGAATTACCAACAAATTGTATCCAACAGAGTTTTGAACAATTTTATTTAGCAATTTGTATATATTAAATTGTGTATTATTTCCTGGCATCTCATCTTTTTCTGGGCACGTTCGTAGTTGCGTTGCGGCTGATAAATGTATGGAATTTGAAATGTGTCGTATAAATGGACGTTCTTTGAAAATGTGGTATGTTTGAACACAATGGGCCTGTTTTATTTGCCACTTGCTTTAGAGCAAATTTTTATATTGGAAACAAAAACAACAAAAGTGCAAATCCTACACTACTTTCAGATCAAGTGTAACTAATTCACCCGAATTAGTTCAGTTTTCTACCGTAAAAAGTGTATTAGCTAAAAGCTTCTCATTTCATTACAATATGGTTGCTCGTTTTATTTGCCACTTACACTGCTCCAGGGTAGAGTATGGCAAATAAAACAGACCTAATGTGTTATACACGGTGATTGTATCGTAAACACGGAAAATAATTATAATAAAGACGAGAAATCGCAGCCACTAAGCTTGGGAAATAAGGCCCGTATATGTGTTCTCAAAGACGATAGGACGTCGTAGTATATAATTTCGAAATCGATCAATGTATGATAATTGTCCATGATTTTTGATCTTTTTTTTAGTAGCTTTGAACTTGTAATAAATAAAATATTCGATATGATAAATTTAATTTAAATTCTTCTCTATTTGAACAGAAGTTTTCCATTGGTTTATAATTCAATTAAAATTTTTCGTGACGTTATACAAAAATTCTGATCTGCATTTTGATTAATGTTATATAAGCAAAATAAATTTTATTATAAACTTCCATAAATGTTGTTTTTTTCTTCGAAATTTTCTGATACATAGCAGCAACTGAAAATTTGTATTTCGTTTCTTTTGGTTATCAATTGCGTTGAATTAAGTTTTTATGAAATTATAAACAATTCATGCTTCTTTGCCAAAATATTAATCTAAGATTTTAATTCGAATTGTATTTATAAAATTTTAATGGGATATTGATTAATGGTGAAAACACAGTGGAAGCAACACAATAAAGGCTTAAGAGGCGTCCAAACGCACAGTTTTTTACTCAGTTTTGCCTGCGTAAATCAGATTTGTGCATGCAAAACTGAGCGTCTGGACAAGCCACAGTTCGTTTGCACAGGCAAAAGTGCGGCTTGCGCAATTTCAGATCGTGTCTGGAAAATAATTTTGGTACGTGCATGCAAATCGTAGCGTGTGGACGAAAACTCATTATTTTCCACAGTTTTCATGCAATTGCGAAAGGCGAAAGACACGAAAATGTCTTCAAGAGACTTTTTAGAGGAGTTAAGCTTAAACTATTTATTATTAAAAGTTCTAAGCACAATATCTTGACATTAAGAAGTTCCAAAGAAAACTGTGTAAAAATATGGAAAAGACGGTATCGTGTGGACACAAAATTTGCGGAGGCTTTCCCACAGAAAAACTGCGCAAACTACGACTGTGCAAAAAGACTGAGCGTTTGGACCGTACTTTAGACAATAATATGTAATTCTGAAAAACATATCTTAGAATAGTATGGAAGTAAAACATAATACTAGGGTACTCAAAAATTTCTCAGTCTCGACAAGAGAGCGTGCTGCTAAAGGCCAATCTCCACATAGCCGACATCCTGACGAGAAAAATCAGAAAACTAGAAAGAGATGGACTTTTGCAATTTTCGCTAGGATTGATCGAATAAAAACATTAGAATCTCCCCACACAATTTAGAAAAATTGGCAGTGTGTGACGGTATCGTGTGTGATTATTGTGAGAGTATGCAACCGCAGATGAAGTGCAATATAAATCAGATAAACATGTTCATCTGATTTTGAGGGGAATCATCTGCAGATCGAAAATCAGATGGGGAAATCAGAAAGGCAGAAGCCGACAAAATTTGCAGGATGATTGTTTTCTCCCTTTCTGTTTAACTAGTCTTTGTATAGTGTTGGCGGTGTGGAGATTGGCCTTAATAGGTCAATTTTTTTGTCTTGTGTTGGTACAACCTTCATATGAACACGTGTCAAGTTTCACATCTATAAGTCAATACATAATTCTAACTTTAATCGTTCAATGTAAAATATTGTAGTATCCCCAGTACGTTATAAAATTATATAGGTAAGGTACATATGTACAATATTTAGGTAGAAATTATTTCATTTCAATTTTGAAATTTAAAAAAATAGTGCTTCAAAGCGTATGGGCGAACTAATGATTCATCATTTAGTCGTCCTCTTCGATTACTGCAAAAATTCTCAAACTATGTCGAAGTTTATAAGTTTTTAAGGAAGTCTAAATTATTGGTCAAGTTCCCAGTTGCTATATATATAATAATTTCTTTAGATAACGAGCGGAAGTCATTATCTACAATATGGCTGATTTGTAAGTTTTAACTTATATATTCCTCCAATTCGTTATCTATCGTTATCTATATACGAATTCATTTGTGTCTTTACTGCTACAAATTTTACAACACCTACATATTTGAAGATAATATGAGCTATTAAAATGGAAAATAGTTATTTTGGAAGATATTATATTTCTCGAAAATCTCATGCATATTTCTCTAGAAGTAAGAATGTCGAAAATTAAAAAAAAAAATTTCTCAAGATTACGAGAACTCAAAATTACAAACTCCGAGATTTCTTGATATTCTCGAGAAGATATTTCTCTAGCAGAAACTACTTAGGAGGAGAGTAAAGTTAAAATTTTTATATTAAGGTTATTTCCTTTAATTATTTATTATTATATCCATGGAATAATATGTAATATATAATAAATATAACACTCCAAATTGTTTTTGTTATTATACTATTTATATCTTATAAGGAACATCTTCAAAAAGGAACATTTTTAAAAAAAAATATGTATTAGCAATGTTGCTTATATCGAGAATCTACTGTACTTGAATGTTGCCATTTTTTGTCTCAACATTTAGAAAACATAAATTGCAAAAACCTTAACAATTGATTCATATTTTTTAAACATTTTTATTTTCTTAATTTTCTTTTATGTCCCGCTTTGCTTCCGCCGGTTCCACTTGTGTTCTGCTCTACTTTCGCCCCTCTCACGCCCCGTTACAATCTTGTACTGCTTCAGTCTTGCTCTGCTTCCTTCCCTCTGCTTCTGCACGCCCCATTCGCTCCCTAATTCGTTCTCCCTTTATGGTCGTCTCGTTCATGCCCCGCTCTCCTCAGAATTTGGTTAAAATTTTAACCAGATACGCGTCAACTCCAAATATAGAAACTGCCTGAAATTCGTCCAAATCGGTCCAGTAGTTGGCTTCCAAGATACTAAGAAAAAACTTGTAGCCATAGTCAAATTTAGACTTAAAAGTAATCAATTCTAAGTTAGTGTTAAACACATAGCCATACAAATTTGGTCGACATCGGCCTGGCGGTTTGGCCTGCACCATTCGTACAAAATTTTGTCGTTTTTTGTCGGAGAAAGTGTTATCAAGTAATGTTGTCAGTACCGCTCAGAAACTAAAACATCTAAAACTAGGTAAAATTCAAAAGCTGCGAAGTTTTCATTCAAATTGGACCAGGCGTTTAGATTTTATTCGACCTTTAAATAATCAAACGGACATGGGGTTAATTACTTTTGATGATCCTTCTAAAAAAAATTACGTTTTCGCACGAATGTAATACTGTGCCTTAAAACATACGTTTTATACTAGAGGCACACATAGGGTATTCATACCATAGTTTAAGAATACCATGTCGTATACCATATGTGTGTCGTCGAATACTAGCCGAATACCATTTCAACTACGTAGCATAAATCTGGTATTTAAATTCGAAAAAGTACGTGGTATTCCCTTTTTTACTTAATTTTTTCGGCCACTGTAATCTATTCTTTAGTGATTGTCGCGCCTTTTTATTGAAGCGGAAAATAGCGAATGGAATTTTGTAGGTAAGCTGAGCAATTGACACACGTTTACACTTTTTTTTTGTGAAAATTTCATTTTTAAAAAATGGAAAAAGTAAAGAAAAAACGCAAAATTTTATCGGTGGATGAAAGCTCAAAATTTATAGATGTTTGTAGAATCATATAGAGGAGCGAAAAGAAATTTCCATATTCTCGCTGAAATGGCAGAATTTCAAATGTCAGACAAATACTATGTTTGATGTGTGTCAATCCCTTTTTATACCATGGTACAAGGCTATACTGTAGTAACGATACTATGGTATGAATACCCTATGTCTGCCTCTACTTTTAGTCGGGGAAATTAATAATAAAGAAAATGGACATTTATTGAAGACATGAATCGACTTGAAAGGTATTGAGATCTATGTTTTTGAAATAAAAACTGGTATTTAGTCATCAGGGGGCAATATTCAAGTAATTGGCAACATTAATTTACAAAACTGTTTGTGTATCTTATATATATAATAAATCTGTAACTATATATGTATGTTTGTTTGTTCCTCCCCTATAGACTCGTAAACTACTGAACTGATTTGAATAAAATTTGGTACCGAAAGACGTCAACAATTCAGTCAATAACAGGCGGATAGGCCAACTGAAAAGCTACAATATATCTCCATTTGTTTGAGGGTTGCGTGTGGCCAGGGCCGGACAAACCATGGGTGTAATGGAGCCGCCGCACCCAGCGCCAAACTTCGGAAGGCGCTAAAATAGAGCTTTTTTTATTTAGTATCGCGCGCTTTTTCATTTTGGTTTCATATTAAATTTTGTGGAAAATTAGAAAAGGTACCACATTTTTTCTTTGATTATATTGTATTAAGGAAAAAGTTCGTGGCGTTTTTTTACAATAGAGTCACATAACTTTAGTAGTTCTAACCCTATCAAGTTAAATTGTGTGCTTAAAATATGACATTGCATAGAATATTTTTAAAAAAATTGTGAAATTGAGTAATAAGTAATTCCGGTAATTGGGTTTTGAAAATGACCCAATTCTGAAAAATTCGCTATATTTTACAATAGCTGTGATTTATTCATCGGGGTCAGCGTCAGGGTCTGCTTCATAACAAGTAAAAGCAACAACAACATAACCCAAATATTTATCGGGTTTAGCCCCTGAGACAACGATAGATTTAGTAACCTAAAATTGCAAAAGATGGCGCAGCCATCGTTTTCCATATAATGTGGATTTAAATGTCATAATCACTTTCATAAATTATATAGTATAGTATATATAGTATTTATTTGATTTACGCAAAATTTATTTAAAAAATGATCGAAAAGTTGAATTTTTTTCGAAGAAAAAATTTTTTTTCTTTTCGAGACCTACATCGTTTTGTTTCAAAATAGGCGCTGACCCCAATGAATAAAACACAGCTAATATCACTTCGACCAAGGCGATAAAGCTTCGCAGGCTTGTGAAAAATTTCGTAGTGTTTATGGTGAAGATGCTCTATCAAAACCAGCAGCACGTAAATGGTTTGCTCGTTTCCGCTCTGGAAATTTCGACGTTAAAAATGCGCCGCGCTTTGGTAGACCAGTCATTGTACAAGTCGATGAAATTCTCCAAAAAATTCAGGAAGACCTGCACATTTCATCTTATGACATTGTTGAGGAACTAAAGATTGATCAAAAAACCATTTGTATGAGGCTGGATACAAAAGAATCCCGATATTTGGTTCCACATGGATTAACAGTGAAAATTTTAATGTATCGAATTTCCATCTGTGAATCGCTACTGAAACGAAACGAAATAGAGCCATTTTTGAAAAGCTTGATAACGGGGGATGAAAAGGTCACATACGACCGACGGCGTGCAAAGCACGACGCCAATGAAGCAGATGCTTTGTGCGGCACGTTTGGGGGGCGGCAAAATTGCGAGCGCACAACCATGGGCCAAGAACGATTGAACAATTTGGCTATACTTTCAATTGAATCTGAGCTACTGGAATTAATTCCAAAAAAGATAATTACCGAAAAGTTCGCAAATGCCAAACCGCGACAGGTTATTTTTTATTAAACAGTTGACACTAAACAAGTCATAGTTAAATTTGTAATAAAGTAAAACATTATTGATCATTTCAAAGGTAAAATTTAATTCAGTCTTTAAACTATTAACTTATCATTAATATGCTAAATTCATATTTCCTACTTATTTCACGTGTTTCCGTTATAACAACTGATTTTGATACAATAAATAGAAGTGAATATTGAAATCGCTCAATTTTTTATGTTGCGAAGTAAATTATTTATGTTTCATGTTTGTATAAAAATTGAAAGTAAAAATGCAGTTAAATGTAATTTCCATTAAATCAATGAATTTTCAAGCCTTTTTGTGATCTAAAATTTTGGGGCGGCATTCTGAGGGTTTGCTTCGGGCGGCTCATTTGCTTTGCACGCCGCCGTATACGACAATAATGTGTGAAAAATATCGTTGTTCAAGAAGAATGAAGCTGCTCAAATGGCGGCAAAACTAGGACTAACGCCACTTAAGGTAATCTTTGTGTTTGGTGGGATTGGAACGGAATCTTGCATTATGGACTGCTCCAATCTGGACGGACGATTGATTCCATTCTGTCAACAACTAACGCGATAAAGCGGCCATCAGGACAATTCCATGCAGCACACATTTTTTATTGACTAGGCAAAATTTGAGAGAGCTTCGCTGGGAAATTTTGATGCATCTACCGTATAGTCTGAACCTTGCTTCCATTTGCTTCGGTCTCTGCAGAATTCCTTTAATGGTGTAAACCTGACTTCAAAAGAGGCCTGTGAAAATCACTTGTTTCAGTTTTTCGCCCAGAAATCCCAGAAATTTAACACTGATAACATAATGGTTTTACCAGAAAAACGGCACATATTTGGTTTAATAAAATACATTTAAAATGTAATAAAAATGTTTTTGTGATTTTGGTGAAAAAAGCCAGAAAAGAATACACTATAAAAGGAACGAAATAGGATATCTCCGGAAATATAGAAAAATTTATATGCAAGAATGATGAGACGAATTCCGTGAGAAACAATTTTTTTTTGCTGTGTTAAAACTGAAAAATTTGGTATTTTTCTTTGAAAGTTCATTTAAAATTGCACATAGTTCTATGCCAGGGCTGCGTTCACTCACCAACTAAAAGTAACTAAAAGCGACTAAAAGTTACACTTTTGCGTTCACTGGTTAACTGTTTTTTGACTACTATGACGTCATTACACCGACACTATCGTTCACTGGTTTACATCGGTGTCGATTTTAGTAACTTTTTTCGACCAATTTCATGGGGCGTAGTCTATTATTGTCATTTCTATTTCGTCAGTTAGATTTTGAATTCAAAACAAATTTTTATGAATTCAGTATTTTTTTTTAATTATTTGGCAAATTTATAGAAAAATTATAGATTCCAGAATGTCTTACATACACACTTAATACTTTTCTATTTCTTTCTCGATTAATTTATTTATTTGTTTTATTCTTCATACAGTAAGTCCAGTATCACCGCTTACATCTTTAATGCCATTGATATTCGTTATAGCAGTAACTGCAAGTAAACAAGGTTACGAGGATTACCTAAGATATAAAGCCGATAACATGGTTAATCATTCATTAGGTAAATATAGTCAATATATACATAGTTTTATTTGTTAGACACAGAGAGTCGAACTGAAATTTATTTTCTTTCGGTTAACGATTTCATTCTTCAAGCTTTTCAGTTTTGAGTTTCGTTACGGTTTTGAAAAAATACATATCGTTTCGGTTACGGTCCGAAATAAAGTTCTAGAACTCAACTAATATCTCTGCAACCACAGTTACCATCTCTTGGTGGAAGATGTCATTTTAAATCTTAGAATAAACCCTTTAAATAAATAGAGTTAATTGTTGACATTTCTCAATTTTCTGACGGTTATTAGTCAAAAAATTAAATTAAAGGTTTTAAACTTGAACCCACAACAGTCACAGAAATGTTCAGAATGATGCAAAAAGGTCTTGGTAATTCTTTAGCAAAGTCGAAGACTTTTGAGTGCAATAAAGGATGTTTGGAAGGCAGAGGAATACTAGAAGTTCTATCAAAAATCAGGATAATGTTCATTGCTTTCTCCGATATCAAAGGCATCATCTACAAAGAATTCGTTCCAACTGGTCAAACTGTTACTGGTGATTTTTATTTGGAAGTTTTACAACGTTTGATGGCTAGAATTTGTCGAGTTCGAGCAGAATATCGTGAATTAGATAGCTGGTATTTGTTCTAAAATAATGTAGCAAGTCACATTTCGTTAATTATTCTTCAATTTTTGACACTAAATCACGTCTGTGTGTGAGAGTTGATTTATTCACAGTATTCATATGATTTAGCAGCATGTGACTTCTCAGGATTTTAAAAAATTAAAATGCAGTTAAAAGAATAGGATCCATTTTCGACGATATTCAGATCATTTAAAGGGCTTTGGAGGTAATGAGCTTGAATGCGCATTGGAATCACTATTAAATAGTGGTAAAAAGTGTATTGAATTAGAAGGAGATCACTTTGACTAACGATAAAGACAAATCTGGAAAATATTGTTCCGTTTCATTTTTATAGCCACATTTACGGAATTTTATTGTAACTAACCATGTAGGAAAGCCGAAATAAAAATTTCTTTCTAGTTACTGTTGTGGTTTTGTTAAAAATTTCGGTTTTCGGTTGAGTTCTGGTTCGAATCTCTGGCTACATATAATACAAATTTTTGGGAAATTTAGTTTTTATATATTGTTATGCTAATTTCAGTTACAGTAATCCGAAATGGGATTGAAGAAGAAATCAAATGTCAAGATATTATCCAAGGTGATCTTGTAAGGGTAACGAGAGATTGTGATGTACCTTGTGATTTAGTCCTTTTAAAAACCTCGGATTCATATGGGAAATGTTTTATAACAACAGCAAATCTAGATGGAGAAACAAATTTAAAGACTTTACATATACCAAAAGGATTACCAAAGTTAAACATTGATAAGCTTCATACATTAGGAACGATTGAATGTGAACAATCAAAAACTGATTTATATACATTTAATGGGAAAATTGAATTATCAAATACATATCGTAGAACATCACATTTTACAGAATTAGATGCTAATGAAACCAATGTCCTGCCATTGATGGCAGAGAATCTTCTTCTTCGTGGTTCCAGAGTGAAAAATACCGAATGGGGTATTGGATGTGCTGTATATACCGGCCAGAATACAAAATTAGCTTTAAATAGTCGTTTGACTAGAAATAAAATAGCGTCCAGTGAAAAATATATTAATAAATTTTTAGTATTTATCTTAGTATTGTTAATTTGTATTGTAATTGCTTCGTATTTCTTAAAAAGGTAATTATTTTTTCTAGTGCAATTTTTGAAAATGTTAATTTTAATAAATGTAAATTAATTGCAGATATTATGATATGTTCGTTTTAGAGCATCACACTTATATTGGGAAAGCAACTTATGGTAGTAAAGTCTCTGAATTTCTTCAAGACTTTTTATCATTTTTAATATTATTCAATTATTTGATACCGATTTCATTATATGTTACAATTGAAATGCATAAATTTCTTGGTTCATTCTTTATGGAATGGGATCCAAAATTATATGATGATATTACTGATCAACCATGTATAGTTAATACATCTGATTTGAATGAAGAACTTGGTCAAGTATGAGAATCATTAATTATTCAGAATTTCTTATATATAAGTATACAAGTAATGTTTACAAATTTCTCGGAATTTCGTTTAGTTCTGTAACTATCAAATTTAACACCGAACAGAAATGCAGTTGTAAACCAGACACGAAGCATGAGTTTTTGATGAGTACAAAGATTTTTGGGTAGCATTATAAAGAACTAGTAATATAACACTTCAAATATATTCTTAAACTAAGCATAAAACAATATCATTCAAAACACGACGAGTAAACAAAGTGACGAATAGAGTGTTAAGGGCTATTATCATCATAAATATTGTTTGGGAAGAAGATAAGAGAAGATAAAAATGTCAAAAGAGGGATTAGGAAAGTAAATTATCCATCTTTTCTATAGTAAACACGGAAGAATTATTAAATTTCCTAATAGACAAAAAAATTTAGAAGTACTAGCTTTTCCATTAATTTGCTCAAAAATTGCATATTTTTAGGTGCATAGGTTTGGAAATTATTTTAGTTGCTAACAGGCAGTATAATGACTTGTCTTCAGTAATTACTGTAAGGAATTCATTCTAATAGAAATTCTTTCTTTAAATGAAGCACTAGTATCAAAAATTTGTAATTAAACACTAAATCGGTTTTGAGATAATTCATGAAAACGTTTTTCATATGTGCCAATGTGTTTTTATACCATGATATAGACCAAGGCTGTCCAACCCGCATGCGGCCCAAAACAAGTATCAATGCGATCCGACAATATTCAAAGTTACTGAAGCATGTCCATTTTTCTGAGGAATGATTGTGTGTTTGCGCTCTCGTGCTAAAGCTGCCAAGTGACAAACAACAGAAATAGGACCAGAACAGAAAGCTCAGCTACACTGTTCTGTTGCTTGTCATCTAGTGAGTTAAGTGAAGAATGAAACATACTAAGTGTACAATTAGAACTAACATGTTGGATGAACACCTTGAGAACTGCCTGACAATTGCAACCACGTCCATCGAACCAGATATTGACGGTTTAGTTTCTCAACTTCAATGCCAAGCATCACATTCATTTTATGATATGGATTTATACATAGTAATATACTTGCCGCCCAAAACACCATGTCTTCTTCCAATGCGGCCCAGGGAAACAAAAAGGTTGGACACCCTTGATAGACTAATAATAAAGATTTCCAAAAACTAATATCCGGAAATCTAGGTATACTAGTTTATGGTATAAGCTTTACTTTAGTATCGATGCAAAGGTATGAATACCTTAAGTGTACTTCTAGTATTATTGGGTTGATGATTGTTGTTGATGAAATAACGAATAAATTTCGAGAATTTTGTAAGCAGGCCCTGGTATATATAAAAGAAAATACTATTAGTAACGCTATACAAGCCAGATAGTTAAGCGAGCAACTTTTATTTGTGAGCAGAATTAAAAAATGACAACTAACTAGCCAATGGTCGCTAATGATCGGCAAGCAAATGCTTATTTAGTTTTATCGGCCTGTATAGTGGTGTTAATAGTAAATGTTATATTATATAATTATATTCTTTTAGGTAAATGTTTTATTTTCGGATAAAACGGGTACTTTGACAAAAAATGAAATGCTATTTCAACAATGTTCAATTAAAGGACGAAAATATGTACATAAGGGTACAAGTTTGCAAGATGACTCTTCACAAGTAGTAATCAAGCTTAACAAATTTAATGTAAGTAAAAAGGTTTTTTTTTTGGGTAGACGAATTAAAAGTTATTGGCTGCATCCAGCACTACTAAGCGCTTAGTCGAAATTCTTAATCTAAGCAGTTAGAATTTTTTGAACTCCTGGATGCGTTTTCTTTGCTTGAATTAAGCGAAAAATAATTTTATTGTCTGTGCTAAACGTCAAATTAGTTTTATTTAAAAAAATTCTAAAAATATATTTTTTTTAACGAAATAAGTGCCGAAAGTAAATAAAAATTGAGAATAAAGTGGAATAAAAATTGTATAGGAAAGTGGAAAAATTTTAACAAACTCATTGCAATTAAAATTCAATAATCCAGAAACAATTTTCAAAAATTCCTTTCAATTTATCCATTGCACATACCATTTCTTAACGTGAACAACAACCTCAAATGCGCTGTTTGGGTTAGCAAAAAATTTTTATGCTAGAATTTCACTAAGCGCTTAAAGTTAGAATTGCATCCAGTCCTCTTGCTAGATTTAAGCGCTGTAAAGCGCTTTAAGCGCTTAGAACTGCTGGATGCGCTCATTGTTTTATAATGGATGTCGCAAATAATACTAATAGTAGATCCACTATTGGTACATGCAATGGGAATGGTTCAAAATTATTCAAAACGAAGAATTTTAATTCTCATACCCATTATTTTTATATTAATTAATAAAAAGTTATTCTATTTTATTTAGGAAGATCAATTTACATTCTTTAAAGCACTTTCAATTTGTCATACCGTCCAAGTGGCTGGTACAATTGAAGATGAACAAGAGGATGTTACACAGAGTGCGGAAACCGTACAAAAAGTTTATACTTTCAATAACATTAAAGAAGAAAGTATTCTCCCAAATAATCGTGCTGAATCAGAACCAGATGAAGTTGATTTTATTAATGTATCAAAAGTTTCTAATGCTCCTACATTAGATGGTAATCCTTTACTTGGTGAAATTGAAGCAAAATTGAATGAAATGGGTAGAACAACTTATATAAAAAAAATTCGTAATGAACGACAAATTCAAGCAGAAACCTTATCGAAAACTATGTTCATAGATAATAGAGTGTATCCTATCAATCAAATACGTCCGGGATGTTCAAATATTGAAATAAATGAATCCGGCTTAATAAAGGAGTCCTTTCCGGTTGTATTTGAAAATTCAATTAGTGCTACGAATGATTTTCAAACAACAACAAATGGTCGTCCAATTTCATTGGAATTCTATCGATCAAATTCCAATATTGAACAAGTGTGTTCGTCCAGACAACATTATCAAACACATCGGCGAGTACAGTCGTATGGTGATCAAAGTTCATACCAAAAACAAAAGAATGGTAATTATCCTCTACACTGTAGAATCTACAGGGTTATTCAACTTGTGTTAACTATCAAATATTTTGCACTTTTTGTTTTATATAATATCGTTAGTTGAAAGTCTATCATTTAATACAATGGGTCATTTAGCCGCCGCAAAACGTATACAAATCATGAAATCGTTCTACAAACCGTGTCTTGCTACGAAAATTATGGCCAAAATTCGGTAGAAACCATCGCGCTACTCAATGTATTCGGGAGCTGATCATATAATTTGAAGAGACTGGTAATGTGTATCTTCTTCCAGCTTGTTCACGCCGAAACATTGCTGCTATACGTGAAAGTGTAGTCGCAAAGCCAGAAATACGGATTACACGAAAATGGCTCTCATATGGCTGTTTATGGCGAATTTTGCATAAGAAGGTCTTTACATTCATATAAGATCCAGCTCATAAACCACGTCGGTGGTGTCAGACATTTCCCCATTGGTTCTTGAAAAACCAGGGGATCGAAAAAGTGATGAGGCACATTTTCACGTCAATAGATATGTTAATAATCAGAACTGCCACTGTAATATTGGGGCGAGGAAAACCCATAAACGATACAAGAGAGGCCACTACATCCTGCGATAGTTACTGTTTGGTACTTTTGTTGGGTACTTCTTCAAAAATGATGAAACCATTTGGAAGATTTTGATTTGGAGGACATGATTTCAACAGGATGGGACCACATGACTTACAGCTCGTTAAACAATGGCTCTATTGCGTGAAAAGTTCGGTGGCCGTTTGATTTCAAGATTTGGCGACTTCAATTAGCTATTAAGATTGTGTGCTTTGATAGCTATTTTGTTAGGTTGTATGAAAAGACGCATATGTGTCAATAATATGCAAACTCTTAACGTGCTTAATTACACCATCCCTAATGTCATATCTGAGATAAATACGAAATATTCGGAGAAAACATAAAAAATTTGCGTAAGCGGGTCGTTAGTTGCAATAAGGCCCGGGGAAGTTATTTCAATCAAAATTAATGGCAAGAATCAAATTATCGATGGAAAATGAATATGTTCAAAAAAGTGAACGATATGTGTGTTTCATTTATAAAGAAAATTAATAACATGCATTGGATAACCCTGTACTTTGTGTAAATCGAATGTTTTTTTTTAATACAATTTTTATAGGTAGTTATCTTTCAATGAAAAGATCAATAAGTACACTACGAAGAAATGCCTCATTTGCATCAAGAGAATCTTATGCAGCTCCATTTTTTACTGCAGCTTCGTTAATTCATCGAAAGGAATCGGCACGAAGACGAGATGAAATAAGATTAGTTGTAGAGTAAGAAATTATTCGAAAAAGATTATTTTAACTCTTATTTAATTTTATTTTTAGGAAATTAGATTATCAGGCATCTAGTCCGGACGAAAAGGCATTAGTTGAAGCTTGTGCAACCCTAGGTTTTCTTTATACTGGTGATGATGATGATGTAATAACAATAAATCTTAATCCACCACATCTGGGACCAATATCTACACAAAATTATTTACGTGGTACTAAAATATTATTCAAAAGACTTCAAGTTCTGGAATTTTCATCCGATCGTAAACGTATGAGTGTTATAGTCAAAGATAAACGTGATGACATTTGGATGTATACAAAAGGTGCAGAAAGTCATATTTTTCCACTTTGTTCGAATCGTAATAAAGCACTAATTGCACGAACAAATCAACATATAAACGATTTTGCTAAACAAGGTCTTAGGACATTGGCAATAGCAAGAAGAAAACTTACAGAAGAGGAGTATCATGAATTTCATAATGGTATAAACAGTCTTTGAATTCAATTATATATATATATTTCTTTTTTATTACTCCTAATTTTATTTACTAGAATTTGTAACTGCCTGCAACTCTTTTCATAATAGGAAAACATTAATCGATGAATGTTATATGAAAATTGAAAGAAGTAAGTATAAAATAAAATCAGAAACATATAATACCTGAAAATCGGCCCATAGCCTAGCCGACTTTTTGATTCCCTATGGTAGAAATGGGCGAGAGACTGTTAAAACTAACAATATTTCAAGGTTTTTTCTTCATAACTTTGCTTCCTCTTTCAAAATTTCCTCTAATTTTCATGTAACCCAGACCCAGCATAAGTCTAATCTGCAAATTTTATTCAAATCGGTGTATTAGTTTTTAAAGTACCTCAAAAAAACTATATGAAGAGGATTATTTTCTCCTAGGATTATTTCTTTCACCACAATCTTTAGACCGATTTTACTGAAATTTACCATGCTATCGTCTAATTATGTAGTTAACGATTATAATTAATTTAAACAAAATTCGTCCACAAATATTCTAATTAAATCCGAAAAACCATATAAAAAAGGACAAAACTTTTTGGTCACCCTAATTATTGTTTAATAACTTCGCTCCCCCATGATTGATTTTGCTGAAATGCAATACCAAATCCAGTTAAACAATAATCAACTCACATTCTGAATTTTAGCAAAATCGAATAACATGTTTTTGAGTTATCTTATACACGGATGGACGGACGAACATGCATATATCGATATAACTTTCTATTCTCTACACCACCACACCTGGTGAAACCTTTCTACGATGATTATTTCGATGTATTACAAATGTAGTGACGAAACCATAGGTCATAAACATATCGTAACTCTATAGCTGTTTTTTTGATGCCTTCCGCTAGAAATAACACCGATAGTTAATAAAACTAATAATATTTCAAGGTTTTTTCTCACAGGTCGCCGGGTGCCTAACAGCATAAATATATTCTAAAGGGTGTCACACAAATAGTAATTTTGACAGAATTACAGGTTTATAATAAAAAATTGTGAATTTTCTATTGATTCATAGAGTATACGGTATAGGGTTATGTTTGGAATACCATATCGGGTAAATAGCCTCCACAGCTTTTTCTGACACATAAATACAAATATGCATGTGGTACGCTTAAGTCGGGAAGCCGTTTTTAGTATTGTCTAGTAAAAAGGATACTGGGTATGTAATTTATCACATATTCTAATCTCTTTAAAAGAATTTCAACTTTTCGTATTAATCATTCCTAGAACTAGAATTAATTTTACATATACAAGCGATAGAAGCTTAGATTTGTTTTTTTTGTACATTCCATTCTCCACTATTCTTGTACCTATTTTAGTGAAATTTAATATATTATCCCTTATTTATGTAATCAATAGGTCTGTTTTATTTGCCACTTGCTCTGGGGTAGAGCAAATTTTTACATTGAAAACAAAAACAACAAAAGTGCAAATCTTACACTACTTTCAGACCAGGGGTAGCTCTCACACCGAAATTAGTTCAGTTTTCCACCATAAAAAGTGTATTAGCTAAAAATTTCCCAATTAATTAAAATATGGTTGCTAAGCAGCGCTACAAACATTTGAATTAAAGGTTTTTTCTACTCCCGCTCGTTTTATTTGCCACTTACCCTGCTCCGGTGTAGGGTATGGCAAATAAAGCAGATCTATTGTATGTAAAAAATTTGCACAAAATCGGTAATTAAATTTTCAAATTAAATTTGAAAAAAGATTTAAAAAACGACGAAACTTTCTGGTCATCCTGGTTTTTCCTTTATAACTTCGTTACTCCTCGCCCGATTTACCTGAAATCCAATACGCAATCAAGTTAAGGAAGAACCAATTCATATTGTAAATCTCATTAAAATCGTACGCGTTCAAGTTACCATATCTTGTATACGGACGGACGGACGGATGAACATGTAGAAATCGATATAACTTTTGATTCTCCACACAACTATCCCCTTGGAACTTTTCTACGATGATTATTTCTACACGTTACAAATGTAGTGAGAAAACTAATATGTCTTCTGGTAGTATCCACTATAGGACGTAATGAGAATAAAATTAACCGTAGAGTACCGCTTGCACTAAATGTTGGTTCGATAACAGATGAAGTATTTTAAATATCACTACAAAAAATTGTCCTTACATCGATTTCATTTTCTTGGAGGCCAGGTTCATTTCTCGAAATAACCGATTCACCGAACTTCTGTTCCAATAAATTGATTGTTTGTATGAAGTGTTGCGGTTTCTTGTTGGAACCCCATCTCAGCTTAATTCAATGTTGGCCATAAGAGATTCGTTATCATTGAATTGTAGCAATCACAATTGAATGTAAAGCATTTTCTTCTTCATTTTGAAAAAAAAAGAAGGAAGTGTGCTTTTGACCACACTGTAGAAGTGAAATAGAGGCTTTTCTTTATGGTTTGGCAGCGAGTTGCATTTGTTCCGCTTGTTGAGCAAGTTTCCTAGCCCTACATGCCCGCATCCGTTCTGCATCAATCATATCCGTACTCGTCGAAGCCTTGTCAGCGAGTTGCATTTGTTGAGCAAGTTGCCTGGCCCTAAATGCCCGCGTCCGCTAGGTACCAGTCCTAGCCGTACATGTCGAAGATCTACTCGTCGAAGCCTTGTCAACGAGTTGTTTTTGTTCCGCTTGTTGAGCAAGTTGCCTAGCCCTAAATGACCGCGTCCGCTCTGTACCAGTCATGGCCGTACCTGTCGAAGACCTACTCGTCGAAGCATTGTCAGCGAGTTGCATTTCTTCCCCTTATTTAGCAAGTTGCCTAGCCCTACATGCCCGCATCCGTTATGCACCAGTCATAGCCGTACTCGTCGAAGCCTTGTCAGCGAGTTGCTTTTGTTCCCCTTGTTGTTGGCTAGCCCTATGTGCCCGCGTCCGTTCTGCAATAGTCATAGGCGTTCTCGTGGAAGCATTGTCAGCGTGTTGTGATTGAGCAGAATTGTAAATGTAGGGAAAAATGAACCTGTTTCTAAAACTTTTTGGATTTACTTTAAAAACTAATATACCTATTTAAATAAAATTTTCAGAATACATTAATGTTAGGGCCCAAATTAGAGCAAAATCGAAGAAGAGTGAACGTAGTTACGCAAAAAAAACTAGAATTACTGTATTATTAGTATTTTTCTTAGAGTTAATTTAATGAACTAATTAACTTTGTTAATAACGAGTATACTTTCAACCATAGAGACTCACAATATTGTCAATAGCCCGCTTTTTCATTAAATTTCGGCTTGGTATGTAAAACAAATCGATTTTTTTTTCTCTTTCAGATTTAGAACTACTTGGAGCCACTGCAGTTGAAGATGCTCTTCAAGATGATGTATGTGATACTTTGGAATCACTTCAAGCAGCTGGAATAAAAATTTGGGTTTTAACTGGTGATAAAGTGGAAACCGCCCTGAATATAGCACTTTCTTGTGGTCATATATCTGAAGATGCTGAAAAATATTTCATAACAGAATGTTGCCATCGTGATGATATTAAAGAACATCTTACAATTTTAGAACGTGAAATCGAATATTGCCCGCATAAAAAATATGCAATTTTAATAGATGGAAAAAGTTTAACAATTGCTCTTAAAGAATTTGCAAATAGATTTCGAGATGTCAGTATAAAGTGTCGAGCAGTTTTATGTTGTCGATTAAGTCCTTTACAAAAATGTGAAGTGGTACAACTGATTAAATCATCACCAGAAAAATTTATAACAGCTGCAATAGGTGATGGTGCAAATGATGTTTCAATGATTCAAGAGGCTCATGTTGGATTAGGAATTGTTGGAAAGGAAGGACGTCAAGCGGCACGTTGTGCTGATTTTGCATTTGCAAATTTTTCAATGCTTAAACGAGTACTACTTGTACATGGCCATTATTTTACAATGCGACTATCATTGTTGGTTTTATATTTTTTCTATAAAAATTCAGTATTTATGATTGTTCAGTTTTTCTTCCTGTTCAATAATATGTTCTCAACACAATCTATATATGATTCATTGTTTTTAACATTATATAATGTTATTTATACAGCACTGCCAATTTTATTTATTTCGTTGACGGAAAAACCATATTCAGAGGAAACTTTACTCGGGTAAAATAGTTTTTTAAATTCTATTATTTTATAATTGCACTGAAAACCGGATAAGTGACATATCCTCTAATTGTCACGTCGAATTTTGACGTGTCATATTTTTAAAAGAAATGATTGAAAGCCATGTCACACTTAACTGGTTTTTATTGCACATATTAGCTGTGTTTTATTCATCGCGATCAGCGTCAGGGTCTGCTTCATAACATGTAAAAGTAACAACAACATAACCTAAATATTTATCGGGTTCAGCGCCTGAGATCCCGATAGATTTAGTAACCTAAACTCGCAAGAGATGGCGCAGCTATCGTTTTCCATATAATGTGGATTTAAATGTCATAATCACTTTCATAAATTCGTGAAAAAATGATTTTTTAATATCATTCAATAAATTGATTTACGCATAATTTATTTAAAAAATGATGGAAAAAGTTGAATTTTTTTCAAAGAAAAAAATTTTTTTTTTTTTTTGAGACCTACATTGTTTTTTTTCAAAATAGGCGCTGAGCCCGATAAATAAAACACAGCTATTTTTAATTCATAATGTATTATTAGATGTCTGTGCTTTTTTTTTACTTTCCGTTACATTATCGGTAAAATTCCATAGTGGTCGGGCCGGGATAGAGTGAAGTGTAATTTCACTTTTGATGAAATTCAATTTTTTTAAAAAAACTAGGGGGTTTCCCGTAAAACGAAATGGTAAGAGTTTTAGTTTACTGGTAGTTCACAAATTTATTGAAACACATCCCGGTAAATAACGTGGTATGGTGGCTAGCTATACCGACACGAAAAATTCCGATTGGGTAAAATATCCACTTGGAATTTGTGGGCATCAGCGCAAAATTCCAAAACGTCTCGATCCAGGTACACCCGAAAACTTTAAATTCAAAACACCTCAAGATGTTTTCAGAAAATCGTACTTTGAAATTTTCGACCATTTAATTGCGTCAATGAAAAGTCGATTCGAAAATGATTCCGGGCGATTTTTCAAATTGTTGGAACGATTCGTAAATGTCGATATTATTGGCTGCATCCAGCACTACTAAGCGCTTTTTCAAAATTCTTAATCTAAGCAGTTAGAATTTTTTGAACTCCTGGATGCGTTTTTTTTGCTTGAATTAAGCGAAAAATAATTCACCACTAGAATTGTCCGCGCTAAACGTCAAATTAGTTTTATTTGAATAAATTCTAAAAATGTATTTTTTTTTAACGAAATAAGTGCCGAAAGTAAATAAAAATTGAGAATAAAGTGAAATAAAAATTTTATAGGAAAGTGGAAAAACTTACTCCAATTAAAATTGAATAATCCAGAAATAATTTTCAAAAATTCCCCTCAATTTATCCATTGCACATACCATTTCTTAACGTGAACAACCTCAAATGCGCTGTTTGTATTAGCACTAAGCGCTTAAAGTTAGAATTGCATCCAGTCCTCTTGCTAGATTTAAGCGCTGTAAAGCGCTTTAAGCACTTAGAACTGCTGGATGCGCCCATTGTAAAAATTTACAAAGATGGCTTGGACAAAGAAAGGTGGCTTAGCGATAGGAACATGTTTTTGCAACTTTTAGATAAAATGAGCAGGCGAAAAACTAGAGCAAAGTTGTATATTTTTTGCAAAAATACAAATGAACTAGAGGGCGTATTCCAGAGTTTGCGCGCTTTGTTCATCTGCTGATCATGATTCCAAGTTTTTCTGTTGTGTTCTGTTATTTCGCAAAATGTATAGCGCAGCACATTTTTTGCATTGCGTAATTAAGTTTTTGTACCGAATGTGCCCGATCAACTACCCACTTGGGCCGAACATGATCTGCCGGGCCTATCTCCAGTCTAGCACTTGACCCTTTGATTATTTTACTACCTAGATTTCATATTCTTGATGACGATTTCTGAAATCAGCATTTAAACGCTCCTTTTGCTGCTACCCTTCCGCCTCCAAATTCCATTTCTTTACTTTTAAAGTATTATCATTAAACATATTAACTTTTTTTGCACAATAATTTTAAATCACGTCAGAGGATAGGGAGAAAAAAAAATTAACCTGGTTTTGTGTATATATAATTATTTACAACAACTCTAATCTTCGTATAATCCCCGGATAGCCATTGAATTAGGTAGCTTGCGCATTCCATCGCGAATGAAAATTTACGGTTTTGAGACAAAATATATATCGTTCTACTGTAATTATAGAAGCTTGTTGTATATGCTTCCGTCCATACCCCATGAAACGGAGCAGTATTTTATGGACATGGATATTTGGGTTTGCAGTGGGTGTTGATGGTTGTTCAATGTCCAATGTTCCAATATTTCTTTTTCTTCGGTTATAATTTTGTGCAGAAAATTCATTCTTTCCTTACAACTTAACAAAAAAATGACAGTATCATATCATCTGATTTTGTTACAATATAATAGCTTCACTCAGTATGTAAGGAATTCATATTCCTTCTATGTGAATCTTTACCATTGGACGTAAACGAACTGAAATTGCTGGTTGAGGTACCTACAATTATTCAACAAGCTTTTCTTGATTTTGTGTGGAGTTTTGATTCATCCAGTAAACGTCGAAGTCCTTCGTTTAATATTTTCCGTTCATGGACGTGATCGTCTTTAAGATTAAAATCACCATTACGAAATTTAGTGAACTAGTTTTAACATATTGAATGACTTACTTAGGTTCGAGTTTGTATTTTCAGTAACATTTTTTTTTTATTTGAAGAGTGAATAAAATACAAAGGCCTATATTTTGCTTATCCGATTCCATTTCTTTAAACTTATGTCTGCACCCTATAGATGATTATAAACGACTGAACCTTACGTAATTCAAACATTAATGTAAGGTCTCGTTCGAACTAAACGTGCGAAGAAGAGTAGAGATTTGCAAACATTCGTTGCTATTCCCATTCGCCATAAAGCATCAGTGAACAAAAGCCTGATTGATGGCGCTCAGTGAGGTGTCCACACTAACTGAGCATTCGCAAAGCACGTGTTTTGTTCTTCCACGCTGGATTAATTTGGACGCGTTTTTATAGATATGATCTGCATAAAAATAGATTGTATTTAAATATGATTGTTAATCTTTGAATTTTTATATACCTAATAAAATATATATTTATATTTATAGATCTCCAAAATTATATAAAGAAAATACAAATAATGAACGACTTCATTGGAGATATTTTCTTGGTTGGATGTCAACTGCTCTCTATCATGGACTTGTTATTTATATGTTTACATATTATGTTTGGTCTACAAATAATGCAATATTGGTAACACCTTATACTGTGGATTTTTCGTGTTATGGAACATTTCTTATACATAATGTTGTTGTTTTGGTGAACATTAAACTTTGGCTGGAGGCAATTTATCAAAGTTATATGTTTATTGGAACCATATGGATATCTATTATCTCTTTTGCTGTGACAACAATTTTTTATAATATTATAAATATGTAAGTAATATTCTTTTTTATGTATACTATATAATATTTCAGATTAAGTCTTTTTCAAAAAGAAAATATTATTGCTCTTTCCTTTAAAACTTTAGGGAGTCTAATATGAGTTACGCATGTTTCTACGCTTTTGGATCTGTAAGTTTATTATCCTTGAGCATTTGTATTGTTGGAGCAGCTATTCTTCTTGATTTATTTTTAACAAGAACGCTTTATGAATATTTGTAAAAAAGATGAATTGGTATCAAAGAAAATATTTCCTTTTATTTCAATTGTTATATATTTTCCAACATGGTGGGTGGATTGATTTTTAATTTGATATACGAGGGTCCTTCGAGTTTGTAAATGATAAATGAAACTAAGAATTAGTGTATTGAACAAAAAAAAATGGATTTATTTTTCAACATAATCTCCTTTTAACTTAATGCACTTAGTGCAACGATATTTCATCTTCCTTATGCTTTCTATCGGGTGTACCAACTAAAGGTATAAATTGAAATCTGACAGTTTTTTTTTGTGTTTCAAAGAATATAGCTGATATTTGACATATATCATCGTTAGTCCTTGCACATTGTCAGTTATGGAGCACGCAATAAGATAGTACAACGCATTTTAGGTGATAAATTACACCTTTTCTAGGCTGTTTCTCATTTTGGTGATAAAAATTGGTCACCAAGATCATGCAATTTCATTGTTCAGTTGATCAAAAAATCTAAAATAAAATGAAACAATTTTAGCTCCACATTTTTTATTGCTTATCACTTGTAAATATCAAATGTCAAATAAAATACGAAACTAAAGCCTTCTGGTTGCGTATCTCTTTACGACGTCGTATTGAACTTTTGAAGGATGACAGATGTTGAAATAATATCGTTTTGTTGGTATTACCTTCATTTCTTGCAATTATCATGTCTTATCAAACGACCCTCGTATAATTTTCTAAGTTTATTTATAACCGTTTTTTTTTCTTTGAATTTGCCATATTATTAAAAAAATATGAATACATTTGTATTTTTAGAATTTCAATACATATTTATTCTCGAACGAATTCTTTTTTATAATCTTCAATTGTATGAATCATTTTAAGGTTCCACTAATAATTCACAATATAACCTAAAATATTCTAGAATAGGCCCATGCCTATCAAATTCTGTTGAATGGAATATTAAGAATTCCAGTAGGCTTGTATTTGAGAGGACTCTTTTCAATACTATTTTAGTAGACTCATCATTATATTGTATAAAGTATTTAAACTTGTACCTCCGTATATGGTAAATCCAATTTTTAGTTTTTGTTTTTAAATCCAAGTAGTAGGATAAATGTACCAAATTATGGCCACTTTGTCAAAAAATTCCCCGTTATGTGAATGATAGATATGGTTTCTGGGAAAAATAAGCGCCACCTTCCTTTTTTTGTATACATTTTACAACCACTTATTTAACCAATGTCATTTATCGTTATTTATTTTTAACAGAGTTACTCAATATAATATTTTAAGCAGAGAGTCGAACTGAAATTATTTTCGTTCCGCTTTACTTTTTCGCTCTTTAAGTTTTTTTGGTTCGAGTTGCGTTTTGGTTTTTATAAAGAAATATCTTTCCGATTTTGGTTCGGTTCTTAAACTGATTCTATTTGTTTTAATTTGATCTTCTATTATCAAAAAGATTGAATTTTGTTTAAACGCCAAAAGACATACCATAACTAATGTTAGCAGCACGTTCAAGCAAATGTCAGTAGTGTCCCACTGGCCTGAATAAAAATTTATAAGTTTATATATAAAACATAATCGTTCTGCTGGGAATAGTAATCGATACAAATTTCTAAATTCGTAACCAAAATTTTGTCCGAGTATCAAGAATTGGCTACTGAAATAAGCGAAATAAGAATTAAATTTCCATCATGACTATTATCAAAAGCAATGTATGAATGTATTGTTTTTGCTATTATAAAGTCATTTTTGATGCCTGCCCCAATTAGATCAGCTTTTGTTATTTGTTACATTTACCCAATATACTGATTAAATTAGCTGCATTCTAATAGTTATCCACTTTAAATTCTTTATCAGGATCTATGTTCCGACACGTCAAATTATTTCGTTACTAGTTCAAAAAACAGAAGAAATTCAACATCCTTTCATTCGGAATAATAAAACTAAAGATCATTATTAAATTGCCATACAGTTAAATATTTCCCCTCGGTTAGGGTTCGAACTCAGTTTGTATTATATTTATAAAAATATGTTTTGAATAATATTGTAGAAAGCAAGTATCTAATGTTCAAATGTCGTTGTTAGTTTCTCACATGAAAACTCTGAACTAAAAAATGCAACATTTTTGCTTCAATTCTGCTCTCTTTTCAAGTGAGAAAAGAAAGGAAAAATTCAAATTTCTATTTTTTTTTACATACATAGGTTCGCAATCCATTTATAATCAGTTGCTATTCTCATTTCTATTTGTCGTTTTATATTAACTAGCTCCATCTATAATAAAATAGGAAATATATAAATAAATAAAGATTTGTAAAATTTAAACACAAATTACGTTAGCACGTCTAAGAGCTTAAAATACTTAAAATCAGCTTGCCATAAGTACTAAGCAGATTGCTTGGGCTCAAATTTTCATAGTAAAAGATTTTTGAATTTTACAAATCTTTCTTCATAAATATAAAGGGTGATTCAAACCTTACTTTTTTTTTAAATAATAATAAAACACTTAGAATTGAATGCAAATATCAAATCTTTATTATCAACTTTAAGCACATAGTATGGCAATTAATGTTTGAAAATAGTTTCCTTCAAATGTTGGCCGGCACTACGTTTCAGCTCGGCCAGTCTGGCGGTCCAATTTTCGATCACTCTCTCAAGCATTTCGACCGGAATCTCATGAATGACACGTGTAATGTTCGCTTCTAATGCTTCAATTGTCACTGGTTTATTGGACTTTTGACTTTTGACTTTACATAGCCCCAAAGACAAAAGTCCAAAGGTGTGATATCGCACGATCGTGGTGGCCAATTCACTGGGCCAAAACGTGAAATTAATTGCTCACCGAAATGATTTTGCAATAAATCCATTGTAACACGGGCTGTATGGCTCGTAGCACCGTCTTGTTGAAACCAAATATTGTCGAGACCACGGGCTTCAATTTCAGGTACCAAAAAGTCCGTTATCGTGGCACGATAGCGCTCACCATTGACGGTAACGTGGCCGCCGGCCGCATTTTTGAAGAAATACGGACCGATGATGCCCCCGGCCAATAAACCACACCAAACTGTTGTTTTCAATGGATGTAATGGTAGCTCCTGAAACTCTTGTGGATGATCATCATCCCAAATACGGCAATTTTGCTTATTAACGTAGCCATTAAGCCAGAAATGAGCCTCATCACTGAACAAAATTTGGCTTGAAAATTCCGTATTTTCTTCGATGCTTTCAAGCGCCCATTCAGCAAACAAACGACTAAAACGAAAGTGACATGATGAATTGCCATACAATACTGAACAAAAATGACAAATCAGAATGACACTAGTCACGCGTGATCTGTCAAAAAAACCCTATTGAAGTAAGTAAGGTTTGAATCACCCTTTATAATGTAAAGCTTCCTAATTTCGATACCTGCCCTAACTCCGACCTCTCTTAATTTTACCAATACCAGTTCAAATATGAATGAGCCCAAAAAGATGAATATACATATTTCAAATAGTGTTAACCTTTTCAGGTACATAATCAAACCGGTATTAGTAGAAAATATAAATTAGGGCACTTTACGTGATTTATATTTAGAAATATTTTATTTTAAGATCAATCTATCGGAAATCGTACTATAAATACGCGATCATTATGCCCGATTACGAATTCTAAAGCAATTGTTATATAGTTTTACACTTGGTGTAGCAAACAACAAAATCCGAATTTTAAAGAAACTGAAGCTAAAGAAATGTGAAATTTACCATATGCTCTATTTTCGACGGAGGTGTAATTCGCACAGGGAAATAATTTTGTAGGAAAATATTTTCAAGAAAGTTCAAAAACGAACTAAAAGTTACCGCACCAACTTTTAGTTCTTTTTTGAAGATAGGGGGCAAAACGTCGATTCTAGCGTTGGCTATGTGGGCAGCGGCGCCGTCCTGTTCAAAGTAAATATGAGCCAAGTTTTCCTCTTCAATCGTTGGGAATAAAAAGTCAGTTTGTTACGATAACGGTCGTCATTGACTGTTAGTTTGGTTCACTATACAGTCACTCGTTTTGGGTGCATTGGCGTCTCAATTGTCAATTGAGTTTTCTGTACCCCAAATACCGCAATTTTAAGTGCTGAGGTGAAAATGAGCTTCGGCGGAAAAGATGATTTTTTGATAAAAATGCTCATCTTCTTCTTCTTCTTAAGTTTCTAAAATGTATTTCCCAACGTTGATCAAGGCTATATCGACTCATTTCGTTCACCGGGAATATAATACTGAATTTCTGTCACTTGACAGATGACATTAGAGTTATGAGCGCGAAATAACCGCTAGTTCAAAATCGAACCAAATAATACCGCACCCTATATATTAAAAATCCTGCCTATAATGTAGAAATGCAAAATCCCAGTGGTACTGACATAATTTCCATAGAAAATCAATCAAGTGAAATGTACATAATTGAAAACATCCTTGATATTTTTTTTAAATAATCTTTTAGCTAATAGGAGGAGAGTAAAATTGTAGAAGTCTTGTTCATCTCATATAGCCAAACCTTAAGATTAATTGGCATACAAATTCAACCAAGCAATATAATTTTCTCAAAAATAAAATTTTACATTCAGTCGAAGTAAAATGGAAAATCTATTTTCAGAATTCTTTTTATATCCTATGGTAGGTACTGCCAGAAGATACTTGTATATTAGTTTTGTCACTAAGTGTGTAACACATAGAAATAATTATCGGAGAACGATTTCAGGGCTATAGGTGTGTAAAAAGATATATCGATTTATGTATGTCCGTTCATCCGTCCATCCGTCCGTTTACAAGGTAACTCAAAAACGTGCTATCCAATTTTTATGAATTTTATAATATGAGGTGGTTATTCCTTAACTCGATTTGGTATTGAATTTCAGCAAAATCCTACGAGGAGGAGCGAAGTTAGAAAGCAAAATGTAGGGTGGCCAGAAAGTTTTTTTTACGGGTTTTCAGATTTTATTGGAAAGTTTGTACACCAATTTTATTGAAAATATTTTCACAAGTTGACTGTATAAATAGGCGATGTTGTGCTATTCAACCAAATCAGTATAAGGATAATGGGGAAAGAAATGGTCATAGGAGAAAATAAGCCTGTAACCCATAAAGTTTTTTGAATGTACTTCATAAACTAATATACCGATTTGAATAAAATTTTCAGAATAGATTTATAGTATTAGGGCCTAGGTTACCTTGAAATATTATTAGGTGTACCTGTTTTTCTGTTCCATTTCTGCCATAGGACATAAAAAATCGGCTTTTGGCCGATTTTCAGTTAATATATGTTTTATTTTTACCATATTCTGTGCTTACTATGGATATGATTCTATAGATTCCATAGCATATAAAGAAAATATACTATAGTCAGGGAGATTTCTCCATCTGTATTGTGGTATCTGTGCCTAGATCCTAGGATTTTACACTTCTAAGAACTTCAGCCATACATGAAATATTTTTAAATATCCCTTTGGATAATACTTTTTAGTAAAATATAAATTTATAAGGTAAATCCATTGGATCTGTTTTAGTTGAATTGGAATTTTTTTAGACGGCATTATGCTCTTTTTTATCCTTTTTCACTGTGTCTTCTTCCTGATCTTCACCAAATTAAATTTGTTTTAATGAAATTAGTTTTCAATGGAATTAATGTTTGATTATAATTGGATAAAAGCTGTCTAAGATATATTTAGGTCTCAGATTTCATAAATCACCCTGTATCACATGACTTTCTTTTCAGATCGATATCAAAAACAAGAATGATCTATTACACCTAATGATAGTTCTCCAAGAGATATCGTGCATATGCGACCCTTTGCAGTCTAATAGTAGAGGCAGACATAGGGAATTCAGTTGAAATTCTGCCATTTCAGCGAGAATATGGGAATTTCTTTTCGCTTCTCTTAAATCCTCTATATGATTCCTCCAAATATCTATAAATTTTGAGGTTTCATCCACCGATAAAATTGTGCGTTTTTTCTTTACTTTTTCCATTTTTTTAAAATAAAATTTTCAAAAAAAGTGTAAACATGTGTCAATTGCTCAGCTTACCTACAAAATTACATTGGCTGTTTTCCGCTTCAATAAAAAGGCGCGACAATCACTAAAGAATAGATTACAGTGGCCGAAAAAATTAAGTAAAAAAGTGAATACTACGAATTTAAATACCAGATTTATGCTACGTAGTTGAAATGGTATTCGGCTAGTATTCGACGACACACATATGGCATACGACATGGTATCCTTAAACTATGGTATGAATACCCTATGTGTGCCTCTATAATGTGATATCATATTCCTGATACTTTCTTGGTTATCTTTTCATATTAATATCTAATATTTTTGACTAAATATTTATCATACATTATACGAAAATTACATAAAAATTAGTGAGTAGTATCGTTGATAAAGTTATCGACTGTAAAGGGTTAAATTTTGATGTATACATTTTCAGTATGAAAGCTTAAACGCTTTTATAAATTTTAATTCATTTATATTGTATATTTGCTATTTTTACTATAGATGGAGCTAGTTAATATAAAACATTAAATATGAGTAAAAAAAAATTGGATTTTCACTGTTCTTTTTTCACTTGAATGAAAACAGAGCACAATTGAACCAAAAAAAATCCCAAACACAAAAATGTTGCATTTTTTCAGACCAGAATTTTTGTATGAGAAGATGTGGAAAGTTCAAAAAAGCTTTTTTTAACATAAGTAATTTACATTAAGTCATATGGGAAGAGTTTAAAGCTCCTAAAAGTTATTTCCATAAGATCTAGATGCTGTATTTTATTGGGAATTCTATCGGGCGCTAATTTTCTTTCTCAAAAGAACGATTTTTTAAAATCAATGTTCTTATAACATTTAATTTCGGATGTTGGTACTACTGATATTATTTGACAGCAGTTGAATTTAAACAAAAACAAATTTTTTTTTTTTGTAAACGACAAAAAATTCGTTCTTCTATACTGCGGTTCCATTTCAAACTCACATTCAATTTAATAAAATTTTTAAAAAAATCTTATATTTTTTGGGTAAATAAATTTGACATTTATTTTGTTTTTATTAAAAAACATGCAAGGCCGCCAATTTATAAAAAACAAAGTTTTGATTTGCGTCATCTACCATCTGGCAGATGTCGCTTAGTACATATTTTCTATCGATCGCTAATCTAGCGCCCAATTTTATCCGGCGCTAATTAAGAACATATAAATGTATGGTAAGCACCGATAGAATTCCCAATAAAATACAGCAACAGTAGTTTACTCATGTTAAATTAAAGCTGTTTAGAATTTTACATACTATATCTTTACTCATTTATATCTTTGCTTATATACGTAAGCAATGCAAATAGAAGTAATAAGAGTTATGAACGACGCAAATCGAGCTTTTAGTGTATCGTGTTTAATTTTCATCGAACGAACATGAATTTAATGAGTATCTTTCATCAACAATAAAAAACTATTACGAAAAATCAAAGGCTGTGAAAAAAAAGCACATAAAAATCACAGTTATTTAGAAAGAACAATCCTAATATGTTCCAGTTCTTTCAATCACAGTTTGAGTCATCTCTAATTTTAACGTTTTTTTAAGTCGGTCATTACGAATTTATTGTCAAAATTCAAAAATTCAAAATGGCGGATATAAAAATTAAGCGACTGGATAATATTTTGATCTTGGCTTGACTTTAGTCTATATTTGTTAGATTATTTTCTGATTTTGTAACAGTTAGAAATGTGATGATTTCATGAATAACTCGAGAAATTCCTAGATATGTACCAATTTTTCACAAACAGTACATTTCACTTGAATTTGCCAATTAAGATTTTTGAATTTTGATAAAATAAAAAATTCGTAATTCGCAGTGACCCGAAAAACCTTTAGATACTGTCAGAGACGTTTGTTCAACATAAAAGCCTTAGTTATGTTATCGAAACGGAGTTGGGATGGCGACGGAAACGGAATTCGATGCAGTTATGACATTTGTCAATCATTTTGTGTTTGATTGTAAATAAAAATGTATGAGAAAAATAATAAAAAATGGATTACGAGTTCTGTGTAATAGTTTTACTTTTAATTATTTAATTTAAAAAAACAACAAAATTCCCGCCATCCATTTTTATAAAATTTTAGAGTTGTTTGACGTAGAGAGTTCGTTCACAATATGAAAAATGAGCAAAGCAAACCATAGTAGTGAATTTACATTTTTATTTTATATTTTCAGTTGGTCCATCCCAAACGTACGTTCGAAGTTTCATTAAAATGCGACTATTATTGGCCGAATTAGGAAAGTTTCTATATTTCCACCACAACATTTTTTTAAAAAAGTTTTGCGCATTAGTGTTGCCAGATGGAAATTCCGGTGAAAAGTTAATATGTTCTGACTTCGAATATAGTACACAAACTGTGAAAGTCTCATCAAAATTGGACATGCAGTTTTGGTTTTACAACAAGTGCAAAAATAAACTATATTTGGACAAAATGTATTTTTAGACAGTGTTGCCATAGTCGAATATGGCCCAAAAACTAATCAGTTCTAAGTTAGGGTCGTCAAATATATGAACTGTGTAAATTTTATCGAAATTGGCCCAAAAGTTTAGTCTGAACCGTGCGGATAAAATTTTGTCGTTTTTAGACAAAAAAAGCATTACCAAATAGTGTTGCCATATATTGATTTCGCCCAGAATCTAACACCATCTGGCATTTGATGCAACACCAAAATGGTGAAAGTTTCATGGAAATCGGACCTTCCACTTAGATTTTATTAACGATTTAAAAAAGCAGACGGACGGACGGACATGGGGCTAATTATTTTTGATGAAATGGATTTTGCACTTATTTTCATCTTCTACAATTTCATGGCCAACTTTTCCGGAACGTTTTTAGGCCGTAAAGCGAGGTATGGGTGTATTTATTTTTTTCGCCGTCCCGTCTCCGTTTCGTCAACATAACTAAGGCTTAATAGTCATACTTTCTGAATGGAGGACGACTGCTTTGACCCTCTGTATTTCGGAAACTAATTATATGGTCAACTTAAAACTTTTCTATAATTGGGACATGAGTCATGCTAGTATTGAAAAGGTACTGCTTTTGGCATATATAAGTTTGTAGTATGTTGAACGTTTTTAGCTTTATTAGCTCTTGTTTGGTATCGTTAGAAATTACATAAATTATATCACACAAAGTTTTATTCAAGTTTTTTTTTTATTTAGAAAAAGTAGATTTTTAAATATTTACTTTCATAATTTTGTATAACAACAATTTTATTTATTTTTTTTTTTTTTACTTTATCTTAAACAGCCAATATGACACCGATATTTATTGGACATACAACAATCTATTAATGGCTCCGACATTTTGGCTCTTCTCATTTCTGATAGTAATAACTGCTTTGGTGCCTGACTATACAATAAAATCATTTAAGAAAGGACTAAAATTGAATTGTGACCCAATATTTCCGAATTATAAACGAAATATGAATACATTGCCAAGAATGAGAACAAATGTTCAATCAACTTATTTATAATAAATTCACGACCACGTGATATCCTATTAGTTTAAGAATATCAAATTAAAAGTATGTAAAAAATTTTTGTTTCATTATGTTTGTAAATTATTTGTACATTATTTAGAATAAATATTATTAAATTTTTAAATACAGAATATTAAAGTCCCTGTAATGTTTTATTTAAAGCTTGGGAACGGAACAGAAGCGAAAACCAAAAACCAGAATTAATCACATTTTTCAGAAAAACCGAAATCATAATTGAATCGAAATAAATAAAAAAAAATTAACAAAGCAAACTGTAGAAGTATGTTTATAATTTTCTCTTCTCTGGCCTGACCGCTATGGAACTTTACCAACAGTATCGTTGAATGCCTCACTAAGGTCTCGTTACAAAACCTACTCAGCTCTCGTTCTCTTCAGCTCGTCTTGCTATGTTTTCCCGCAGCTCCAGTTCTCTCTTCTCATCCCGCATCTGTCTCGCCTCCATCAAAATTCGGTCCAAAATTTTCCAGAACGGCCTTAAGTCCGAGTATTTCAAGTGTCCAGTAGTGTGGCTTTCATGAAGAATAAAAATAAATTTTTGCCATAATCAAATTCTGACAAAAAACCCAATCGGCTTTAGGCTTTAGATCAGTGATTCCCAAAGTGGTCTATATCTATATGTCAGCAAAAAAAAATTATAATTGTATAAATACTGTTACTTCTAGTAACGGTCCTGTTTTATAAAAAATTAACACTTTGAAATATTAAAATTACATAAATTAGAGTAGGCATATTAAATTATAAAATAAAATTACAAGTCAAAGTAGGCCCTATTTTTATATAAATAGAGGAAAAAATTGTATTAAAAATCAGTTTGTTTTTAGGAATTGAGCCTTAACGCCTAAAATAAATAATAAAATCAATTATAAACAAAGTGAATTTATAATAATAAAAATCAATTATAAAAAAAGTAGAAAAGTGAATTTATTAATAGTCGCAGAGATCTCAGCTGGAAAACTAAAAGAATTTTGTAGTTTCTTTCTTCTGATTCTAACTATCTTTCAACTTACAAAATCTGAAACTATCCAGCGGGGAAAAAACGCCTTGAAGAACTAACATTCTATAAAATTCTAGTAACATAATTGAAATTTACCAACGAAAAGAACATGAGTATGGAGCAAGGGGAATTCTCAAAGTCAACAAGGATTGTAAGCACCCCACCAACATCACCAACAGAAGAATTTAACTACAAATTACGTTGCCAACCAGATTCATATGAGGATATGGTACAATGTGAGACATGCAAAAAATGGTTTCATTATACTTGTGTTGGCGTCTCTAGTGCAATTGAAGATAAGACATGGTCATGTGACAAATGCCACGAAACAATTTCTAGACCAATACTTTCAATTAACTCATCTAAAAACAACATGAGTACAACCAAGCTATCAAGTATTGGCAGTTATTTGTCAAGAAGATCAAATACATGAAACAGATCCGTGGCACTTAAACTTCAAAAACTTGAAATACAGCGTGCTTTAGAAGAAAGGCGTATCGATGAGGAACACGCTCAGAATGAAAAGCGTATCCAAGAAGAACGTGCTGCTCTATTGGAAAAAGAATATAACTTCCAACAAAAAGAGCGTGATGAAAAAGAAAAAAAAGACGGGGAATACTTAGAGAAACGATTCTCTTTGCTACAAAAGGGAATGACAGAATTTACAGAAAATCAGTTCCACTTGACAATAATATCAACACTCAGTAGTCACAAGTGAATAGTGGCTCATTCAATGAAACTTCCAGTTCTACTAAGTTCACAACAGATGGTATCAAGACAAGGTTTGTGTAAAAAATTACCATATTTTAGTGGTCGACCCGAGGAGTGGCCATTGTTTATTAGCAGATATGAAACTTCAACATGGTTATGTGGATATAGCAATGATGAGAATTTAATGCGTCTGCAAAAGTCTTTGAAAGGAGATGCTCTAGAAACAGTTAGGAGTGGGTTGATGTTGCCATCAAGTGTACCCAGCGTAATAAACACCCTAAGAAGATTATACGGAAGACCCCAAATAATTATAAACGCTTTAATTGGAAAAATGCGGTCAGAGCCGGCACCAAAGATCGAAAAGCTAGAAAGTATCATAAGGTATGCATTAGCAGTAGAAAATCTGTGTTCCGTAATGGAAGCATCAAAACTCGAAGATCATTTAAAAAATCCTATGTTACTGCAAGAGCTTAGTGACAAATTACCACCACAATTAAAGATAGATTGCGCTAGGCATTTTTCAACTGTAACTAACATTACAATTTCTACCATGAGTTCATGGTTGGTCGATCTGTCAGAAAGTCTCAGTCAAATCACAATAAACACCATTTCGACAACGACTGAGACAAAGAGGAATGAGAGACTAACTAGAGGGAAGAATTTGGTTCAAGCAGATTCTGAAGGACCAACTAAAGATCACACAGAAAAAGAATCCAGCAAAGAAACAGCTGGGGAAAGAATGCTGTATTTGTCATCAATCATGCTCATTAGTAAGAAGCTGTAAAAAATTCCAGGGTTTCACTCTTAATGCAAAATGGGAAGCTGTAAAAGAACATAATTTATGTCGCACCTGTTTAATATCACATGAGGGTGTGCAATGTAATTCCAACAAAAAATGTGAAAAAAACGGTTGCGTTTACCGTCATAATCCATTACTACATAATGTTATAAAATATCAAAGCAAGAAACAAGAAGAACTTGTGTCAACCCAGCAGAACAAAACATCGGTCAATCAGCATAGTTGTACCACTCAGCAGCTAAACAATCAAAAAATTTTGTTTCGTATCATTCCAGTGGTCCTGTATGGAGCGGAGTGTAAGATAAAGACATTTGTCTTCCTTGATGAAGGATCATCTTTGACTTTAATAGAACAAAAAAAGGCAGATAAACTTGGACTAAGAGGATCTTTAGAACCATTATGTCTGAGATGGACTGCAAACACGCATAGAATGGAAGAAGAAACTCAGCGTGTTTCTTTAGGAATTGGTAGTATAAATAAAAACATACCAAAATACTCAATTTCAAATGCGCACACCATTAAATCTTTGGACCTTCCCACACAAACATTATCAGCCAAGGAACTGTGTAAAAATTATAAACACTTAAAGGGTCTTCCTATCGAGTCTTATGAAGAAGCAGCCCCAAGCATTTTAATAGGTCTGGACAATTCAAAATTAGGAGCCAGTCTCAAATTAAAAGAGGGTGAAGGGCTGTAAAGACCCGCCCCAGCTGGAACGTTTATGGGCCTCTGCAAAATAATAACAATAATATAATTGTAAATGAACAAGAATTCAATGGTTTCTACACTTGTGACTGTGAACATTCTAATGATGAACTCCTTCAACAAATGGTAAAGGAATATATATCACTCGGCAGCCTTGGTGTGACGAAACCAATCCAAAGTTTGATGTCCAAAGAGGATCAAAGAAGTCTAGAAATTATGGACTCTACGACTAGTAAGAAAGGAAATAAATTTGAAACTGGACTTCTGTGGAAATATGACAAAGTTTTATTACCAAATAGTCTCCCAATGGCTAAACGTCGTTTGGAATGTCTGGAAAAGAAAATGTCACGTCAACCTGAGCTTGCTGTAATTTTAAAACAAAAAATATGTGAGTATAAAGAAAAACAGTATATTCACAAATTATCAAATGAAGAGTTACAAGTTCCACACTCACATGTATGGTACTTGTCAATTTTCACAGTTACAAATCCAAACAAACCAAGAAAAATAAGAACTGTTTGGGAAGCTGCAGTCAAAGTTAATGGTGTATCATTAAATTTAATGTTATTGAAAGGTCCTGACCAGTTAGCTTTACTACCAGAATTATTATATCGTTTTCGTGAAAGGAAATATGCTATTAGTGGGGATATTCGAGAAATGTTTCATCAAGTTGGTATCAAAGATGAGGATCGTCACTCACATCGTTTTCTATGGAGAGACAACCCTAATGAAGAACCTAATACTTATGTAATGAACGTGATGACATTTGGGGCATCATGTTCACCTAGTTGTGCTCAGTACGTGAAAAACGTAAATGCAAAATAGTTTATTGAAGATTATCCAAGAGCTGTACAAGGAATAACTAAAAACCACTACGTCGATGATTTCTTGGACAGTCTAGATACGAAAGAAGAATTAGTTTAACTAGCCAATGACGTAAAATTTATACATCAACTTCGAGATTCGGAACTGGATCTCATATTTACAAAAGGTATTGCAGGCTCTTGGCGAGGAGACTAAAAACTAACAAAGACTTAAACGTAGTATCAGAACTTGGTATTGAAAAGGTGTTAGGAATATGGTGGTCAACCTCAGAAGATAATTTCACATATTCTGTAAGATATAACAAGATCAGTGAAGACATTTTACTTGGAAGACGATGTCCAACAAAACGTGAAGTTTTAAAAATATTAATAAAACTATACGATCCACTTGGTCTAATAGCCAACTTTCTTATATACTTAAAAATTCTACTACAAGATATTTGGCGGTCGCCAATAAATTGGGACAATGAAATTACTAATGAACAATGTAAGAAATGGTTGGAATGGGTTCATCTCCATTAATAAATAAAAATTCAAAGATGCTATATATCCAGTACACAGTTAAATAAAGAAAACGTTCAACTACACATATTTGTGGATGCCAGTGCAGATGCTTACGCCGCAGTAGCATATTTTAAAATTGGAGACGATAATGAAGCAGAATGTTCTCTTGTGGCATCTCCCATCAAGATGTTATCGATTCATCGCCTTGAACAACAAGCTGCATTATTGGGTTCACGTTTGGCTGTCAGCATTGAAAAGGGGCGTTCAACCAAAATCCCTAACGTTATTTTTAGTCAGATTCAAAAATTGTTTTGTCGTGGCTTAGTTCAGATCAAAGAAAGTTTCGGCAATTTGTGGCCTTTCGAATAGGTGAGATAATGGAGACAACAGAAGTTCATGAGTGGCGCTGGATATCAACCAAAGAAAATGTTGCAGATAAAGCTACAAAATGGCAAAAAAAAACCTGATTTCAGCGCAGATAACAGATAGTTTATAGGACCCAAATTTTTGCGACTACCAGTGAAACAATGGCCAGAGAATGTATTAGAAGTGACCCCAACAAATGAAGAAATGAAACCGTTTTTACAACATAATTTCATTATCTTATCAAATTTAGTTCAACCAGAAAGATTTTCAAAATGGACAAGACTCGTACGAGCAGTTGCTTACGTTTATCGCTTTCTCCATAATGTAACATCAAAAAAGAACAAAACCGAAAATCAAAGTGGACCAATTTCTCAGAAAGAGTATCTACAAACTGAAAGTCACCTTTATCGGGCAGCTCAAAATGAATGTTTTCATGACGAAATAATAACACTTAGCGTTAAATACATAGACTGCGTTAATTTTATCGGTTTGTTTTGCACCGCACCTGTAAAATTTTGCATTCGGTACAACACACAAACTGAAAGTGAGGAAAATCGGACTAGATGTTTAGATCTTATTAACGATTTAAGGAAGTGGATAGACGGACGAGCATGGAGCTAGTTATGTTTGATGAAAAGGATTTTGCGCTTATTTTAATTTTTTTACACCTTCTAGAAAAAAAGCTAGGTTTTCGCACGAATGTAATACTTTATCTAAAAACGTTCGCTTTGTCGGTAAAACAGTTAAAATAAATTTTTCTTTCACTTAAACAAATTAGACAGCTATTTTAACCTAGTCAATGGGTACTTTTAGCTTTTGAAAGGTATAGGAAACTTTATATTTGGTACGATTGTTCAATTAGGTAAGTTATTGAAAATTCCAAGTAGGGGTGTCGCTCGCGCCGCATATTGGTTTCAAGTGGTGGAAAATCGCTTTTTTGCGATTATCTTGTTGCCGGTGCGAGATACGTTTATTGAGGTCCGTGCAAAAAATGAAGATAGTACGATTCTCTACATTTTTTGCTCGAAACGTTTTTTTCTAATGTTTATAATTTTGAAGCTACAGCGCGTAGAAAGTAAGTATATTTTTGAATTTAAAGTATTTATTCGTCTTATGGGGTCTTAATTCATATATTATTGCTGGGTTAACGGTATATATTTTAAAGGAAAGACAGAAAGACTTAGTGAATCAGTGAAATTTAAATATGACAGTTATTACACTGGCGATCGCTAACAGTAGTATTAAAATTCATGACAACATAGTTCCCATTAATTCAGAAACTTTATTTCAGAGAATATGTATAATGAAACAATCAGACAAGGTATTGCAGCAATGGCTTGAATATGAACTTGCTCTTTTCCCTATGTCTCTTTTTTCGGAGCAAGAAATGTGTAAAGGCACTAAGTCATCTCTTTTTAAAATTTTCTCACCGGTTTCTCCTAAGATTAAAAGTAGTGTTTCCACTCAGCTGAAGAAAAACTACTTTAATTTTAGTAAAAATTAAATTTGTTCATGTAGGCTTAGTTAATTTAATTATTCAACAAGAAGGCTTGTATAATTTACAAAATTAATAAATTCATTCAATTTTGTTTTGTCACCAAAAAGAGTTCCATTTTACGAACTAAAATTTCTCATTCAATCTGCGACTTGTGTAACATTTTGGTCCTTCGCAAGCCAGATTTCAGTAAATCAGTCAATATATTGAATGAGAAATACATTTATCGAAACTCTTTTCACGGTTCGGTTAAAAGTTCGCAAAACAATTTAGTTACGTCTTACGTATTACGTCGGAACAGTTTACGGTTTTTATCATTAGTGCTGAAATAGTGCATTGTGGTGAAAATAACTTTAAAAGAAGTATTCTTAATTCACACAGTTCCGCGTAAAATGGCCGAATTTAAAACCAAACGTAAAATCATTAAATGCCAGTTAACACGCATTGAAACGTATGTGAACGAGTTAAACCTAAATGAAGCGGTGTTAGAAGTATTAGAAAAAAGATCTGCAAGAATCGATGAATTATTTCAAGAATTTAACGAAGTTCAGCTAAGAATCGAGTCCGAATTAGGTGAAGAAGAAAACACAACTCTAGAAAAATCACAAAGAATTGAGGTGGTAAACAAATATTTCAAGGTAAAAGGTATATTGAAAAAATACTTAAAGGTTTTGACCAAGGAATCATCTGAGAAGGACTTCAATAATTCATCAGACTCAAAGAATGTGGGATCTGAAAATAATTATGGACATTTAGAACAGGCAGTGATGGAACATCAAACAGTTCTTGCGTCTTTAGTCAACAAGTTTTCGTGTTTCAACCAATCATCTTCCAGGATTTAGGTTACAACCAATAGAAATTCCACGATTTCTCGGTTGTTATAGAGATTGGCCAGAATTCCACGATTTGTATAAAAATCTTATACATAATAGCACTAAAATCTCAGCTTGTAAAAAGTTACAATATCTAAAACAGGCTTTAGTTGGCAATGCACAGGGAATTCTGAAAAACATATGTATGAGTGATGCAAATTATGATCAAGCTTATGAAGAACTTGTTGAATCATTGGGATCATTGGTTAAATTATATTCTGTCATCCAAGTTAGACAACGAATCAAGAACATTATGGCGTCGAGAATTAAGCAGAAAAACGGAATTGGTTCATCGGAACCAAATTATACCAGAGGTGCAACATTGATTTACGATCAAGATTCAACAATTTTCAAGTTTCAACTCAAGCGTTTATTCTAAAAAAGATCACAGCGTATATTCCTTCAACCCAAATTCAATCACTTCCTACTAATTTATTAAAGGGTTTGAATTTAGCAGATCCGCTCTATTCAATTCCTAATAAAATTGACATATTATTAGATTGCGATATTGTGTTTCAGGTATTGCAGAAAGCTAAAATCTGTAATGGACTAGATTTTCCTATAGCTCAAGAAACTTTGTTTGGTTGGGTACTACGCGGCAAATATTATACTGAAAGAAATAAAAAACAACTTAGTTTACACTACACGACTAGCATTGACGAATTATTAAAGCGATTTTGTCAAGTAGAAGATTTGAAAATTGATATATTACCAACAGATGAAGAACAACAAATTGAAGAACATTATGAGAGTACCCATTTCAGAAATTCTGAAGGTCGATATGTTGTACGCCTACCCTTTAACAACAGAAGGAAAAATGAAAAACTTAAGACAGATTACAGCGAGTTTATGGATGAATATTTACAACTTAATCATATGGTGAAGGTATCTAAATATGTTCCAGAAAATGAATGCTTTTATTTGCCCCATCATGCTATTATTAAGGAAACTAGTTCTACCACAAAGTTACGCGTTTTTTTTGATGGTTCGAGAAAAAGTAGTTCCGGTGCATCTTTAAATGAACTGTTGTTGGTGGGACCAACAATCCAACGAGATATTTGGAGTTTGTTATTAAATTTTCGTAAATTTTACATTGCATATACTGCCGATATTGCCAAAATGTATCGTCAGATTCTTATTAATACAAATGACACTCCATATCAACGAATTCTTTGGCGGAATTGTGTTTCGGATCCTATTCAAGAGTTCAAATTAACCACTGTTACTTGTGGTACTTCAAGTGCACCATATTTAGCGATCCGAACATTAGGTAGGTGCCAAGAATTTATTGGAAAATTTTTATGTTGACGACTTTTTGGGTGGAAGTCATACCTTGGAAGAAGCGTTGATAGTCAAAGAAGAATTAAGTGCACTACTTTCAAATGGTCTTCAAATTCAGAAGAGTTTATTGCAACCGTAGAAGAAGATCATCGTAAAGTTTCATATCCTCTTTCACTTAAACCAGACGCTACAATCAAGACGTTAGGATTAAAATGGGATCCAGCTTTCGACTCCTATACATACGAAGTCAATATTGAATCTGAACTGGAGAAGTATACAAAACGTTCTATTCTTTTAGAAATTTCAAAATTATATGATCCGTCAGGGCTATTATCACCTTGCATAGTAATCGGTAAAATTATCTTACAACAGATATGGGTTGCTGGTAATGATTGGGACGACATTCTACCAACAGCTATTGTCACGAAATATCAACAGTATCGGAACGACTTAAATTTATTGCGTGCACTACGTATACCTAGGTGGTTGCACATTACTAAAACTTCACATCTTCAATTGTATGGCTTTTCAGATGCTTCCGAGAATGCATATGCTATAGTAGTTTACTTACGGGCGATGAATCAAGATCAAACTCACATCAATATTATTGCATCAAAAACAAGAGTAGCGCCAATTCAACAAGTATCTTTACCGAGATTGGAATTATGTGCACCACATATTTTATCAAGACTAATTTTCAAAATAAAGATTGCATTTAATTTTGATTCCATTGATACAATAGCATTTACAGACTCAGCCTGGTTACAAGAAATCCCGAGAAGATGGAAGACATTTATTGCCAATAGAACATCAGACATTTTATCAGTACTACCATTTTAGCACTGGAGACACGTAAAGTCTTCCGAGAATCCAGCAGATTGTGCATCAAGGGGATTACTTCCAAAGGAAATATTAAACTTTGACTTATGGTGGAAGGGACCATCCTTTTTACGGGACAGAAATTTCAATACAGTCAATTCAGGATATTCAAATTTAAAAACTGATTTGGAAAGAAAAATTGTTAGTCTTCATATTACCGCAGAACATTCAAATGAAAACACAAATATTATATCTATTTTACTTGTTCGTTATTCAACTTTAACACATCTTCAAAGAACAATTGCTTGGATTTTTCGCTTTATTACGTGTTGTAAACCAAATACAAGAAAACAAGTACACGAAAGGTTTTTGAAGGTACCAGAACTTCAAACTGCACTGCATACGATTATTAAATGTACGCAAGCTACAGAATATTACGAGGATTTAGAAATGCTACGCAAGGGGAAAGTTCTACTGCCTAAAAGCAAATTAATTTCTTTCAACCCTTTCTTGGACGAACTCGGAATTTTACGTGTAGGTGGTCGAATACAAATGGCAAATATTAGTCACAACCAAAAACATCCAATTATTGTACCGAAGAATACGAAACTAGCGGAACTTATAATATACGACACACACATCAAATATCTTCATGCAGGTCAACAGTTAATGTTAAACATCATTCATTTAAAATACTGGATAATTGGATGTAAAAACGAAGTACGCAAATGTATACAAAAATGTACACGGTGTATTCGCTATCGAGCTGAAGGTGGTAACCAGCAAATGGGTAATCTACAAGGTTACATATTACAACCATGTCGTCCATTTAACAACACTGGAACAGATTATGCTGGTCCATTTCAGATACGAACTTGGAATGGGCGTGGTGCTAAATAACTGAAGGCATACATAGCGCTATTTATTTGTTTGGCTACAAGAGCTTTACATCTTGAAATCGTTTCTGACTTATCTACAGATGCATTTCTAGCAGCTTTAAATCGCTTCATGGGTCGCAGAGGCCGTTGTTTAAATATATACAGGGACAACGGTAGAAATTTTGTCGGTGCTGCTAGGAAAGTCAAAGAATTTCAAAGGTTTTTGATGCAGAATTGCGAACTAATATCAAAGAAACTTCACGATAATGAAATTAAATGGCATTTCATTCCTGCACGTTCACCACACTTTGTTGGAATTTGGGAAGCTGGGGTAAAGTCAGTAAAATACCACGTCAAACGAGTTCTAGGTGAGTCATTATTGACATATGAAGAATTCTCTACTTTTTTATGTCAAGTCGAAGCTATTTTAAATTCACGGCCTATTTCTCCTAAATCACCGGATCCTGAAGACATGGAAGCTCTAACCCAGGTCACTTTCTTACACAAATTCCTTTACTTTTACCTTCGCAAGAAAAGTTAGGCGATGAAAATATATCGTATTCATCACTATGGCAACACTTGCAGCGACTTGAACAACAATTTTGGAAAAGATGGAGTTTAGAATACATCTGTACCCTTCAAAAACGCAAAACATGGACGAGTAGGAAAGTCAATATGGACGTTAATGACCTCGTATTAATTAAAGAAGAAAATCTACCACCATCTAGATGGTTAATGGGTCGCATTGCGAAGGTTATATCTGGTAAGGATGGCTTAGTACGAGTGGCAAGTGTTCGAAAAAAAAACGGCGTCTTGGATCGGCCGATTCATAAATTACATATGTATTTTACTTTCTTCAGAATAACGAATATTAATATAGTTTATTTGCAACACTTGAAATCAGTGTTTCAGCTGAAGAAAAACAACTTTAATTAAAATTATATTTGTTCATGTAGGCTTAGTTAATTTTATTATTCAACAAGAAGGCTTCTATAATTTAAAAAATTAATAAATTCATTCAATTTTGTTTTGTCACCAAAAAGAGTTTCATTTTACGAACTAAAATTTCTCATTCAATCTGTACCTTGGGTAACAAGCAGTAACATCATAAATGTTGTGGATGGTGGTTATCTTCTCCATCGAGTCGTTGGGAGCAAAAACCAATCATTTGCATCGATCTGAGTTAGTATCGGACATTTTTTCTGAACCCATTCCATACGTTTTTGATTTATATTCAAACGGTACAACCGATTTCAACCAAAATTGGTATAAACGTTTATACCGATCCAACTTAGAAAATGGGGCACTTTTTGTAAGAATCGGTCAAGCCATTTTAGACTTAATATTACCACCAGACTTATGAAGGGAATTCTGATTCAGTACTGTAGAGTCTACAAGACGAATACAAACAAACAAATTTCTATTTTTCTACGTTTATTAATTCTCCGTTACAATTACCTGAATTTTACATTTTAAATTTTGATATTTTATAATTATATAAAAAAGGAGGTTTACTTTTAGTTTATTTCCTCTTCTCCTGATAACAACCAATTCGATTAATTGCTACTTATGGTAGGACTTGTCAATCCTTTCCTATTAAATTATTAATTAAAGTGTGAAGCAGAACTCCGCCAAACCATCGCCACAACCAATGTATTGGAATGTCAAATTCAAAGCTTGCTCGGTAAGGCAAAGTTAAAGTATGCCGAAAAATTGCGAAAAATTTAAAATATAGAAATGTGAAAGTTCTTACATTTCCATATTTTTCAATTTTCGGCAATTTTTCAACCAATTTTCGGTAACCTTTTGAGAATTTTGTGGTCGAATTTTTGAGATGCTTGAATTCAACCAAAGGGGTTCGTTATACAAGTATTTGTGCAAATTGATTTGTGCGTCAGTATGTATTGCGCATCAAAATTTACACCTATAATTTTATACGGGTTTCGGTTTTGCGCATGAAATTTTGCCTAAAAAAATTGCACAAAAAAATTTCACCTAAATATATCTTTGTCAAAAAAATTGCTCCTAAACAAATCTTTGTCTAAAAAAGTTGCACCTGAAAATATTGCGGCCTAAATGCCCGCGTGATTTTTTGACGTTAATTTTTTCTCAACTTTCTTTCAATTTTTCTCAACTTTTTCTTATGCTTTTATTTTTGTTTTAAAAGTTGCGCTAAGCATATTTTAGGTGTAACCGTTTATTTATAGGTCTACAATTTATAGCTTTATATTTTTATCTTGAGCCTTTCGTGGATCCGCCTTTTGTTAAAGCATCCAGCAAGTTTTTATGCGTTTTTGTAGGTTTTGAGTATAGGAATTTATAGGCATAGTATCACCCTCCCCGATAAAACACTAAAAAATCAAGCGTAGTTACAAACTCGGTTAGTGTTAACATCCCTTTTTTTAGCAGCCGCTTTTTTTTGAAAACCTTATCTAATTTTATAATTATTGTAAGTGAAAATATCATAAATATATTTTTTATTTATCAACGGTTATACAGTTAAGAAATACAAGAAATAATGTAATTAGTGTTTGTCTATATATTACTTGTTGAGATTCGCATGAATAAACTTAAACTATTACTTAAGTTTGAGTTTATTCATCAATTGTGAAGTCTTTCATATGGTCGGTATAGTCCATTAGCGTAGGTGCATTATTTGGTACAGGCGACGTGTTTGGGTTATCCAAGATGTCTTTCCACACGATATTTCGAGCGTGTCGTGGATTTTCAGGTGGTAAGGCGCTTCTTTTTTTGACCCGGGAAAAGTGACGTACAGCATGCCATGCATAAAGACCGCTATAAGAAGGAGAAGACCAACAAATTCAAAGGTTAGGCCTTGAAACAACATGGCAAATGCTGGTCTTACAGGGAACTGATGGCGCTGCATGATGCACCCAAGTTGAGATTTGTTCAAATGAAGCGTAATTCTTGGAAGATGGACTTCACGGCCGGAATATTCGCCAGTAATGATTTTAGTTTTGATTAGATTATCGCATAACTCGGTCACTATCAGCCTTGTTCCGTGGCACAATCCTTGACAAACATCTAGATTGCGTAAAAGCATAATAATTGCTTTTTTAACGCTTGAGATTGTGAGGCAGTAAATCGGCGATTTCAATCGAGTTTAGAAATTCCGGCGAAAACTGCAACGCACCGTCATATTGGTCTGTAACAGAGTCAAAGCTTTTGTAGCATCTCAATAATTCGTTCATTTTTTTGTTGAGAGGAACCAGAATTGCGCGCTTTTTCATATTATCGTAGTTTTCGCTTGCCAGGCACACTCCAAAGGTTTCTTTTATAAGGTCCCCGTTTGAGATTATGTTGTTCCGAAGTTCTATTTCGCCAATTCTCCATTTCCGATTTGCAGCAAATAGTACGCAAATTCTTCTTCTTCTGGGTGGACACGCATATTCTTAGTAAGCGAGTAACGGATAAAATGTCGCCATAAGTTGCTGCTCTTAATGGATAAGTCGAGTAGTTCGCTTTGGTTAGCTCGTGGCTGAACCGGCAAACATTGTCGGAAATCACCGCCCAAGATTAATATTCTTCCACCAAATGGCAAATTGCTATTTCCAATGGCAGGAAGCAGTTGGTCCATGTTATTTAGGCCATATTTAAGTAACATTGGAAAAATTTCGACGGTTGCGAGTCGATTAGCTTTTGATGATCCTGGTTTGATGGAAGATATTGAGTCAGACGTTAGCGGCACTTTAAGTCCAAAAGTTCTGTGTGATGTATGTCCGTCCGGTAATAGAATCGCTGCGATTCCGGTGAAAGCCATATACCTGACGTTGACATGATGACCGCGGGCTAGACGATAGATAGCAGTGTAGACAAAGGTCCCAACTGGTCCATCAATGAAAAAACATGTGGAAATAGGACGATGGTGTTTGGCCACCTTCCGCATGTCCTAAAAAACAAAATAAAATTTTATTTCATTAAGAATTTTTTCAAAACACAAAAAAACCATGTCAAAAATTACACAAACAACAACATGCAAATTTTAAAAACCTAAATTTTAAAGCAAAAAAATTACAAAATTTTCTTTAAAAACGTATATAAAACATTAAATACGTAACAAAGAAACGAAACTAAATTATACAACACACATGAACATATTAATTATTTAATAAACAAAGAGAAAGCACCACATATGACAGCTGTGAATCATCACCAATTATTGTTTTGTTTTTTAACGAGGAATAGGAAAAAGGAATTCAACTCGTCACTAAACATTCATACAATTGATTGAATTAATTTTAAATAGATTAAATTAATTAACTCAATCATAACAATAAAAAAAAACATACAAACATTTTTAAATATGTTGACATATGAACGAGTTCCACAAATGGAGTTTGTGGCACATAGATGATCAGCTGTGATCGGCCATATTTCATTTGGCCCCGTTCATAATCCACCATCTTGATAAATTTTATATAAAAGGCCATGCGGAACGAGGAAAAAGTCACTTGTTCCAGAATTTCTCAAGTCTGCACTTGCAGTGGAAAAGGCTTGAGTAACAACAAAACAAGTGGTCTTCAGTAGATACGATCATAACCTTCACATACATTGTGGTAAAAGTTAGATTTTTAAAACCATACGGTTAAGGGGTATTGCCGAGGCAATTCATTTTTATCAGGAATTAATGTAACATATGTATCAAATAAAATTTAGGATTTTTTTCTCTTTTGCAGATAATTTTTACTTTCCCGATAAACGAATGATTATAGGAAAGTACTATAATCGTGCGAAAACCTAACTTTTGATCTAGAAGGGCTAGGAAGATAAAAATAAGTGCAAAATCCGTTTCGTCAAAAATAATTAGCCCCATGTCCGCCCGTCCGTCCGTCCGCTTTTTTAAATCGTTAATAAAATCTGAACGGATGGTCCGATTTCCATGAAACTTTCACCATTTTGGTGTTGCATCAAATGCCAGATGGTGTTAGATTTTGGGCGAAATTAATATATGGCAACACTATTTGGTAACGCTTTTTTTGTCTAAAAACGACAAAATTTTGTCCGCACGGTTCAGACTAAAGGGTTGGGCCAATTTCGATAAAATTTACACAGTTCATGTATTTGATCCTAACTTAGATCTGATTAGTTTTTGGGCCATATTCGACTATGGGAACACTGTCTAAAAATACATTTTGTCCAAATATAGTCTATTTTTGCACTTGTTGTAAAACCGAAACTGCTCGTCCAATTTTGATGACATTTGCACAGTTTGTGTACTATATTCGAAATCAGAACATATTAACTTTTCAACGGAATCTACATCTGGCAACACTAATGCGCAAAACTTTTTAAAAAAAATGTTGTGACGGAAATATCGAAACTTCCCTAATTCGGTTAATAATAGTCGGATTTTAATGAAACTTCGAATGTACGTTTAGGATGGACCAGCCGAAAATATAAAATATGTCCCCCGCGGTGGGGGGTTGTGGGGGGCTAAAAAAGAAAAACTTCAATAATTCACTCAATAATAGGCAGATATTCTTTAAACTTGGTGTGTACATTCTGGATAGGGCAAATGACAAGATAGAATGCGTCTCCCCTTGGTGGGGTTGCGGGAGGGTGAAATAAAAAACCCTAATAATAATGAAATATAGAAACTTCCTTAATTCGGCCAATAATAGTCGGATTTTAATGAAACTTCGAACGTACGTTTGGAATGGATGAGCTGAAAAAATAAAATATGTCTCCCCGCGGTGGGGGGTTGTGGAGGGCTGAAAAAGAAAAACTTCAATAATTCACTCAATAATAGGCAGATTTTCTTTAAACTTTGTGTGTACATTCTGGATAGGGCAAGTGAAAAGATAGAATGCGTCTTCCCTCGATGGGGGTTGCGGGAGGGTGATATAAAGAAACCTTAATAATTCGGTCAATAACCGGCGGATTTTAATGAAACTTGGAATGTACATTTAGGATGAGCAAACTGAAAAGATAAAATGCAAATTCAACAAGAAGGCTTGTATAATTTAAAAAATTAATAAATTCATTCAATTTTGTTTTGTCACCAAAAAGAGTTTCATTTTACGAACTAAAATTTCTCATTCAATCTGTACCTTGGGTAACAAGCAGTAACATCATAAATGTTGTGGATGGTGGTTATCTTCTCCATCGAGTCGTTGGGAGCAAAAACCAATCATTTGCATCGATCTGAGTTAGTATCGGACATTTTTTCTGAACCCATTCCATACGTTTTTGATTTATATTCAAACGGTACAACCGATTTCAACCAAAATTGGTATAAACGTTTATACCGATCCAACTTAGAAAATGGGGCACTTTTTGTAAGAATCGGTCAAGCCATTTTAGACTTAATATTACCACCAGACTTATGAAGGGAATTCTGATTCAGTACTGTAGAGTCTACAAGACGAATACAAACAAACAAATTTCTATTTTTCTACGTTTATTAATTCTCCGTTACAATTACCTGAATTTTACATTTTAAATTTTGATATTTTATAATTATATAAAAAAGGAGGTTTACTTTTAGTTTATTTCCTCTTCTCCTGATAACAACCAATTCGATTAATTGCTACTTATGGTAGGACTTGTCAATCCTTTCCTATTAAATTATTAATTAAAGTGTGAAGCAGAACTCCGCCAAACCATCGCCACAACCAATGTATTGGAATGTCAAATTCAAAGCTTGCTCGGTAAGGCAAAGTTAAAGTATGCCGAAAAATTGCGAAAAATTTAAAATATAGAAATGTGAAAGTTCTTACATTTCCATATTTTTCAATTTTCGGCAATTTTTCAACCAATTTTCGGTAACCTTTTGAGAATTTTGTGGTCGAATTTTTGAGATGCTTGAATTCAGCCAAAGGGGTTCGTTATACAAGTATTTGTGCAAATTGATTTGTGCGTCAGTATGTATTGCGCATCAAAATTTACACCTATAATTTTATACGGGTTTCGGTTTTGCGCATCAAATTTTGCCTAAAAAAATTGCACAAAAAAATTTCACCTAAATATATCTTTGTCAAAAAAATTGCTCCTAAACAAATCTTTGTCTAAAAAAGTTGCACCTGAAAATATTGCGGCCTAAATGCCCGCGTGATTTTTTGACGTTAATTTTTTCTCAACTTTCTTTCAATTTTTCTCAACTTTTTCTTATGCTTTTATTTTTGTTTTAAAAGTTGCGCTAAGCATATTTTAGGTGTAACCGTTTATTTATAGGTCTACAATTTATAGCTTTATATTTTTATCTTGAGCCTTTCGTGGATCCGCCTTTTGTTAAAGCATCCAGCAAGTTTTTATGCGTTTTTGTAGGTTTTGAGTATAGGAATTTATAGGCATAGTATCACCCTCCCCGATAAAACACTAAAAAATCAAGCGTAGTTACAAACTCGGTTAGTGTTAACATCCCTTTTTTTAGCAGCCGCTTTTTTTTGAAAACCTTATCTAATTTTATAATTATTGTAAGTGAAAATATCATAAATATATTTTTTATTTATCTACGGTTATACAGTTAAGAAATACAAGAAATAATGTAATTAGTGTTTGTCTATATATTACTTGTTGAGATTCGCATGAATAAACTTAAACTATTACTTAAGTTTGAGTTTATTCATCAATTGCGAAGTCTTTCATATGGTCGGTATAGTCCATTAGCGTAGGTGCATTATTTGGTACAGGCGACGTGTTTGGGTTATCCAAGATGTCTTTCCACACGATATTTCGAGCGTGTCGTGGATTTTCAGGTGGTAAGGCGCTTCTTTTTTTGACCCGGGAAAAGTGACGTACAGCATGCCATGCATAAAGACCGCTATAAGAAGGGGAAGACCAACAAATTCAAAGGTTAGGCCTTGAAACAACATGGCAAATGCTGGTCTTACAGGGAACTGATGGCGCTGCATGATGCACCCAAGTTGAGATTTGTTCAAATGAAGCGTAATTCTTGGAAGATGGACTTCACGGCCGGAATATTCGCCAGTAATGATTTTAGTTTTGATTAGATTATCGCATAACTCGGTCACTATCAGCCTTGTTCCGTGGCACAATCCTTGACAAACATCTAGATTGCGTAAAAGCATAATTATTGCTTTTTTAACGCTTGAGATTGTGAGGCAGTAAATCGGCGATTTCAATCGAGTTTAGAAATTCCGGCGAAAACTGCAACGCACCGTCATATTGGTCTGTAACAGAGTCAAAGCTTTTGTAGCATCTCAATAATTCGTTCATTTTTTTGTTGAGAGGAACCAGAATTGCGCGCTTTTTCATATTATCGTAGTTTTCGCTTGCCAGGCACACTCCAAAGGTTTCTTTTATAAGGTCCCCGTTTGAGATTATGTTGTTCCGAAGTTCTATTTCGCCAATTCTCCATTTCCGATTTGCAGCAAATAGTACGCAAATTCTTCTTCTTCTGGGTGGACACGCATATTCTTAGTAAGCGAGTAACGGATAAAATGTCGCCATAAGTTGCTGCTCTTAATGGATAAGTCGAGTAGTTCGCTTTGGTTAGCTCGTGGCTGAACCGGCAAACATTGTCGGAAATCACCGCCCAAGATTAATATTCTTCCACCAAATGGCAAATTGCTATTTCCAATGGCAGGAAGCAGTTGGTCCATGTTATTTAGGCCATATTTAAGTAACATTGGAAAAATTTCGACGGTTGCGAGTCGATTAGCTTTTGATGATCCTGGTTTGATGGAAGATATTGAGTCAGACGTTAGCGGCACTTTAAGTCCAAAAGTTCTGTGTGATGTATGTCCGTCCGGTAATAGAATCGCTGCGATTCCGGTGAAAGCCATATACCTGACGTTGACATGATGACCGCGGGCTAGACGATAGATAGCAGTGTAGACAAAGGTCCCAACTGGTCCATCAATGAAAAAACATGTGGAAATAGGACGATGGTGTTTGGCCACCTTCCGCATGTCCTAAAAAACAAAATAAAATTTTATTTCATTAAGAATTTTTTCAAAACACAAAAAAACCATGTCAAAAATTACACAAACAACAACATGCAAATTTTAAAAACCTAAATTTTAAAGCAAAAAAATTACAAAATTTTCTTTAAAAACGTATATAAAACATTAAATACGTAACAAAGAAACGAAACTAAATTATACAACACACATGAACATATTAATTATTTAATAAACAAAGAGAAAGCACCACATATGACAGCTGTGAATCATCACCAATTATTGTTTTGTTTTTTAACGAGGAATAGGAAAAAGGAATTCAACTCGTCACTAAACATTCATACAATTGATTGAATTAATTTTAAATAGATTAAATTAATTAACTCAATCATAACAATAAAAAAAAACATACAAACATTTTTAAATATGTTGACATATGAACGAGTTCCACAAATGGAGTTTGTGGCACATAGATGATCAGCTGTGATCGGCCATATTTCATTTGGCCCCGTTCATAATCCACCATCTTGATAAATTTTATATAAAAGGCCATGCGGAACGAGGAAAAAGTCACTTGTTCCAGAATTTCTCAAGTCTGCACTTGCAGTGGAAAAGGCTTGAGTAACAACAAAACAAGTGGTCTTCAGTAGATACGATCATAACCTTCACATACATTGTGGTAAAAGTTAGATTTTTAAAACCATACGGTTAAGGGGTATTGCCGAGGCAATTCATTTTTATCAGGAATTAATGTAACATATGTATCAAATAAAATTTAGGATTTTTTTCTCTTTTGCAGATAATTTTTACTTTCCCGATAAACGAATGATTATAGGAAAGTACTATAATCGTGCGAAAACCTAACTTTTGATCTAGAAGGGCTAGGAAGATAAAAATAAGTGCAAAATCCGTTTCGTCAAAAATAATTAGCCCCATGTCCGCCCGTCCGTCCGTCCGCTTTTTTAAATCGTTAATAAAATCTGAACGGATGGTCCGATTTCCATGAAACTTTCACCATTTTGGTGTTGCATCAAATGCCAGATGGTGTTAGATTTTGGGCGAAATTAATATATGGCAACACTATTTGGTAACGCTTTTTTTGTCTAAAAACGACAAAATTTTGTCCGCACGGTTCAGACTAAAGGGTTGGGCCAATTTCGATAAAATTTACACAGTTCATGTATTTGATCCTAACTTAGATCTGATTAGTTTTTGGGCCATATTCGACTATGGGAACACTGTCTAAAAATACATTTTGTCCAAATATAGTCTATTTTTGCACTTGTTGTAAAACCGAAACTGCTCGTCCAATTTTGATGACATTTGCACAGTTTGTGTACTATATTCGAAATCAGAACATATTAACTTTTCAACGGAATCTACATCTGGCAACACTAATGCGCAAAACTTTTTAAAAAAAATGTTGTGACGGAAATATCGAAACTTCCCTAATTCGGTTAATAATAGTCGGATTTTAATGAAACTTCGAATGTACGTTTGGGATGGACCAGCCGAAAATATAAAATATGTCCCCCGCGGTGGGGGGGTTGTGGGGGGCTAAAAAAGAAAAACTTCAATAATTCACTCAATAATAGGCAGATATTCTTTAAACTTGGTGTGTACATTCTGGATAGGGCAAATGACAAGATAGAATGCGTCTCCCCTTGGTGGGGTTGCGGGAGGGTGAAATAAAAAACCCTAATAATAATGAAATATAGAAACTTCCTTAATTCGGCCAATAATAGTCGGATTTTAATGAAACTTCGAACGTACGTTTGGAATGGATGAGCTGAAAAAATAAAATATGTCTCCCCGCGGTGGGGGGTTGTGGAGGGCTGAAAAAGAAAAACTTCAATAATTCACTCAATAATAGGCAGATTTTCTTTAAACTTTGTGTGTACATTCTGGATAGGGCAAGTGAAAAGATAGAATGCGTCTTCCCTCGATGGGGGTTGCGGGAGGGTGATATAAAGAAACCTTAATAATTCGGTCAATAACCGGCGGATTTTAATGAAACTTGGAATGTACATTTAGGATGAGCAAACTGAAAAGATAAAATGCAAATTCAACAAGAAGGCTTGTATAATTTAAAAAATTAATAAATTCATTCAATTTTGTTTTGTCACCAAAAAGAGTTTCATTTTACGAACTAAAATTTCTCATTCAATCTGTACCTTGGGTAACAAGCAGTAACATCATAAATGTTGTGGATGGTGGTTATCTTCTCCATCGAGTCGTTGGGAGCAAAAACCAATCATTTGCATCGATCTGAGTTAGTATCGGACATTTTTTCTGAACCCATTCCATACGTTTTTGATTTATATTCAAACGGTACAACCGATTTCAACCAAAATTGGTATAAACGTTTATACCGATCCAACTTAGAAAATGGGGCACTTTTTGTAAGAATCGGTCAAGCCATTTTAGACTTAATATTACCACCAGACTTATGAAGGGAATTCTGATTCAGTACTGTAGAGTCTACAAGACGAATACAAACAAACAAATTTCTATTTTTCTACGTTTATTAATTCTCCGTTACAATTACCTGAATTTTACATTTTAAATTTTGATATTTTATAATTATATAAAAAAGGAGGTTTACTTTTAGTTTATTTCCTCTTCTCCTGATAACAACCAATTCGATTAATTGCTACTTATGGTAGGACTTGTCAATCCTTTCCTATTAAATTATTAATTAAAGTGTGAAGCAGAACTCCGCCAAACCATCGCCACAACCAATGTATTGGAATGTCAAATTCAAAGCTTGCTCGGTAAGGCAAAGTTAAAGTATGCCGAAAAATTGCGAAAAATTTAAAATATAGAAATGTGAAAGTTCTTACATTTCCATATTTTTCAATTTTCGGCAATTTTTCAACCAATTTTCGGTAACCTTTTGAGAATTTTGTGGTCGAATTTTTGAGATGCTTGAATTCAGCCAAAGGGGTTCGTTATACAAGTATTTGTGCAAATTGATTTGTGCGTCAGTATGTATTGCGCATCAAAATTTACACCTATAATTTTATACGGGTTTCGGTTTTGCGCATCAAATTTTGCCTAAAAAAATTGCACAAAAAAATTTCACCTAAATATATCTTTGTCAAAAAAATTGCTCCTAAACAAATCTTTGTCTAAAAAAGTTGCACCTGAAAATATTGCGGCCTAAATGCCCGCGTGATTTTTTGACGTTAATTTTTTCTCAACTTTCTTTCAATTTTTCTCAACTTTTTCTTATGCTTTTATTTTTGTTTTAAAAGTTGCGCTAAGCATATTTTAGGTGTAACCGTTTATTTATAGGTCTACAATTTATAGCTTTATATTTTTATCTTGAGCCTTTCGTGGATCCGCCTTTTGTTAAAGCATCCAGCAAGTTTTTATGCGTTTTTGTAGGTTTTGAGTATAGGAATTTATAGGCATAGTATCACCCTCCCCGATAAAACACTAAAAAATCAAGCGTAGTTACAAACTCGGTTAGTGTTAACATCCCTTTTTTTAGCAGCCGCTTTTTTTTGAAAACCTTATCTAATTTTATAATTATTGTAAGTGAAAATATCATAAATATATTTTTTATTTATCAACGGTTATACAGTTAAGAAATACAAGAAATAATGTAATTAGTGTTTGCCTATATATTACTTGTTGAGATTCGCATGAATAAACTTAAACTATTACTTAAGTTTGAGTTTATTCATCAATTGCGAAGTCTTTCATATGGTCGGTATAGTCCATTAGCGTAGGTGCATTATTTGGTACAGGCGACGTGTTTGGGTTATCCAAGATGTCTTTCCACACGATATTTCGAGCGTGTCGTGGATTTTCAGGTGGTAAGGCGCTTCTTTTTTTGACCCGGGAAAAGTGACGTACAGCATGCCATGCATAAAGACCGCTATAAGAAGGAGAAGACCAACAAATTCAAAGGTTAGGCCTTGAAACAACATGGCAAATGCTGGTCTTACAGGGAACTGATGGCGCTGCATGATGCACCCAAGTTGAGATTTGTTCAAATGAAGCGTAATTCTTGGAAGATGGACTTCACGGCCGGAATATTCGCCAGTAATGATTTTAGTTTTGATTAGATTATCGCATAACTCGGTCACTATCAGCCTTGTTCCGTGGCACAATCCTTGACAAACATCTAGATTGCGTAAAAGCATAATAATTGCTTTTTTAACGCTTGAGATTGTGAGGCAGTAAATCGGCGATTTCAATCGAGTTTAGAAATTCCGGCGAAAACTGCAACGCACCGTCATATTGGTCTGTAACAGAGTCAAAGCTTTTGTAGCATCTCAATAATTCGTTCATTTTTTTGTTGAGAGGAACCAGAATTGCGCGCTTTTTCATATTATCGTAGTTTTCGCTTGCCAGGCACACTCCAAAGGTTTCTTTTATAAGGTCCCCGTTTGAGATTATGTTGTTCCGAAGTTCTATTTCGCCAATTCTCCATTTCCGATTTGCAGCAAATAGTACGCAAATTCTTCTTCTTCTGGGTGGACACGCATATTCTTAGTAAGCGAGTAACGGATAAAATGTCGCCATAAGTTGCTGCTCTTAATGGATAAGTCGAGTAGTTCGCTTTGGTTAGCTCGTGGCTGAACCGGCAAACATTGTCGGAAATCACCGCCCAAGATTAATATTCTTCCACCAAATGGCAAATTGCTATTTCCAATGGCAGGAAGCAGTTGGTCCATGTTATTTAGGCTATATTTAAGTAACATTGGAAAAATTTCGACGGTTGCGAGTCGATTAGCTTTTGATGATCCTGGTTTGATGGAAGATATTGAGTCAGACGTTAGCGGCACTTTAAGTCCAAAAGTTCTGTGTGATGTATGTCCGTCCGGTAATAGAATCGCTGCGATTCCGGTGAAAGCCATATACCTGACGTTGACATGATGACCGCGGGCTAGACGATAGATAGCAGTGTAGACAAAGGTCCCAACTGGTCCATCAATGAAAAAACATGTGGAAATAGGACGATGGTGTTTGGCCACCTTCCGCATGTCCTAAAAAACAAAATAAAATTTTATTTCATTAAGAATTTTTTCAAAACACAAAAAAACCATGTCAAAAATTACACAAACAACAACATGCAAATTTTAAAAACCTAAATTTTAAAGCAAAAAAATTACAAAATTTTCTTTAAAAACGTATATAAAACATTAAATACGTAACAAAGAAACGAAACTAAATTATACAACACACATGAACATATTAATTATTTAATAAACAAAGAGAAAGCACCACATATGACAGCTGTGAATCATCACCAATTATTGTTTTGTTTTTTAACGAGGAATAGGAAAAAGGAATTCAACTCGTCACTAAACATTCATACAATTGATTGAATTAATTTTAAATAGATTAAATTAATTAACTCAATCATAACAATAAAAAAAAACATACAAACATTTTTAAATATGTTGACATATGAACGAGTTCCACAAATGGAGTTTGTGGCACATAGATGATCAGCTGTGATCGGCCATATTTCATTTGGCCCCGTTCATAATCCACCATCTTGATAAATTTTATATAAAAGGCCATGCGGAACGAGGAAAAAGTCACTTGTTCCAGAATTTCTCAAGTCTGCACTTGCAGTGGAAAAGGCTTGAGTAACAACAAAACAAGTGGTCTTCAGTAGATACGATCATAACCTTCACATACATTGTGGTAAAAGTTAGATTTTTAAAACCATACGGTTAAGGGGTATTGCCGAGGCAATTCATTTTTATCAGGAATTAATGTAACATATGTATCAAATAAAATTTAGGATTTTTTTCTCTTTTGCAGATAATTTTTACTTTCCCGATAAACGAATGATTATAGGAAAGTACTATAATCGTGCGAAAACCTAACTTTTGATCTAGAAGGGCTAGGAAGATAAAAATAAGTGCAAAATCCGTTTCGTCAAAAATAATTAGCCCCATGTCCGCCCGTCCGTCCGTCCGCTTTTTTAAATCGTTAATAAAATCTGAACGGATGGTCCGATTTCCATGAAACTTTCACCATTTTGGTGTTGCATCAAATGCCAGATGGTGTTAGATTTTGGGCGAAATTAATATATGGCAACACTATTTGGTAACGCTTTTTTTGTCTAAAAACGACAAAATTTTGTCCGCACGGTTCAGACTAAAGGGTTGGGCCAATTTCGATAAAATTTACACAGTTCATGTATTTGATCCTAACTTAGATCTGATTTTTGGGCCATATTCGACTATGGGAACACTGTCTAAAAATACATTTTGTCCAAATATAGTCTATTTTTGCACTTGTTGTAAAACCGAAACTGCTCGTCCAATTTTGATGACATTTGCACAGTTTGTGTACTATATTCGAAATCAGAACATATTAACTTTTCAACGGAATCTACATCTGGCAACACTAATGCGCAAAACTTTTTAAAAAAAATGTTGTGACGGAAATATCGAAACTTCCCTAATTCGGTTAATAATAGTCGGATTTTAATGAAACTTCGAATGTACGTTTGGGATGGACCAGCCGAAAATATAAAATATGTCCCCCGCGGTGGGGGGGTTGTGGGGGGGTTGTGGGGGGCTAAAAAAGAAAAACTTCAATAATTCACTCAATAATAGGCAGATATTCTTTAAACTTGGTGTGTACATTCTGGATAGGGCAAATGACAAGATAGAATGCGTCTCCCCTTGGTGGGGGTTGCGGGAGGGTGAAATAAAAAACCCTAATAATAATGAAATATAGAAACTTCCTTAATTCGGCCAATAATAGTCGGATTTTAATGAAACTTCGAACGTACGTTTGGAATGGATGAGCTGAAAAAATAAAATATGTCTCCCCGCGGTGGGGGGTTGTGGAGGGCTGAAAAAGAAAAACTTCAATAATTCACTCAATAATAGGCAGATTTTCTTTAAACTTTGTGTGTACATTCTGGATAGGGCAAGTGAAAAGATAGAATGCGTCTTCCCTCGATGGGGGTTGCGGGAGGGTGATATAAAGAAACCTTAATAATTCGGTCAATAACCGGCGGATTTTAATGAAACTTGGAATGTACATTTAGGATGAGCAAACTGAAAAGATAAAATGCAAATTCAACAAGAAGGCTTGTATAATTTAAAAAATTAATAAATTCATTCAATTTTGTTTTGTCACCAAAAAGAGTTCCATTTTACGAACTAAAATTTCTCATTCAATCTGTACCTTGGGTAACAAGCAGTAACATCATAAATGTTGTGGATGGTGGTTATCTTCTCCATCGAGTCGTTGGGAGCAAAAACCAATCATTTGCATCGATCTGAGTTAGTATCGGACATTTTTTCTGAACCCATTCCATACGTTTTTGATTTATATTCAAACGGTACAACCGATTTCAACCAAAATTGGTATAAACGTTTATACCGATCCAACTTAGAAAATGGGGCACTTTTTGTAAGAATCGGTCAAGCCATTTTAGACTTAATATTACCACCAGACTTATGAAGGGAATTCTGATTCAGTACTGTAGAGTCTACAAGACGAATACAAACAAACAAATTTCTATTTTTCTACGTTTATTAATTCTCCGTTACAATTACCTGAATTTTACATTTTAAATTTTGATATTTTATAATTATATAAAAAAGGAGGTTTACTTTTAGTTTATTTCCTCTTCTCCTGATAACAACCAATTCGATTAATTGCTACTTATGGTAGGACTTGTCAATCCTTTCCTATTAAATTATTAATTAAAGTGTGAAGCAGAACTCCGCCAAACCATCGCCACAACCAATGTATTGGAATGTCAAATTCAAAGCTTGCTCGGTAAGGCAAAGTTAAAGTATGCCGAAAAATTGCGAAAAATTTAAAATATAGAAATGTGAAAGTTCTTACATTTCCATATTTTTCAATTTTCGGCAATTTTTCAACCAATTTTCGGTAACCTTTTGAGAATTTTGTGGTCGAATTTTTGAGATGCTTGAATTCAGCCAAAGGGGTTCGTTATACAAGTATTTGTGCAAATTGATTTGTGCGTCAGTATGTATTGCGCATCAAAATTTACACCTATAATTTTATACGGGTTTCGGTTTTGCGCATCAAATTTTGCCTAAAAAAATTGCACAAAAAAATTTCACCTAAATATATCTTTGTCAAAAAAATTGCTCCTAAACAAATCTTTGTCTAAAAAAGTTGCACCTGAAAATATTGCGGCCTAAATGCCCGCGTGATTTTTTGACGTTAATTTTTTCTCAACTTTCTTTCAATTTTTCTCAACTTTTTCTTATGCTTTTATTTTTGTTTTAAAAGTTGCGCTAAGCATATTTTAGGTGTAACCGTTTATTTATAGGTCTACAATTTATAGCTTTATATTTTTATCTTGAGCCTTTCGTGGATCCGCCTTTTGTTAAAGCATCCAGCAAGTTTTTATGCGTTTTTGTAGGTTTTGAGTATAGGAATTTATAGGCATAGTATCACCCTCCCCGATAAAACACTAAAAAATCAAGCGTAGTTACAAACTCGGTTAGTGTTAACATCCCTTTTTTTAGCAGCCGCTTTTTTTTGAAAACCTTATCTAATTTTATAATTATTGTAAGTGAAAATATCATAAATATATTTTTTATTTATCAACGGTTATACAGTTAAGAAATACAAGAAATAATGTAATTAGTGTTTGTCTATATATTACTTGTTGAGATTCGCATGAATAAACTTAAACTATTACTTAAGTTTGAGTTTATTCATCAATTGCGAAGTCTTTCATATGGTCGGTATAGTCCATTAGCGTAGGTGCATTATTTGGTACAGGCGACGTGTTTGGGTTATCCAAGATGTCTTTCCACACGATATTTCGAGCGTGTCGTGGATTTTCAGGTGGTAAGGCGCTTCTTTTTTTGACCCGGGAAAAGTGACGTACAGCATGCCATGCATAAAGACCGCTATAAGAAGGAGAAGACCAACAAATTCAAAGGTTAGGCCTTGAAACAACATGGCAAATGCTGGTCTTACAGGGAACTGATGGCGCTGCATGATGCACCCAAGTTGAGATTTGTTCAAATGAAGCGTAATTCTTGGAAGATGGACTTCACGGCCGGAATATTCGCCAGTAATGATTTTAGTTTTGATTAGATTATCGCATAACTCGGTCACTATCAGCCTTGTTCCGTGGCACAATCCTTGACAAACATCTAGATTGCGTAAAAGCATAATAATTGCTTTTTTAACGCTTGAGATTGTGAGGCAGTAAATCGACGATTTCAATCGAGTTTAGAAATTCCGGCGAAAACTGCAACGCACCGTCATATTGGTCTGTAACAGAGTCAAAGCTTTTGTAGCATCTCAATAATTCGTTCATTTTTTTGTTGAGAGGAACCAGAATTGCGCGCTTTTTCATATTATCGTAGTTTTCGCTTGCCAGGCACACTCCAAAGGTTTCTTTTATAAGGTCCCCGTTTGAGATTATGTTGTTCCGAAGTTCTATTTCGCCAATTCTCCATTTCCGATTTGCAGCAAATAGTACGCAAATTCTTCTTCTTCTGGGTGGACACGCATATTCTTAGTAAGCGAGTAACGGATAAAATGTCGCCATAAGTTGCTGCTCTTAATGGATAAGTCGAGTAGTTCGCTTTGGTTAGCTCGTGGCTGAACCGGCAAACATTGTCGGAAATCACCGCCCAAGATTAATATTCTTCCACCAAATGGCAAATTGCTATTTCCAATGGCAGGAAGCAGTTGGTCCATGTTATTTAGGCTATATTTAAGTAACATTGGAAAAATTTCGACGGTTGCGAGTCGATTAGCTTTTGATGATCCTGGTTTGATGGAAGATATTGAGTCAGACGTTAGCGGCACTTTAAGTCCAAAAGTTCTGTGTGATGTATGTCCGTCCGGTAATAGAATCGCTGCGATTCCGGTGAAAGCCATATACCTGACGTTGACATGATGACCGCGGGCTAGACGATAGATAGCAGTGTAGACAAAGGTCCCAACTGGTCCATCAATGAAAAAACATGTGGAAATAGGACGATGGTGTTTGGCCACCTTCCGCATGTCCTAAAAAACAAAATAAAATTTTATTTCATTAAGAATTTTTTCAAAACACAAAAAAACCATGTCAAAAATTACACAAACAACAACATGCAAATTTTAAAAACCTAAATTTTAAAGCAAAAAAATTACAAAATTTTCTTTAAAAACGTATATAAAACATTAAATACGTAACAAAGAAACGAAACTAAATTATACAACACACATGAACATATTAATTATTTAATAAACAAAGAGAAAGCACCACATATGACAGCTGTGAATCATCACCAATTATTGTTTTGTTTTTTAACGAGGAATAGGAAAAAGGAATTCAACTCGTCACTAAACATTCATACAATTGATTGAATTAATTTTAAATAGATTAAATTAATTAACTCAATCATAACAATAAAAAAAAACATACAAACATTTTTAAATATGTTGACATATGAACGAGTTCCACAAATGGAGTTTGTGGCACATAGATGATCAGCTGTGATCGGCCATATTTCATTTGGCCCCGTTCATAATCCACCATCTTGATAAATTTTATATAAAAGGCCATGCGGAACGAGGAAAAAGTCACTTGTTCCAGAATTTCTCAAGTCTGCACTTGCAGTGGAAAAGGCTTAAGTAACAACAAAACAAGTGGTCTTCAGTAGATACGATCATAACCTTCACATACATTGTGGTAAAAGTTAGATTTTTAAAACCATACGGTTAAGGGGTATTGCCGAGGCAATTCATTTTTATCAGGAATTAATGTAACATATGTATCAAATAAAATTTAGGATTTTTTTCTCTTTTGCAGATAATTTTTACTTTCCCGATAAACGAATGATTATAGGAAAGTACTATAATCGTGCGAAAACCTAACTTTTGATCTAGAAGGGCTAGGAAGATAAAAATAAGTGCAAAATCCGTTTCGTCAAAAATAATTAGCCCCATGTCCGCCCGTCCGTCCGTCCGCTTTTTTAAATCGTTAATAAAATCTGAACGGATGGTCCGATTTCCATGAAACTTTCACCATTTTGGTGTTGCATCAAATGCCAGATGGTGTTAGATTTTGGGCGAAATTAATATATGGCAACACTATTTGGTAACGCTTTTTTTGTCTAAAAACGACAAAATTTTGTCCGCACGGTTCAGACTAAAGGGTTGGGCCAATTTCGATAAAATTTACACAGTTCATGTATTTGATCCTAACTTAGATCTGATTAGTTTTTGGGCCATATTCGACTATGGGAACACTGTCTAAAAATACATTTTGTCCAAATATAGTCTATTTTTGCACTTGTTGTAAAACCGAAACTGCTCGTCCAATTTTGATGACATTTGCACAGTTTGTGTACTATATTCGAAATCAGAACATATTAACTTTTCAACGGAATCTACATCTGGCAACACTAATGCGCAAAACTTTTTAAAAAAAATGTTGTGACGGAAATATCGAAACTTCCCTAATTCGGTTAATAATAGTCGGATTTTAATGAAACTTCGAATGTACGTTTGGGATGGACCAGCCGAAAATATAAAATATGTCCCCCGCGGTGGGGGGGTTGTGGGGGGGTTGTGGGGGGCTAAAAAAGAAAAACTTCAATAATTCACTCAATAATAGGCAGATATTCTTTAAACTTGGTGTGTACATTCTGGATAGGGCAAATGACAAGATAGAATGCGTCTCCCCTTGGTGGGGGTTGCGGGAGGGTGAAATAAAAAACCCTAATAATAATGAAATATAGAAACTTCCTTAATTCGGCCAATAATAGTCGGATTTTAATGAAACTTCGAACGTACGTTTGGAATGGATGAGCTGAAAAAATAAAATATGTCTCCCCGCGGTGGGGGGTTGTGGAGGGCTGAAAAAGAAAAACTTCAATAATTCACTCAATAATAGGCAGATTTTCTTTAAACTTTGTGTGTACATTCTGGATAGGGCAAGTGAAAAGATAGAATGCGTCTTCCCTCGATGGGGGTTGCGGGAGGGTGATATAAAGAAACCTTAATAATTCGGTCAATAACCGGCGGATTTTAATGAAACTTGGAATGTACATTTAGGATGAGCAAACTGAAAAGATAAAATGCCTCCCCTCGATGGGGGTGTGGGGGACTGAAATAGAGAAACTTCAAGAATTCACTCAATAATGGGCGAATTTTCTTAAAACTTAGTGTATACATTTTGGATAGGCCAACTGAAAAGATAGAATGCGACTCCCCTCTGTGGGGATTACGGGAATGCAAAATAAAAAAACCCTAATAATTCGGTCAATACTAGTCATATTTTCATGAAACTTGGAATATACATTTATAATAGGAGAACTGAAATGAATAATTGATGACATTATCGGGAAAGTTCCATAGTGGTCCGGCCGATATAGAGAAAATGTGAATTCACTACTATGGTTTGCTTTGCTCATTTTTTTATATATTTTTATTTTAAATTTTTTTGGCAATTTTGATTTTTCTTAATTTTCAATTTTTGATTTTGTTAATATTTTTTATTTTTTAATATTTTAAATTTTTGAATTTTGAATTTTAATTTTAATATAACATTTATAAAACATTTTTTTTTTCTTTAATAAATTAACCAAACGTGAATCACGCATTTGATTTCTTTTTATTGTTCCCTGAACTAACAATGGTCTTCTATTACTTGCATTCCAGTGTCGATTATTTCGCGTTGCTTATTATTGAGTTGGAGATACATGCGGTTGCCGATCGCTGCGGATTCGTCGATGTTTAAAACTTCTACATTTATCTCATCCACATAGCTTTCAATGTTGTCTATATCATAGTTCTGCACCCAGAATTGGAAATTGCGGCCTTCGGTGGCCTTGGTGTCTAGCTTGTAGGCGATGATGCGGTAGGCAAGTTTGATTGCATTGTCTATAGTGCCGCCCGTTCGTCGAGCTTCGCAAATGAAGTCTCCACCCAGGTATTCTTTGAACGTGTCCCATAGGCGTTTCGAGTTTTCAGGTGAGGTTGAAGCATCGTGGATCATCTCCGCCGCGCACTGTGAAAATTAGATGAACCTTAGACGGTGGAACATTGGCGGCTGCAGCGCGCTGGTTACTCTCTTCTAGTTTCTCCTTCATAATCATGTATGTTTGGGCGAACGGGTTTGGCTATGCATAATTTCTCGACTAATACCCTGGTTGATTAGTTTATTGACTCACCCCTCTACTGCAGTGAGTTTTGTAGTAGGAGAATTAAAAGCGCTTAGTCTCCTTAGTAATACTGTAGTTTCATTAAGATCGGACCACTCAATTCAAAAATAGCAAGGGAGGAGTATTGAGGGGAGGGGAAAAGTGAGGTTTGTAGTGGGAAAATCTAAAGCCCTTAGCCCCTTAGTAATACTGTAAAGTTTCATTAAGATCGGACCACCCAATTCGAAAATAGCAAGCGAGAGGTATCGAGGGGAGGGAAAACGAATTTTCTCAGAGGTGAGATATCCATTTCTAGTCTCGGAAAACCCCTAATCCCCAAGTTTCGTGAAAATCGTTCGACGGGTTTTCGAGATCGTTGTGCAGACAGACATTCCTCGTATTATATAAGTAAGACATATTTTTACTATTCGGCTACCCGCATTGATGCGAAAACGACCGAGCCACCGCAACAAGTTTGTTAAAATCCGAAAACTATCGTGAAAACCAAATTATTCTAACCACTGTGGCAACCCTAAAATACTCGCTCAGTATAAATCTAATATTTATTATTATTAATTTATAATCTAAGGAGTTCGTTTCTAATTATTATTTTAGTATAAATACGACTTGTAATTTGTATTATAGTTTAGAGATATTTTGGAGCTCAAAGGCTTCACATCAAGAATAAATAATATTTAAATATCAAACAAATAGTTATTATTTTTGATTACCGATACATTGGCATTATGTCAGTTTTACATTTTTTGTGATAATCAAATTTTTATTGACGATAACAGTTTTTTGTGGTTTGTTTTTTAAGGTGATTCGAATCTTGAAAAAAGATAATATTGTATATATGTAAATTAAAAATAAATTTCAATTAATTCTATCCAATTTTTTATTTCCGCTAGAAATGGAAAATTTTGAAGAAAAAGTGATAGATTTGGTGCGTCAATTTGAGGTGTTATATGATAAAAAAATGCGGCTACAAGAATACCAAGATAAAACTGGAAATTTGAAATCAGATTGGAACGGCTTTAGGTGCAACAGGTAGTCAAAAATTATTTTAAAATATCAAATTGTTTACTTAATTTTTAATACAATTTTAGATGATATATAGTATGTATTAAAAAGTGGAGGACCATCAGGGACAAATACGTAAAATAATTGAAAAGAAGAAATAGTCCATCTGGTAGTGCCTTCGAGGAATTTGCAGCTTGTGAACATTATGATTCCCTAACATTTTTAAATGCTAATATAATGCCAAGAAAGTAAAAGTTATCCTGTTAATCTGGAAAGCCATCTGGATAGTACTGTTAATTTTGACAGTAGTGTCGATGAATCGCAAAGCATCTCAGCTTCATCTGAGCTAGCCAAAACAAACCGGTACAAACTATACTGGTAAGCCTTAGAAACGATTTTGGAGCAGCAGTTAACAGCATCCAGCAACTTTGTAACTCTGAGCCAGAGAGCAAAACTACGCTGTTTGGCAAAAACGTTGCTTTAAAAGTGGCGAAACTGCATCCTTCACTGCAGGATAATGCAATGATCAAAATATGTCACTATCTTGTTAAGTTGGCCAAATACAAACTGGTGAAGTGAGCGAAACACCTAGGCTTTATTTAAATTAAAGCAAAATAATATTTTATATTTTTTTAATAATAAATCTTTCGAATAGTTGTGGTACAACAGGGATACAAACATTATTCTCATCTTCCCAATCAACAAAATGAGAAGAAAAAAACGAACGTGATTAATTATTAAGCATTATAAAATTATGTAAAGCTACAGCGGCCAATATTATTCTTTCGGCATTAGAAGGGTAATAATTTTTTCTATTATTTCACATGTCCAATACCACGTCAACTTGCAACTAATAATTTTTATTAGTGTTATTCATTTTCATTACACTTGTTGTCCTGGTAAGTCTATTAACTGAATTGGCTTATCATCATCTTTAGCAACTCTAACCTGTCCATCTTTGCTTCTGATGACAACTATTACTTTTCCTTCTGCGCAACAATTCCTTGGTAGCAAAATCGGTCGCTTTGCAGTGATTAATACTCCAAAGGCAACATCTATTCGTTCCCGGCTTCGTAAAACACCACATCTATATATGGACTTTGTTTGTATATCGGACTACTTTTCGGTAGCTTTTACGTTTTGTCGATACAGTTTATTTTCAGCATTTACATATTCTTCCTTTGAGAAAGGGCCAGATCTACTGATGTGTGTTTTGTTTTTGAAATAACGTTATTAATAAATCGTAAAACAAATGCTTGCGTTCTTGAAAGACGAGGCCAATTAGAACCGCGGAACTGCTTGTTGATAAGATTCAGTTGGAACATCTTTGAGATGTGAATACTTTATTGATAACCTTTCCATGAATATTGATTGTATTGGTAAATTCAGCTTTTTTACTGTAAGAACATTTCGAAGATTTAACTTCTTCTCTTCGCAAGTTGTACCAGCGATTTCAATTGAAATATTCTTTGAATTCTCTTCAATTCTGTGTGTATTTCCCGTCCATTTCCAACTAAGAGGTTCTAAAGCCCTGTCTACTCCCAAATCCTCTGCAATTTGTTCGTCTACTAATATGAGAGATGAACCTTCAACAGGGAAAGCGTAAGTCTTTACTGTTACATCATTCTTGCTCAAAATCACAGGCACGATGCGGAACAATACTGCCTGATTGGATTTCTGATGTGTGTTACAATGTTGGTCATGAATTTTTATATTCATGTTAATTGTTGTGGACTTTCCCTTTTGAGTAGATTTAGGAGTGTCATTGTGCAATAGCCGGTTGTATCAAAGGATGCAATTATCTTTGCCACAAAGGCTATTCACCTTACATGTGGATTCAAGCATGTTCGGCAAAGCCTATATTCTTTCACAGCTTTCCACTTCTGACTAAGAATGAAGTTTCGAAATTTTTAACAATGGCGTACTGAGGAACAATGTTTATCACAAATACAATACTTTAGAGTTTTATTACTAGAGTTGAGTTTAGGTTTCGTGTTGGTAGCTGAAGTCATATCAGTCCTGATGTTCAAGATGAGTATTCAATTACGCTTTATCTATCCCACTCGGCTTTTCCACCTTCCCATTAATGTCTGAAACTGAAGTTATGGTCACCAAAGTAGCATCACTTGCAGTTGTAGCTATTTGATATAACCATGAGCTGAATGTTGATATAGTGACCACTGGAGTTGTTTGTTTGTGAATTGCCCACATTAGCCTTATGAGTGCTGGTAACTTGTCAGTTAATTCTTGAAACAAATATGGTTCACAAAGATGAGCTGTAAAGGCAGACACTTCCAATGTGGCGCAAATGTTGTGTACCGATAAAGCAAACTGGGTGGTGGTTCTTGCCTAAGTTTTTGAAAAGTATATGGATAATCAATTCTGGACGGCCATAAAGCATTCTTAATGTTTGTATTACATCAGGAACTGTTGAAGGTTGCATTAGCCTGCCTCTCTCTGACAGACCCTAAAGCTATGCCTTTTAGGCATCGTTGCAACCGAATTAAATTCTCTTCATTAGAAAATCTACAAGTACATGTAGAACTTTCATATGTAGCTATAAATGGAGGCCACTCTTCGGGACGACCGCTAAAATAGTGTAGTTCCTTCGGTACAACATGTCTTGCAGCTAATTGTTGCGTACTGAGTACAGGTTATTGTATACACGTGGTGATTTTAGCCGGCAAATTGTTTGACACAAAGTGTATTTTTGCTCTTGATAGCCTTGGACGTATATCTATTTGATCCACTTTTATTACTTTGACTTGTTGACTGCTACTTATAGCTTCTTGAGAGATGTGTATTTTTTCTAAATTTGGTAGAACGTATGTTCCTTTGGATGCCTTATCGCATGATTCAGAATTATTATCGACCCCTTGTCGTATCTGATGTAACTTCTTACCTTGTTCGATTTCAGAATTGCCGTCTGCGATTTCACCACCAGACTGTTCCATTTCTTGTAAAAGCTGATATTTTTTGTCAAGACATTTTTCATCCTGGAGTTCTTGTAGCTTTCTTTCTTTTTCATCCCGGAGTTCCTGTAGCTTCCATTCTTCTTCCAATCTCAGTAAGTCCAGTTGTATTTTTCTGGCTGATGATGCTGTTGACCTTTTGGATGAGTGTAAGATATTTGTATTTTTACTTCCAAGTATGTTTTTCTTAGGGTTGCTTGGAAATAAACATTTTTCGCCACTCCAATCCTAATCCGCTATATCAGCTGTTACACCAACATAAATAAAATGAAACCACAGGTCACATTTGTCACATTGCACCATTTCTGCGTTGTCCTGCTTTTCACATTTCTTGCAGGATGATAATGGTGAATATGTTGAGGGCTCGATTTCGTTTCTTTCTGGTGGTGGTGAGTGGCTAATAGCTTCGGGTATTTCGAAGACATTATTATTTTCGCTTTGAAGCGATATATTCGTTTAATTGTTGAATTTTTAAATTAAATTAAATTACTTGTCAATCCTTTTCTACTAAATTAAATTTTTTCTATTATTTCACATGTCCAATGCCACGCCAATTTGCTACTATAATAATTTTCATTAGAGTTATTAATTTTCATTACAGTTGATAACAGTTAGTATCGGACATTTTTCTGACCCCATTCCATAGGTTTTGAATTTATATTAATACGGTGCCACCGATTTCAACCCCATATGCTATAAACGTTTATACAGATGCAACTTAGAAAATGGGGCACTTTTTGAATGAATCGATTAAGCCGTTTGAGAGTTAGTATCAGACATTTTTTCTGACCCCATTCCACACCTTTAGCTTTTATATTGAGAATTTCAATCATTCGTTCGTCTGGCTTTTCATAGACGGTCGTAATTCTGCGTCGCTACATGCATTTTCGTCTATTGCCTTTGATTACCATTTCCCTCTCTTACTCTCCATAGTCATTGAAGATCTTCCCTTTTCGCCTAGCTTACACATATTTTTGTGTCGCTGTGTACAATTTTCCGCCACGTATTCGCACTTGTTTTTTTGGGCATTACTTGGAAACGGCTCAATTAATTTCATATATATATATATATATATATATATATGTATATATGTATTTCTCGACCCAACTTGAGAAATGCGGTTCTCTTGGAAAAAATCGGTCAAGCCATTTTGGAGTTAGTATGGGGCGTTCTGCCAGCCTCCATTTAATATATTTTGGATTTACATTGAAACAGCACACCCGATTTCAACTACATTTGGTATAAACATTTATACCGATCCAACTTAGAAAATGGGGCACTTTTTGAATGAATCGAATAAGCCGCTTGACAGTTAGTATCGGACATTTTTTCTGACCCCATTGCATACATTTTCCTTTTGTATTCAGAATTTCAATCATTCATTTGTGTGCTTTTGTCATGGACGGTCGAAATTTCGCGTCATTCGATCCATTTTGTCTATTGCCTTTAATTACAATTTCCTTTTCTTACTCTCCATATTCATTGAAGATTTTCACCGCGTCCACGCTCATTGTTCCGATGATTATCTATAACTTTCGTAACTTCTCAAATTATTGTTGTTGTTGATCTTCTTGTAATGTGTCTCTGGCTGCTGGTCGAATAGCAGGAATTACAGCATTTAAAGAAATTTCCATGCTGCTCGGACACACGGGCGCAGGAGGTCGAGAAGGCTCTGAGAATGCATTCCCGCCTGCACCACCGGTGTTTCCGGCGTCTCCAGCTTCTCTCTATATATATATATATATGTATAAAAAATTTCTCTTTAGTAAAACAAATTTTTTAAAGTTAGAATAACTTACCAAGATTCATTTGGATGTCATTAAAAATATGATCAATCTCTCTATTCACCATAAGCGGTTTTTTTAAATATGTATTTATTTATAAAATGGGTTTTTGATGCTACTTCAGATAAAGCAGAAAACAAAATGCTGAATTATTTGAAATCATTAGGGCACATACACACTGAATCATACAAAACAGCCTAAAGGTCCAAGAACAATGGCAGACTCATGACAGAAGCGTTGTATTGCCTAAATTTACTGAATTTTCTAAAATTTTTTTCTCTTAAAGTATATATTTTTCATGTTTGACATTTACACATTATCGCTGATGCTTTTTTTTAAAAGTATCTAACTAACATAAGGTCCTGTTAAGAACTTGTTTTAAGATTTTGTATATTTTTAGATTTAAAGCGTTTATTTTATTTTGTCGCGTAGTGGTTTAGGCCTAGATGTAAATCATTGTAGTTTAGGCCTAAACAGAATTTCAGATTTTTACTTAGATTTCGAATATTTTTTACATAACTTAGTAACCACTTTTTTGTATCAAGTTTTGTTTCTTGTTCTAACATAATATTGATATAGCCGTAACTTCATTTTATAATTTTCGATTGCAATAAACCTTAGCTTTTTTAATCATTTTTTTACTTGAAAATACATTCGTTTCATTTCATCACGAGCTCATGCAACCATATGGCATTCATTTCGCTGAATTATCGATTTTAGAAAATCCTAAGATCGCATCATTGGAGGTTCCACCGAGATAATTGTTCAACATTTGGCAACTTTCGCATTCAACAAAAGCAACGAATCTTCGTCCAGAATATTCTCAAGCTCTCAACACAACAAGAATTCGCATTTTATCGAATAACTAGATAGTAACCCGTCCTAAGACGGCCTCCTAAAAATTTCAGTTTACAAATCACTGTAAATTAACAAAATGTATTCAAGCGTAGCATATTAATTCGCGACATAATGGATCTTTTACCCCGTTCTCGCAGCACCGCTGGCGATATATTTCATATCCTAAATCGACTTATTAAGAATGCACAGTATTTACCCCGCAATACCCCAAACGAAGACATTAAATTGATCCCATTTCCCGGTTGGTAAAATAGCTCCCGTCAAACACATATTACTAAAGCAAAAACCTCTATAGAGTAGGGGCCTAAACAACCGCAGCGCCAAAGTGGTGAGAAATAGAACTATTTTACGTTCGACATAAAAAATACCCATCAAAACCTCCGAAACTTTGCTGAACATTGTAATCGCTTGTGACCTCTAAATACGAAGTTCCAAAATTTTATTGACTCCAGCGCCAAAGCGCGTGTGACTTCTAAATATGAAGTTCCAAAATTTTATTGACTCCAGCGCCAAAGCGGTGAGAGCTGGAAATATATGGTCTGCGACAGAAATAATCCCCATGAAAACCTCCATAACTTTACTGAACATCGTAATCGCGTGTGACCTCTAAATACGAAGTTCCAAAATTTTAGTGGCTCCAGCGCCAAAGCAGTGAGAGATAGAACTACATGGTCTTCGAAAGAAATAGTCGCCATGAAATGCTCCACAACTTTGCTGAACGTCGTAATCGTGTGTGACCTCTATATAAAAAGTTCGTAAATTTGTATTGCCTCCAGCGCTAAAGCGGTGGGAAATGGAACTTTGCCGTGTACGTCAGAATGTCCGGCATAAGATTCTTAATCAGATTGCCTCAGGTCAGAATCATGTCCGATGTATATTTCAGATTATAAATGAGGTTTTCCGAAATAAGCTTTCACGCCCCCCTTTGTAACTCCTCCGACCCGAACCTCCCCGGAAACACAATTTCTCCACGTTTCAAGTAATTCTCTACAACATATCAAAAAGTGTTTTTTTTTTTTTGCTCAACGCCGTTTCTTTCCGGACAAAATAGGACGGACAGAAGGAAGGATTAGCCTTTTATATATATAACTAGGTGGTAACCCGTCCTAAGACGGCCCCCTAAAAACTTCAGTTTACAAATCACCGTAAATTAACAAAATATATTCAAGCGAAGCGTATTAATTCGCAACATAGTGGATCTTTTACCCCGTTCTCGTAGCACCTCTGGCGATATATTTCATGTCTTAAGTCGATATTTGCCCAGCAACACCCCGAGTGAAGACATTAAATTGATCCCATTTCCCGGTTGGTAAAGTAGCTCCCGTCAAACACATATTACTAAAGCAAAAACCTCTATAGAGTAGGGGCCTAAACAACCGCAGCGCCAAAATGGTGAGAGATAGAACTATTTTACCTTCGACAGAAAAAATACCCATGAAAACCTCCGAAACTATGCTGAACATTGTAATCGCTTGTGACCTGTATATAATAAGTTCAAAAGTTTCTATTGACTCCAGCGCCAAAGCGGTGAGAGCTGAAACTATATCGTCTGCGGCAGAAATAATCCGCATGAAAACCACCATAACTTTGCTGAACATCATAATTGTGTGTGACCTCTAACTACGAAGTTCCAAAATTTTAATGACTCCAGCGCCAAAGTGGTGAGAGATAGAACTATACGGTCTTCGAAAGAAATAGTCGCCATGAAATGCTCCACAACTTTGCTGAACATTGTAATTGCGTGTGACCTCTATATAAAAAGTTCGTAAATTTGTATTGCCTCCAGCGCTAAAGCGGTGAGAAATGGAACTTTGCCGTGTACGCGAGAATGTCCGGCATAAGAATCTTAATCAGATTGCCTCAGGTCAGAATCATGTCCGGTGTATATTTCAGATAATAAATGAGGTTTTCCGAAATAAGCTTTCACGCCCCCCTTTGTAACTCCTCCGACCCCCAACCTCCCCGGAAACACAATTTCTCCACGTTTCAAGTAATTCTCTACAACATATCAAAAAGTGTTTTTTTTTTTTTTGCTCAACGCCGTTTCTTTCCGGAAAAAATAGGACGGACAGAAGGAAGGACTAGCCTTTTATATATATAACTAGGTGATAACCCGTCCTAAGACGGCCTCCTAAAAACTTCAGTTTACAAATAACCGTAAATGAACAAAATATACTCAAGCGAAGCGTATTAATTCGCAACATAGTGGATCTTTTACCCCGTTCTCGTAGCACCTCTGGCGAAATATTTCATGTCTTAAGTCGATATTTACCCCGCAGCACCCCGAGCGAAGACATTAAATTGATCCCATTTCCCGGTTGGTAAAATAGCTCCCGTCAAACACATATTACTAAAGCAAAAACCTCTATAGAGTAGGGGCCTAAACAACCGCAGCACCAAAGTGGTGAGAGATAGAACTATTCGACAGAAAAAATACCCATGAAAACCTCCGAAACTTCGCTGAACATTGTAATCGCTTGTGACCTGTATATAAAAACTTCAAAAGTTTCTATTGACTCCAGCGCCAAAGCGGTGAGAGATAGAACTATATGGTCTTCGAAATAAATAGTCCCCATAAAAACCTCCACAACTTTGCTGAACATTGCAATCGTGTGTGGCCTCTAAATACGAACTTCAAAAATTTGTATTGACTTCAGCGCCAAAGCGGTGAGAGCTGAAACTATATCGTCTGCGACAGAAATAATCCCCATGATAACCACCATAACTTTGCCGAACATCGTAATCGCGTGTGACCTCTAAATATGAAGTTCCAAAATTTTCTTGACTCCAGCGCCAAAGCGGTGAGAGCTGGAACTATATGGTCTGCGACAGAAATAATCCCCATGAAAACCTGCATAACTTTGCCGAACATTGTAATCGTGTGTGACGTCTGCATACGAAGTTCCAAAATTTGTGTTGATTCCAGCGCCAAAGTGGTGGGAGATAGAACTGTTTGGTCTTCGACGGAAATAATCCCCATGAAAACCTCCACAACTTTGCTGAACATTGTAATTGCGTGTGACCTCTATATAAAAAGTTCGTAAATTTGTATTGCCTCCAGCGCCAAAGCGGAGGGAAATGGAACTTTGCCGTGCACGTCAGAATATCCGGCATAAGAATCTTAATAAGATTGCCTCAGGTCAGAATCATGTCCGATGTATATTTCAGATTATAAATGAGGTTTTCCGAAATAAGCTTTCAAGCCCCCCTTTGTAACTCCTCCCACCCCCAACCTCCCCGGAAACAAAATTTCTCCACGTTTCAAGTAATTCTCTACAACATATCAAAAAGTGTTTTTTTTTTTTTGCTCAACGAATTTTCTTTCCGGACAATATAGGACGGACAGAAAGAAAGAAAGAAATAAAGAAAGAAAGAAAGAAAGAAAGAAGGATTAGCCTTTTATATATATAATATTGGAATTATTTCGATTCAAAAAACTCATCATCGGAACATTGGTTCAATTGTCGCAACTGGTAATTGTAGATATATTTTTGCGAATTTTCGTTAGCTCCAATAGATCTCTTCATCACAGTTTTGTTAAATAAACCAAATTATAAATTCACAGAAATTGCATAATTTATATAGTTAAATTTGATTTCAATAGTTTATAATTAAATATAAAGCGGCTGATTTGCATTTTATTATTGGTCTTGTTATTCGTGAATAACAAAAAAAATGGTTGACGCTGCCGAAGTAGTAAAATTAGTTTCGAGCTATAGATTTAAACGTGGTATAGTGAAATCACAGTTGACTAAAATGAAGTCGTACGTCGAATCAAGGGCAGAATCAGCCAATCTTTTTGAATTAGAAACAAGATTAGATATGTTGGAATTGTATTTAGTGAATTTCAACAATTTTCAATCAGAATTGGAGCTAAATGATGAATTGGAGCTAAGTTCACAAGATCGAGAAACTTTTGAAGAAACTTATTTTGATATGAAATCAAAATTTTTACTTCTGATCAATATTAAAAAGCCTCGCGAATCATCAAGCAATCCAGTTTCCACATTACAAGTTCATACTGCTTCAAATTTACCAAAATTGAAGTTACCGACATTTTCAGGTGGTCTTACGGCATGGTTAGACTTTTCGGGAGCATTTAGTACTTTGGTGCACAACAATGACAACATTAAAGAAGTCGATTAATTGCAGCACATCGTAATTGTTTGACCGGAAATGCATCAAAAGTTCTTCTATCATTAGAACTTCCACCTGAAAATTATGCTAAAGCGATTGACAGATTGAAAGCTCGATACTTTAATATTAAATTTCATATAAATGAAATTTTTCTTTTGCAAACCGTTCAACAAGGTCGTGTTGAAAATTGACGGTACATTGTTGATAGTATGAACGCTCATATGCGATCACTATTAACGATGGCTACAAAAGAACAAATAGCAGATGGATTGCTCGTATATTTGCTCGCTTCTAAACTTGACAGTTCAACTCAAAACTTGTGGGTGGAAGAAGTGGCTCAAACAATATCAAAAACCAATAAAACAGATGAAATACAAATAGTAGGTCTACCTACTTGGTTAGAATTTTCAGACTTTATTGAAAAGCGATGTCAAACTTTGGAATTGATTGAAGCCTGTCATCACACGAGCAATAAATCTAAAGTTTCAAATAAATCCAACAAAATGAACCAGTCAAATCGATTTTCATTAGCAACAACTGTCACAGCATCGAATAATTGTGTATTTTGTGCTCAAAGGCAACATTCTCCATTTCGTTGCCAGAATTTCATCTCTTTAGATCAGAAGGGAAGGTATCAGGAAGTCAAAAGGCTGAATCTGTGTCTCAATTGCCTAAAGTCAAGCCATTCAGTTAAAAATTGTGCTTCAAGATATTGTCAAAATTGCAATAGTAAACATCATACTTTACTTCATATGAATTCCACTGCATCTACTTCGCTAATCCAAACGGCCGCTAACACATCAACCACTAAGCCAACAATCACCATTAATTCGCAACAGTCTAATCAACTCAATAATCAAAATTCGAACTCAAACCAACTATCAGTCTTGACTGCAACCCCACAGCATCATTCTGAAGTTTTACTTTCCACAGCTCTAATCGAAGTAAAAAATAGTGCTGGAAGTTACGTCGTATATAGAGCTTTGCTTGGTAGTGGCTCGCAACTCAATTTTGTTTCAGAAAGATTAGTCCAATTATTAAGTCTTCGCAAATCAAGATTGGAATGTTCATTTGGCGGTATCCGCAACATTGTAGCAAATGCAACCAGCAAGGTCGCATTGTGTACTAAATCACGTCGTTCAGAATGGTCAACAAATATCGATGCTTTAGTCATATCCAGCATTACAAGCCTTCAGCCACAGCATCGTTATTCATTTAACAGTTTGAATATTCCAAGTAATTTCAGGACAATCTTAAGGGATTTCGCAATAACTAATACATTTTTAAAGGCAGAAGAAACCAATGATCTATTGATAACTAAAGCTGATAAAGGCAATACCACTGTCGTTATGTACAAACAGGAATATTTCGGTTAAATGAACGAGATGTTGAACGACCGTTACACCTACAAAATTTTAAAAAGAAATCCTATCAACATTTTCCAGAAAAAAGCTAACTCACTAATCGATTCGTTGCATAACAATTCCTACATATCAAAATGTGAAAGGGATAGAATGGTTACGCACAATGGTTTACCCCCGAAGTTATATGGTCTCAGAAAGATTCATAAGAACAATTTAGCATTCCGTCCAATAGTTAGTTGCATCAATTCACCGTGTTACAACGTAGCGAAGTTTATACTCAATATTTTCAGAAAGGTATGCTCGACAATAACATATAATGTTAAAGATTCCCTACAATTTGTGGATGACATTGAATCTATCACGATACCTCCCGATTATATTTTAATATCCATGGACATCATATCATTATTTACCAACATTCCCAAAGACTTGGTACTAAAACAAATTGATGAACTATGGGATGAATACTTATCGGCGTTTACGGATATACCCTTAAACATGTTCAAGACATTGGTGGAATTCGTTTTTAATTCAACTTTTTTCAAATTCGATAACACATACTACCAGATGTGTGAAGGACTTGCCATGGGTTTACCATGTAGTCCATCAATTGCAAATTTAGTTATTTTTTGTTTGTTCACGGAGTGTCAAAATAAGTTAGACTTCAAGATCCCGTTCTTGAAATTATACGTCGACGACACCATTCTAGCCATTCCAAAAAATAAAGTGGTGGACACATTGAACACATTCAACAGTTATCATCCAAAAATACAATTCACGATAGAGCTAGAGTCAAACAACCAAATAAATTTTTTAGACTTAACGGTAATTCGACAAGAGGATGGTTCCATCAGAACAAATTGGTACATGAAACCCACTAGTTCGAGAAAGATTATGAATTACTGGGCTAACTGTCCCTCTAGTACCAAAATTAACACGGCAAAGAATTACATACACAAATGCCTTCGCTTGAGTCACAGCAGTTTTAATCCTACTAATATTTCCAAATTAAAACTGATTTTTAAAAATAACAATTATCCCACTAACTTGGTACATACGTTAATAAGAAAGGAATTAAACAAGAGTAGGCCAATAATAATACAAACTCCAGTCAAAAATTTTGCAAATTTCCGTTCATCAAGGGATTATCACAACACATCAACAGATTATTCAGCAACACTAACATTCGTCTAGCCTTGTACAATCCAAAAACCTGTTTTCAAAATTAAAGGATAACAATCCAATCCTGGATTCTCCAAACGTAATATACAATGTATCTTGCAAAGAACCAGGTTGTTGTTGCTATATTGGCCAAACAAAACAATTAGCCCTATTCTGTGTACACATTTTATGTTATGTTATGTTAGATTTGATGTAAAAGAATATTTTTCGTTAATTTCGTATTCTGCACGCATATTTTATGTTATGTTAGAGTATTTTCTTATTTCACATAGAGCGAATGTAAAATTATCTGAATAGGTCATGTTAGAATATTTTAGGGAGCATTTGCCAGAAATTTGAGCGATTATTAAAAAAAGAGAAATATTTTCCATACTGCACATGCGCATTGCCGATTAAATGGAGTTCAACAAAATTGTAGTTCACCATACATACATATTTCTTTACATATTTTGTAATTTCATATAAAAAATATTTCGTGAGAATAAAGCTTTACCCTGGAGGCAATCTCGACGGACGCGACGGACGCAATGAACGCGTGAATTGTCAAAAACGTTAGTGACGGTATAAATATTTTTGTGTAGGCAAACTCGACGCCGTCGATGAAATTTGTAATTTTTATTATTATTTGATATAAACTTAGTGTTATAAATTAAAATAGTTTTTTAAGTAGTGCAAATTAATAAAAAAAACTAAAATACCGTTTTTAAAAGGAATTTTCACAAAGTAATTCCCACACAAAAATTTTAAAATGACATTTGAACGCGTCCGTCACGTAAATGTTGAACACGAATCAACTTTACAACGTCTTAACCGTCGCGTCCGTCACGTCTACGTCGAGATTGCCACCTCCCATACATTTCATATGAAATTAACTTTTATTTGACACTTCACGCGTCCGTCGCGTTCATTGCGTCGTTCGCGTCCGTCGAGATTGCCTCCAGGGTTAAAAAAAATTCAATCAGACATGTTAAAATGATAAAAATATTTATGTTTCAACACTAAATATTTGGAAAAAATTTAACCTAACTTTTAAAAATTAGATAAATATTGCGTCATATTTACTTTTATTAAATTATTAATTAACTAATTTCTATCTTTCTTCGAAAATTTTCTTAAAAAGGGCTTTAAAAACACACAAATTAAAAAAATATTTGAACTTCAAATACTAATGTACTAGAAAAGTTAGAAAATCTACTACATTTTCTAAACCTAAAATATCCCGTAAAAGAATTTTCGCAGAATACGAAATTTCAAAATATTTTAGAAATTATTTCAGAAATGAGGGGAAATTAACATAACATAACATAACATACAAAATCGCAGAATAGGGCTAATTATTTGAAAAATAGAATAGCACAACACAAATACAGTTGTAACATACGAAATATGGTCAAGTTGGAAAAAACGACCCTTGCTGAACACCATTTCAATACTCACCATAATTTTGATTTTGATAACATTGAAATATTGGATGTTGAAGAAAACTTCGTTAAATGAAGAATAGGAGAGATGATACATATACAACTGAATGACAACACCGTGAATTTCAGAACGGATTCACAAGATCTAAGTGCCATTTATTATGGCCTTATTCATAAATACAAAACTCTTCATGGATAGTGATCAACGCTATCCAAGGTGTTGACCAGATAACATCATGGTATACTTGTAAATGATTTTTTGTTGCTCTTTGACGTGGTACTGTCAGAATATTCCATCATAACTGATTCTTTTGGCAGTGCTGCTCGTGATTCTTGTGAAAAAAATAATTTTTTAACAAATAATATTAAAATTAAGTATAAGTTCTAACATTAATTTATAAATTTGTTCGGTGTCAATAATTTATTATTGTTATGTCGACTAGTACAGACATAAACATATAACACATAAAATGAGGTAAATGTTTTTCAATTTGTTTTGATTTATATTATTAAAAATTATCTGTCAAATTAGTTGCTAAGTGATTAATAGTTTCAATTTGCATATTGTATATTAAATTTTTGTTGGTTGCTGTTTTTAGCCCTGTTTGAAAATACAAACGAAACGTTGACGAAATCAAACGAATTCTAAAAAATTCCAAGTAATGTTCATTTAGCAGATCCAAATTTCAATATTCCACAACATGTCGACATCCCTATCGGATTATCTCATTTCTTTTCTCTCCTAAGTGTTGGTCAAATCAGAATTCGCGACCAACCAGAGAATTTAATTTAGCAAAAAACTAAGCTTGTATGAATCATAGGTGGTACTATTTCAAAATCATCTAATAACACTTGTTTGTTTACAGCACCTTCAACTAACAGTATTCAAAATCATATGAACGAATCTATTGAGAATATTATGCAGTCCTTTTTGGAAGTCGAAGACTATAAGCCTATTGCTGTCAGATGGTCTTTAGAAGATGGAGCTTGTGAAGATCATTTCGTTCAAACTCACACAAGAAATCAAGAAGGCCGCTATGTTGTCCCCTCTAAAAAAAATGAAAATTTTTTATTATTTATGACCAGCAGGCATCAACCCAAATAAGATTGAAAACAAATTATTTCAATTACTCCATCCGATTGAACATCGTTTGATCACATTTCGTTCCTTTAACTGATTCGTTCATTATAGTGGTTCAGTCGATCAACCGTTCCACGCCATTTTTTGATTAACTCTTTGACAATTTGACATTTGATGAATATGAAATGAACAAAACAAATGAGTATTGATTTCAGTACTTTCATAAAAAAAAAATGTCATATAAAATTAAAAGAAATAATGTTCTTGTTTCCTAGTTATAAAATGGCTTGGATTTGTTACAATTTAAATTTTTTTACTTAAACTAAAACAAATTACAAAGTCACGCCAAATATTTAGCCCAGACGAATAATTACTATGGTGAATATTATATATTATATATGGCAACACAGCGCTTTTCGTCTTATAGCGGACCAATGAAATCCCTTACTGATGACATCATACATTTGTTATGCGCTCGACCTGTAGAAGCACACATCAGTTCTGTTTCGACATTATAGAAAACAAGTTCAAATATTTACTGCATGTAATGTGGTATAACCGTTAAAAAAGAGTCATCTATTGAAAATTATATAATATTTGCAGAAATTTTTTCATATCTGCAGTTTCTGAACAAATTTGGTAATTCTGCAAGAATAAATTTTTATAAGCGTGAATACTTTATTTTTTTAATTATGCAGGTTTCATTCAATCAATCATTTTATTATATTTGGTTCTTACTCCGGTTACTAATATACGTGTTTTAGAAGAATCCAGCATTATGCCTGCCACGGCCCAACTTCCGGCAGACGAGATCATCACTGCATTGTGCGCTGTTAAAATGTTTCAAGACAATTTTAGTAGTATAAAACCAAGAAGTGATAAGATATGGGAGGAAGTCAGTGCACTTCTTAATGGTCGAGTAATTCCCGCTACTTTGAATTTGTATGTGAGAATTACTCCCAATAACACACTAATTGATGTAAAGAAACGACGCGGTATTACTGAAGTTCCCACCCCCATTACTAGCAGCACATTTAATTCAACACCTGACAAGGAACAAAACTCAGAATACGTGATAGCTGAATTACCTAAAAATGGTCCGTTACCTGTGCTATTTATTACGTTGGACTTTGAAAATGACACTTGGCAGACAATTGCCCCTGAAACGAAACAGTATGGGAAAAGACTACGCTCTTAGGAGGCTCTTCAAGGACCGTGGACCGATATTCTGGCGAAACGTTGCTATGAAGTAACCAAAATACCATGTGCTTTCGTATTCAAACGAGCCAAAATATGCAATAGCGCAGACAGTATCTGGCTAAAACTAACTGACAAATGCAAAGAATGCGACTCCGAATTTGAAGGACATTGCTTAAATCGGCCACAGCCATGCACTGGGGTCAGTATTGCTGTTACGCTGACTGACACTAGAGGAGTACTGCATGGCGCGAAACACCCACTGAAAGGAAAAGTCGCGTTATCGTTGGCGAAGAATGATTAATGAAGAAAGCTGCTACAAAAGAGAGAAAATGTGCTTCCAAAGATTTGGAATTTGGAGATCCAGAACCGAGCTACATTCCGGACTCAGCAGTTTTAAGAAAAGTACGTCAAGAAGCTGACAACCGCGATCTTGCCATAAAAAAAGGCTAAATATCTTCGACTCACTTCTTGATATGAAATAAATCGGCGAATATGCCGGTTATATTACAGTTATTGGATTGGACGAATTCTATTGCATTTACTGTTTTCCAATGGAAATTACAATATATAAAGATCCTATACCAGATGGTGATGAATGGTAAGAATAAAATTTTTCATGTGTATCAGATGTTATCAGCCAAGCACAGTACAAGTGCTATTAATTACTGGCTGAATATGTTTAGCTCATGCCCAGAGCGCATTCCCGAAGAAGTGGTATGTGACTTTTCCTTGGCATTGCTTAATGGAATCAGCTTAAGTTTCAATGAGCGTACTTTGAAAACCTACATTTCCGACTGGTACATATGGCTGATAAGTGAGAAGTTACAACCTCCCCTTCAATGTTACATGCGACTGGACATTGCTTATTTTATCAAAATGATGTGTCGAGAAAAAGTATTTGCTGGGAAACCAGGTAGAGTAAAAGATTTCTACATACGATGCATCGGTGTTATGACTATGAGTGAAACTATAAAGGATTTTGAAAGACTGCTTCTATCGACACTTGTCGTCGCATTAAGTGAATGCGATGGCCCGGATGAAATCGGGTGAGTATAAATGCGGCCCGAAAATATTCAAAATTACTGAAGCACGCCCATTTTTCTAGGGAATGATTTGTGTGCTTGCGCTCTCATGCTAAAGCTGTCAGAACAGGACCAGAACAGAAAGCTCTTTCGTTTCATTTTATGATATGGATTTATACATATGGTAGTAATATACTTGTGGCCCAAAACACTTTGTCTTGTTCCAATGCAGCCCAGGCAAACAAGAAGGTTAGACACCCTTGATTTAAACGAAAAAAGAGCGTCATTTTACGAAATGGAATATCTTTAGGACCAGTTTTAACAGGAAAACGGTTGATTCAGCTAAAGAATACCTGTCCATTTGATTCAATAATAGAAATTCTAGCGACTGCATACATCGACAACGCATATTACAAGGAACAGGTTGACCATCTTAAAGAATCCAGCTTGACAATATTATTAATGAAAAGCTATTCCGCCAATGGATCAACGGCTGTTCTTTATAAGGAGAGGGGTTTCATTCTTGCAAGCATTTTTGACGAAAATCATTATATGTTGAACTGTGCGAAAACCACCCTACGAAGAACTATAGGAATTGAACATAGGCCTAGTCTCAATGTAGGTACCAATCGATTACATTTCAAAGTATTTCACTAGAAAATAAGAGATCTGCAAAGCCTGTAAAGATGAGTGCAGTATTGAAACCAGTTCAGCACGACACCTCATTCTGGATATAGAGTTCGCGCTGGACACAAGAATTCAGCAGATTTTTAATGCCAACTCCCTTCAAAAACTTGTGCTATCCGTTATTCCAAAAACAATTATAGTCCATAAAAAAAGTATATTTTAAACGGAGTGATAGAATTCATTCAACCTCGAACACGAGATGGAATAGGACATTACATTGCATATTGTCGCAGAATAACTAATTGCTGGGAAATTCACGATGATATGTGCAAGGAGTAGAGAAAACTGGCTAACTATGGAAAACGCGAATTGAAAGCCAGTACAATAGTGTATTCGCAACTATCATAGGCCCCAGCAATACCACATCCTGTTATTTAAAAGTATACATTTCTTGTTAGTATAATATCATCATACTCAGGCTTATACAAAGTTATAGTATTTAAAACGTCTAGTCAAATATAACTAGATGCGTGTAAAGCGATTATCTAATACAGGTTTATAAGTATTTTCTCAAGTAAATGTTACTAAAATTTTTTTAGGGTTTTTCATAAGTATGTAAAGATATATTACTGTAACGCAACTTGAAATTATAATTAAAATATAGATACTAAAAATAATTATATTCTTCGTAGCACATAAGTCAAAATGATAAAAAAGCTGTACTTGCATAAAAATGCGTTTATAAGAAACACGAAATATACAATATATAAATGAAATGAGTCAATAATAATATATGTTAAAAATTCACGCTACTCTTCTATTAGGTATATATGCATTTTTATTCTTTTTAGAGGGTGTTCAAAAAATTGTAATTGGTGGTCAAAAGTGGTCAAACGATGGTCAATCGAATGGAGTAATTGAAATTAGTTATTTTAAATTTTGGGGGGCAGACGTGAAGTTGGCCCCCGGAACTTATTTTTGGATAAACTTTTTAAGCAAGGGTGGTCAATCAAAATTATTGGTTGTTATTTGTGGTCAATAAGTGGTCAATCGAATGCCGCCAAATAATTTAATTTTTTGCACTTTGGGGGGGCTAAGTGCTCGGAGCTAAATTTTGTGACGAGATTATTAAATTATTAATTATTAAATTTTTTAATAAATTAATGCACTTTACTAACTCACAATTTTGCGTCAGTAAAATTTTCCCATTTTTGATCATCATTTATAATGAAAAGTTAATTTTAAACGCACCTGATGCGATCTTAGGATTCTCTAAAATCGATAATTCGGCGAAATGAATGCCATATGTTAGCATGAGCTCGTGATGAAATGAAACGAATGGATTTTCAAATAAAAAATGATTAAAAAAACTAAGATTTATTGCAATCGAAAATTATAAAGTGAAGTTACGCCTATGAATATCAATATTAGAACAAAAAACAAAACTTGATACAAAAAAGTGGTTACTAAGTTATGTAAAAAATATTTGAAATCTAAGTAAAAATCTGAAATTATGTTTAGGCCTTCCTAATAGTACAGGCAGACATAGGGTATTCATACCTTAGTATCGATACTACAGTATTGCCTTGTACCATGGTATAAAAAGGGGTTGGCACACATCAAACATAGTATCTGTTTGACATTTGAATTTTGGCATTTTTCAAAAGTGCTATGGATATGAATAAAATATTTTGTATTTATTTAAATAATACTAGGGGGCCCCGCCCCTGCTCGCTTCGCTCGCCAACCCCGGGTCCCAGAGTGGACTTCGAGTAGATTTTAATTTTTAGTTTTCCTGTAATGTAATGGTAAAAAATGAAGCATAATAGAGTAAGAAACAAAAAAAAATATGTAACTACTTTTGTGATTTATTTCACGGCTTCTTCAAATACAATGTTTTTTATGACCTTTTATTCTAGCTTGCACTCTATTTTTATACGTCCTCTGCTTCTACATCGTGATAGAGCGACATGTGACCACGTGTGAATAGAAATGATATCATGCGATAATAGATAGATTATTTATTCAGTTCGGATTTGATATTAACGAAGCTGAATTGGTCGAAGCATTTATCTCGGTGGCGCGGCTGGTAAGTGCAGAATTTAGTAAAACTACTGTGCGTAAGTTGTGTGAGTTCAAGCCCCGCCGATGGCGCATATTTTTTTCAGGTATAAAATTATTTATCCAGCTCTGATTTGATATTAACGAATCTGAATTCGCTGAAGCATTTCTCTCGGTGGCGCGGCAGGTAAGCGCAGGATTTAGTAAAACTACTGTTGCTAAGTTGCGTGAGTTCAAGCCCCGTCGATGGCGCATATTTTTTTTCAGTTATAAAATTATTTATTCAGTTCCGATTTGATATTAAGGAATCTGACTTACTTTGGGAATTGAAGTCAATGGCATAGTTAGCAAGATATTCAGTTAGTAAGACAAACTGCCCTGAGATCGAATCCCCATCGGTGCCGAAAATTTTTTTAGTTATAAATTATTTATTAAGCTTTTTCTACTACAAAATTTATACATGATGTGCGGAAAAAACTTTTTTATTATAATAGATAGAAAATAGCTATAAATAATATTGAAAGCGAAAATGAAAAATTAAGAATGCTTGACGTTAAAAGTTACATGCGGTGTGCAATGTTTAGAAAAATGTGGTGTGTCCATGGGCATCGGCAAAATAAACGCAAAATATGGTCCAAAGTAGAATGCATTTTCATATATTTCAAATTAGGAATTAATGAGAATAAATATTGTAGGTCGAAAATTCCAGCTTTTGGGAAAGGGATGTTAAAAATATGGACAATGAAAAATTCAAAAACAGTTTCAGAATGGATAGTAATACTTTTAATTTCGTTGTCTCTCGCCTACAACATTTAAAAAGGATCGATACTTGTTGGAGGAATGCTATTCCTTTGGAAAAGCGAATAGCTATAGCTTTATACCCTTTAGGATCCTCAGAAGAGTACAGAACAATAGCTAGCTTATTCGGAGTAGGGAGAACTACTGTGGGCGAAATTGTGTTGGAACTCTGTTTTGAAATTTGGGATGTTTTCCAGAAAGAGTTTTTGAATGTTTATCCGCCATCGGAAGAAAAATTAATGGAAATTGTCGCAGGTTTTGAGGCTCTAGGCTTTCCCCAAATTTTTGGTGCTATTGATGGGTGCCACATTGAAGTAAGTCCACCAAAGGATGAGGCAGTAGACTATTACAACTTTAAAGGTTGGTACTCTATTGTCCTCTTTGCTGCTATTGATTATTGTTATCGGTTTACGTATGTAAACATTGGCAGCCCGGACAAAACCAATGACTCCACCATTTTCCAAAATTCTAATTTAAAAAAGCAATATGAAAGCAATCCTATTTTCCAAGTAAATAGGAGAACTATTGAAGAGGTGGATGTTCCTGTAATGCTTATCGGGGATTCAGCAATCAGATTGACAGAATACATCATGAAACCTATGTATATATGTCAACTGAGCAAAAGACATTTAACAAACAGCTGTCTAAATGTTGCCGAGTGGTTAAAAATGCTTTGGACGTGTGAAGGCCCGTTTTAGAAAACTTGGGAAAGGTTTGGAAGTACATATTGATAATGCTCCTATAATTATAAAAGCTTGCTGCGTTTTGCACAATATATGTAATGAACGCAATGATAACATAAATGCTAGTTGGCTGAAACAAATAGCTGGAAACTATTGGAGAAAGCAGTCAATTCGTGTAGGCGCGGATGTTCAACAAAACCGACTACTCCAGAGAGAAATTCAACAAAGGCGACAAGTATAAGAAATGCTCTTTCAATGCATTTCAGTAAGTAAAATTCAATTTTTTATAAATTTTTAGCTGTTATTTTTATTTATTTTGACAATATAACTGAATTAATTGTTCTTGTAATTGATTATTTTTTTCTAGTAGCTCAAGTTTCTTTTTATCATTTTCAATACATTGTATAGCGAACTCTTTAAAAACTTTCGCTTCTTCTGATGCGAGCTCTACAAACTTTTCAGTAAATGAATCTTTTTGATTTTAGGCCGCTTGGAAGTACTTCCGGAAAATCCAGAGATCCCCGGATCACTTGATTCAGACGACTCTATACGATATTGATGTTTGCATATTTCCGGAATCTGATGAGTCTCCAAACAGGTGTATTGCTGGGTCATCTTAAATTTTTCTTATGTTATTAAAGATATAATATATTCTATATAAACAAAAATTCACCGATTGTTTCCGATATTAGCTCCTCTACACGATTACTTTTAAAGATTCCAATTAATTTTTTCAATTCTTCATAATGCTCCCAATTCGAAGGCTTCAATGAAAAGGCGCGACAATCACTAAAGAATAGATTACAGTGGCCGAAAAAATGAAGTAAAAAAGGAAATACCACGTACTTTTTCGAATTTAAATACCAGATTTATGCTACGTAGTTGAAATGGTATTCGGCTAGTATTCGACGACACACATATGGTATACGGCATGGTATACTTAAACTATAGTATGAATACCCTATGTGTGCCTCTAGTATAAACCACAACGCGACAAAGTAAAATAAACGCTTTAAATCTAAAAATATACAAAATCTTAAAATAAGTTCTCAAACCGGCCGCCTTGAAAATACTACTTTTCAAAATTTATGCTGACAGTCTGCAAATTTTAGTGGTCGTCCTCTTGTAGTTTCCAGTTGCTGTTTTTATCATTACTACTCGTACAATTCCGTCCTTGCCAGGATAAACTTCTAATATTCGTCCCATTGGCCACTTTAAAGATGGAAGATTGTTATCACACAACAATACTAATTCTCCTACTGAAATGTTTCATTTTCAAATTTCCATTTATTTCTAAGGTGCATAGTGTTTAGCACCTCATGATGCCATCGCTTCCAAAATATTTGTTTAAGATGTGAAGTTTTTTGATATCGTTCAAGTCTTTTGATATTTAATTCTGTCAAATCTGGTTCATCTATGCAAGTCATGGGCTGACCGATTAGGAAGTGACCGGGAGTAAGGGGGTGAAAGTCATTTGGATAATTTGCCATGGGAGAAATAGCTCTGAAATTCATGACAATCAAAGTCAACATTTCATCATATAGAAGTAGCGAATTGCCAAGAACTCTAACCAAACGACGTTTGACAATTTTTACTGCTGATTCCCAAACGCCGCCAAAGTGGGGTGAATGAGGTGGTATGAAAATCCAATCCATTGATTCCTTCAAGGATTCGGCTTCAATAGTCTTCAGGTGACTGGATGATAAAAATAATTTTCGAAGTTCGCTAAGTTCATTTTTGGCACCTAGAAAGTTGGTAGCATTATCAGAAAATATTTTGGCAGGTCTACTACCTCTTCGTGATATAAAACGTTTTAAAGCACATAAGAAAGCCTGTGTTGACAAATCTCGTACCAATTCCAAATCGCAAAACAAATGAATATCGCTGGTTGACAATTTTGTTCTTAACTATTAAATCGGTAATATTTGAAGTAGCAAAAATGAAAAAGATTGCAATCTCATTTCTGGGAGCTCTACTTCCAAAATTTTGTCGAGTCTTGGCCAACTATTAGGCATAACTGTAAAAAATTTGGATAATTGAACCATAATGATGAGTTTGCTAATTCTTTAGCAGATATCCCACGAGAAATAATATCAGCTGGATTATGTTCAGTAGGTATATGTTTCCCTGTGAAATTTGCAATAAGGTCATGAATGTTGGTTATTTTATTTGCAACGAATGATTTGAACAAATATGATTGTGAACTTAACCAAGACAATACTATTGTAGAATCTGTCCAACAGAAAATTTTCGGTAGACAGCTTTCTGTGAGTACGGTGATGCGTTGCAGTAATTCTGATAATAAAAGTGCTCCGCACAATTCTAGACGAGGGATTGAAATTGTTCGAACCGGTGCAACTCTTGACTTAGCACACAGCAACTTCACAATCATTTTTCTATTATCAGAAACAGTTCTTAAATAACTGCGGTCTCCATAGGCTTTCGCACTAGCATCAGAGAGACCATGAATTTCTGTGCAAATATATGAAGGTGTTGTCACATATCTTTCAATACTTATTGCATTTACGTAATGCAAATCTTCTACAAATGACTTCCATTGTGTGGCCAAATCTTGTGGCAAACTCTTGTCCCAATGTAACTTCAATTTCCAGAAATATTGTATAAATATTTTTGGTGAGACTACTAATGGATTTATTAGACCAAGAGGATCAAAGAATTTTCCAATTTGTTATTCTGTCTGCATTGCTGTTAGCTAAATGAGAATAGGAAAATACATCTCTGCTAGGATTCCAAATCATACCCAGAGTTTTTATGACTGACTCATTGTTGATTTCCAAATATTTTTCTCGATCTTCAAGTGCTACATCTTCAATAATTACTTCAGAGTTGGAACACCATTTTTTGAGTGGAAACCCTCCTCTAAGAAGTAGGAAAGATACTTCAACCTTTATCTTCAACAGCTCTTCGATACTGTCAGCACCAGTCATGAGGTTGTCAACGTAAAAATCTCTGCGAACAATCTTAGACCCAATTTGATATGTATGTTGTTCGTCCAAAGCCAGTTGAACCATAGAGACGATTGCTAGATATGCAGCTGATGCCGTTCCATAAGTAACAGTTCGTAAACGATAGGATTTAAGTATTTCTGTAGACGAATTTCTCCATAAAATTAATTGAAAATTCCTATCTTCAGGATGCACTTTGTTTTGTCGATACATCTTAACAATATCGCCAGTTAGAACATAGCGATGAAAACGAAATCGAAACGAGATAGTAAAAATATCATCTTAAATGGTTGGTCCAACCATAAGACAATCATTCAATGATATATCTGTAGTAGACTTTGATGAACCGTTCTTTTATGACTGGATGGGGTGGTAGGAAGTAATTGTGCTGATGTAAATTTTCTTCTGCTTCATAAACTTCTTCCATATGGTTCAATGTCAAGTACTCAAGAAGAAAAGCAGAATAATCTTTAAACAATGAACTATTTTTGGCGAATTTTTGTTCTAAATTAAAGAATCCTTTCTGTGCTACCTCAACTGAATTTCCAAGATGAATTGGTGAATTTTTAAATGGTAATTGGACAACATAGCGGCCTTCTTGATTTCTTGTGTGAGTTTGAACGAAATGATCTTCACAAGCTTGGTCTTCTAAAGACCATCTGACAGCAATAGGCTTATAGTCTTCGACTTCCAAAAAGGACTGCATAATATTCTCAATAGATTCGTTAACATGATTTTGAATACTGTTAGTTGAAGGTGCAGTAAACAAACAAGTGTTATTAGATGATTTTGAAATAGTACCACCTATGATTCATACAAGCTTAGTTTTTTGATAATTGTTACTGATAAAATGTTTGCAGCTGATGATTTTGAACCCAACGTAGTTAAAAATGCATATCTACATACAATTTTCATTGTGCATTAGTTGAAAAGCCCGTCGCATGAAGGGATTCTACTAATTAAATCGAATTAGAAATTTATGACGTTTACATGATCTACTTGGAGTCGACTTCGAACCAAAAATTTTCGGTGTAAACTTCGAACTGAGTCCGACTTGAGTTAATTCAATAACGAACATTCTGATCGACTTGAAATTTGTATGTAAACTCACATCGACTACAAATCGACTTGAAAATTTAAAATAAAGTATGAACTGAAACAGAACCTAACCTAGAAAATAAAGTTAGTTTGCAATCGTCGGTCAAACTGAATCTGATTTTAAGTCCATTTCAAGTCAATCTTTCAATCCGATAAAGCTGAAAACCACGGTTTGAGTTTCAAGTCGAAATCAAGTCAGTTTTAAAGTCGCCATGTAAACGCCATAATTGGCTAAAAATACGAAACTTGGCTTCTGTTTCTTCACAAAAATTTCCCTCTGCTCTGTTAGACCGAATTACAAAATAGAAATTTAAGGTGACTATTTTGTGTCACGACTTTTTACGGGTTACCCCGCTAAAACATCTTCGAGGGTGGTCCAAAATGTCTAATTACAAATTCTCTTCGATTAAAACGGAAAATAAAAAACGATTATGGTTCCACCCCCTTCCTTTAACAATTGGGTTTTTTTCTTGGTTTATAATGCAAAAAATGGTTAATTCCAAAATTTTATCAAAATTGGCTTGGTAGGCTTTAAATTATTACCTAAAACATTGTAGTGGGAGTACTGAGGAGTAGTATGACTCTAGGCTTTTGTATTATAAGATATACATATGTGATTAAAAGTATGGGAAAATCAGAATTTAAGAAAGAGTTACTATAAAAAGAGTTTAGAATAGGTACCATATATCAAATTCATAAATGCTATACGGTACGGTAAGGATAGGAAGTTTCCCGACTTTATTATTAGTTACACTTTGATTTTACGTAGCATATTCACGTGTCGGCATCGTGTCGTTCTCCCATCTGATAAAAAAACGAAAAATGTCGTATATCACAACGTGCTTTAATAAAAGGAATCGATCCGGGTGCAACCCATCCAGCAAATAGTTAACAGAAAGTAGTGCAACAATGCTACGCGAATCAATTCGATCCGCTTCAATAAAGCAAATGCCTTGCTGCCACGTGAATTACATTCATTCGGTTCGCCGGGTCAGCTAGTTGTCTGGTAAAACACAAAATGATCACTGCTGATTTGACATTTCGAGAAATTCCAACAATAAGTTTCTTCACATTCATAGAAAATACGTTTACATGTAAGAATATTCTCGAAGTTGAACTCAAGAAGTATATAAGGTGGAAACACCGATGGAAAAACACAGTTCATAATTCAGAACTTGACCATCAAATATTCTAATTTATTCCTTTTCAACCAATAACGTGTTTAGTGTTTTGTGTTTTTACAGGAAAGTTCGCGACCCCTCTTTTATCAAGAAAAGGCGTGGAATCTTTCCTAGAAATATAGTGCAATACAATACGTAAAAGACTTTATTTTATTTGGCATTCATGCACTTGTCGAAACGTTAATGTGTGTTAAAATTGTAAGAAAACTATATGTTGCGACAATCATGCTATAATTATTTTTGTAAAACATTTTCAGGCTAGAGAAAAATTATTTGGAACTTTATTGATCCTTTCAGGTTAGGGAAAATAACTAAAGATCAAAAAATAAAAAACATTTAATCAGAAAGAGGAAGCGAAGAATCTGGTAACAGAAAACCTTCTTGGAGAAGCAAAAAATAGATTAAAAACATCCTAAAGGAAAAAATCAAAGCAGTTACGAGGGGGAGATATCGGATTTATCGAAAGTAGGGGGAGGGCGAGAGAAGAAAAAAGAATTTTAGTTGGAAATAATCAAAGTGAAGCTCACAAATTAATGTATAGCTTATGCTTGTTGTAATTTACTTATTTCTCTGATATCTCTTTAATATTTCACTGTGTAAACACATCACAAATGACCACTTTCTCTCTTTGATACAATCACATGCGAAGTTTGACTTCAACTATCTTGTTTCGGCGGGGTTTCCAATTTATATACTCATCGTGGAAAATGTAGAATTTTCGTACAACCATATATGGAAACATACTTATAGAATCTGCATTTTGTTATTAATATAACATCTGATTTATACCTAGATGTTATAAGAACAGCTGTAATTCCCAGAACCGAAGTTGTACATGCATACAAGGGGAAACAAGTAAGTACCTGATGCGGTTTCCGTAACGTGTAATGTTTCTAGAACCTATCACGGAGGGATATAAATTTTAAGAATATTTGATTTTCGCTTATTTAAAACCAAAACAATTTATAATTCATTATGTTCAATCGAATTGTCCTTTTTATCTTTTTTCTTTTTTAACTAATTACGATTTTATTAACGTCATTTTCTTTTAAAAGCAAAATGTTTATTTTAGGCTGAATAGGTTTTATTTGTGTTTTTAATTGAAGTGAAATTAGCATGAAAAATACGCTTTATAAATACACGCGTATAACACGATGAGGATGAATAGATTCCGTGTTGTATAAAAACCGTGCCAAGGGAAATACAGATGAAATGGAAATCAGAGGAAGAATTTCGTGTTATATTGAGGTCCGGTACGTTATTCGTTATAGTGGAAATATCGTTCTATAACATACTATAGCTTTCCATGAATAAAAACACATGGATATTATATTATGATTGTCGTCTAAATATACTGTCGGTTTCATTATCAAGTCTGATTGAATTAGATGTAAGCAACCATGTATTCTTACTTTGTAATTGTGCCAAAAGCTCTTGATAAGCTTTTTCTTGTTCATAAAGGTTTAGATTCTAAACCAGTGATTCCCAAAGTGGTCTATATCGACCCCCAAGGGTCGATTACGACCTGCAAGGGGTCCATGTTAGCAAGAACAAAAGTTGGGGGTCCATAAAACGAAAATGGGGGTCATCATTAGTGGATCTCATATAAGCGGGTCATGACATTAGTTTTGTCATTCCATGAATGGAATAATCCCCATACACAGATAGCACCCATTTACTTACATAATACTACCTTATAATATAAAGATATATAACTATCTACATTCTACATAAATTAAAAAAGTACTTATGAAGTAAAAATTTTCAAAACATAAATGTTCATGAAATGTGAAGAAGAATTATATTAAAATTTAAGTTATTAGGTATATTTTGTGATATATGGAATTGTTTAAGAATTACACACTACTACGGTTTTGTAAATTGTTGGCCTCCGCTTTGTAGTCGCCATACAATTTGAACTTGTAAAAACTTGCACATAGTTTCAAAGTGAGTAGCACTATACCGGCTGTCAAAAATACATTTGAATCACCAATTTCGAAAAGGGTTCATGTCGGTTTATTCAAATTGTTCAGGAGACAGAGAAAACTGAATTCCTGTCAAACTATATGAAATTTAAGACCGCTAATTTTTTTGAAAGTGCTAACCATTGGACTGCGTCTTAACATACTGAAATGGCTTTCTTTATTAAAAAGAGTGCCGAAAAAAATAGCTGCTACAGTTTTCCGAGATGAGCCCTATTCGAAATTGATTGAAGAACGCAGGTGGTTTTAGTAATAAAATGGCAAAAAAAGAATGTTTATCATAAGATAGTAAGTTTATTAATCAGAAACCATTATTATCACAATCATTGTACGAGCGTCTGCGGAAAATATAGAAAACTTTGAACTTTCGACTGACTAATTGTTTTTGTTTTGGCCCGAACATTCGTCGCAGAACAAGTGGAACTCCGTTATTTCTACAGGGACGTTTTTACGAATATAATCATTTAAACATGATACGACTTCGTTGGGTCATTTGAGGGCTTGAACCTCGTGGTAGGAGTAGAAAGTTGTTTTCGCCGCTGTCATAGTTGGCGGAAATAAAATACTTCAAACCCATGATAGTGGTACCAACCACTTGAGATTTTTCAGTGAATTCTTTGATTTCAGAGTAAAATTTGGACGCCCTTATGAACTGGTAGTAAATTTGTTAACTATTAATTAATTTCTTCGCATTTTGAGCACACTTCAAGTTGTGGTCTGCAAAATGACAAATTAAAATTGACCTAGAAATAGTTCGCATAGGCTAGATGTCTTGAATTAGTTTCGAAAAGGTCTCATCTCCAGAACGACATGCATTTTTTTTACTTTGGAAAACACAATATGAGTCCCTGTTTCTTATGGAACATGCGTCTATACGTGAAGGTAAAAAAACGGCAAAAAAGTACATTTTGAAAAAAAACAGACATGAACCCTTTTCGAAATTGGTTATTCATTTGATGTTGATGAATTTGCAAAAATTCAATATTGTTAGGTTAGGCCTAAGTTATACAACGATCATTGTAATGAAGGAAATTGTTGAACTAGTGAAAACCGAACGTTTTTCTTTGATTTTCAATGAAAGGTGGTTATACCTCCTATACGAATGTCAGAGAAACTTACAGTCAGATTTTCGTTCATAGCTAAGTCGTGTAATGGTTTTTTTCATCAAATCCAATTGGATTATTTCTTCCCTTTCCTGCTTTTACCGATGAGTCTCAAATTTTCTCCATTTTTTTTATATATTATTATTTTCTTATTGGGACGCTGAAGTTTGAGGTTAGAATATCGACGAAAAATTTCTAATGAAGGAATCAACTTGGCAGTTCTCCAGTGGAATCAAATGAAATTAAAACGCAATCCACAAAACAGCTGATCGATTAAAACATGTTTCGTCATTCAAATTATAAAAACAATTATAAAAAACAAATTACGTGATAATCCTAAGATTTTTTATTTAAAATCTATTTACCAAACTATTTCCCATGTTTTGCATTATTTGTTTTTAAGGAAATAATCTTTGTAATAGGTTAATTTTCCATTCTAAAATTATTTCCTTCATTACAATGATCGTCGTATAACGTAGGCCTAAGCAGGGGGTTTACCCAAAACCGAAAAACATGGCAAGTGGTCCACGAGACAAAAAAGTTTGGGAACCTCTGTTCTAAACTCTTATGAATATGAAAACGCCAAATGAATAAGTTCTCACAAAAAGAACTATGCTACTTATATCGAAATCGTGTTCGCAAAATGCCGTGTTGCAGGAGGGATGTTGCAATTTTTGCACCGAAACCGTGTTTTCAAACCGCCATATTATATGAGGGCTGACTGTATTTTATTTGTAGTAACTACACGTATACATTGTAGTTCATTTCATTAATTTCTTATGTGACAGGCGCATTTGAAATAGGAAAATGGCCATTTTTTTTAAAAATATAATTATTAAGGAGAGGAAGGTTAGGTGGATCCAGCTTTGAAGTAAATTTCGCTATAAGGTGAAACAAACTTAGAATGTTCAATTTTCATACCAAAGGGAGAATGATAGTTTTTGTAAAAAAAAGAAATAAATGTTGGGATAAGTTATTCCATCCAAGTGTCGGTAGCTGTATTTTTGCCTTCTTGGCCTTTCCTACAATGAATGATGTGGAAATTCTATTCGGCTAGACTGCATGTAGTGCATGCTAATGGCCGGTTTTACATTGGTCTTACATGCGCCTAAGTAACTCGGGTATATCCATGCTGATAATGCTACACTGGGCTTCCATGCGCCTTTCTTCACTGTGAATTTATATACGTCACATCAATGTGTGTGTGTCAGGTGGGGGAATTTTCCTAGTTGATTTGACCAGAAAACCAGTGGGAAGTGTTTATGTGTGCGTTTCTTCAATTTTGCACTCAAGCTAAAGCTGGCGCATTTCCCCGGCATTCGCGCACCCTTCTGGCGTATCAATTTTTGAAGAATGCGCCCGTTTGAAGACCAGTGTAAAACCAGCTAATAAAACATGTTTTAATACAGTGATTGTTCAACTGTAGTGCGCGTACCTGTTGTCGCATCTGGGAGGGTAAATTTTATAATGATTAGCAGTGCTATGATCTTGAATTTTTTGTTATGCCGGCGTCAGACGATGGCGTGAACGTTTGATTCAAATGCTTGCCTCCAAAGTTCGAGTCAAATATTGGACGATTGACATGACATGTCCTGCTACACGGTGGAACGAATGTTTGATCCAATACATTTGATTCAAAGGTTGGTTCAAATGTTGGTTCAGTTTTTTCTGACATTTGTGTATTTAAATTAAATGCAATATTATTATAATATTTTTATTAAAAATAATAATATTTAATAATAATTTAAAATTATTTAAAAAATGGAAAATGATAATGATGTTGTCGCCGCTGCCGCGACAGTAGTTTTGTTGTCTTGTTGCAAATTACTGCTGGCAAAAAATTAATTTAAAGGATTTAAAAGGAGGTGGTTTAAATGAATAATAAATTCATTTTTTTTAAACCTATGGCATCTACCCTGACAAAATGTAGCCAAATCAAGTATTTCTTTGTTTATTTATTGAAACTTTTAAGCTGTCAAGCATAAAACCATTGATTAAATAGACCAGAATTAACCTTAAATCAAAAAACAATAGTTTTTATAAATTATAAATTAACAAAATTCCTGTTTGATTAATTATAATTAAAGAAACACTATAAAAACATTTTTTTATACAGCAATAATGAAAATTCGTCCAATTTTAATAAAACATATATCATGTCAAATTATAAAACCTTCCAATGTTCGACGATTCGTGTAGCAGTGGAATTCAAATGCATGAAATGTGAACCAAATGTTGTGGTGGGGTTACAAAAATCCCTTTGACGCGTGTCAAAAGACCGACAACAGTCCGAACATGTTCCAACACGAACGTTGGACACATGACATTGGACACACTTAGTTCGCGCATCGGGCACATGATGCGTCCAACCATCAAGCGTCCAACGTTGGAAGGTGTTCGTAGCATCGTCTGTCGCTGGCATTACCCATAATATTTACTGTATTACTTTCAAATATAATTTATGCAATAGTGTGGGAAAATTAAAAAGAAGCGGCAACACTATTCGGAACAAAAATGATGACGACGAAGATAAATGTACATGAAGTTAGCAGTATGAATTAAGCAGTACGAAGAAAAAGACGTTTAAGAATAAAAAAGGAAGTGTGCTTTTGACCACACTGTAGAAGTGAAACAGAAGTTTTCCCCGACTCCGCCTTCTTGTCGAGCAGAGGATTGACTACCTCTTCAGCCGATGGCTTCCCGCCTTTCTCAATTGGTATAGGAGGATCTTCTTCCTTCCCTTTCTCCTTTCTTAGTCCGCGGACCTCCACCTTCCCGTTTTCTGTTCGTTGATTGAGTGTGCCGAAAGTAAATTGTTTCAAAAATATTAAATTGTTATTTATTGTTAGTTATAAATTAGAATAATATTTAATATGTCTCATCAAGGAAATAGAAAATCAAAGTGCATGAGAGTTGGTCTGACTCTTCCAGTTTCTCGTATTAGGCGTCATTTAAAAGAAGGTAAATATGCAAGTCGCATACAGGATGGAGCTTCAGTTTATATGACTGTGACTCTAGAATATTTAGTAGCCGAAATTCTAGAATTAGCTGGAAATTCAGCGGCTACAAATAAAAAATCCAGTATAAGACCACGAGATATCTTATTGGCAATCCAAAAAGATCAAGAACTATCGAAACTATTGGGCAATGTCGTAATACCAGATGGCGGTGCTTTACCACACATTGAGAATATGTTGTTATCAAAATCTTTAAAGAAGCTGAATAACCCAACTACGAGTACTACTCAAAGTCAAGAATATTAAAAAAATTCAACATAAAATATTATTACTTATTCGTTATTTCATTTATTTATTATTGTCTAAAATTGTGTTAATTGCTTTTATTTGTAATAAATTTTGTTAAATTTGCCAAATCTATAGAAAAGGGTGTATTTCCCTTTGGTGATTACGTCTACGGACTTTTGGTCCATCCCGGTCTTTAGGACCATGCCATTCACTTCATTCCTTTTGGAGAGAATCTTCCATTCCGTCATTTCCAGCCTGGAATTCTGCATATCTAGTAGTGCTACTACTTTATTAGGTTCTTGGCCTGAGCTTCTGGGTAGGTAGATAGTTACGATAGTCTCTTCCGGAGCCGTAAGGTCCTCTGTCGTGAGGCTTTCATGAGGATAATTACCCGTGAGGACTGTTATCCTCACCATGCCAGAGCCTTGCATACCATGGTAAGGCTAAATACTCTCTGAGGTCGCTAGGTATCAGAGAGGCTCCGTTTACGGTAGTCGGTATACCCCGAACTACCAACCAGTCCACTGGACAGGGGTCGCATAACACCTTTGTCTTAGGGAAAGTAGTTCTTGGTACGTTGCTCGGAACATCCTAGAGGTTGGGCCTGCTGAGATGGTCCACACAACTTAAGCCCCCACACTGCGTTAAGTTGACTACCGTCGTGGGAGATGACCCCTACATAAAAAGTTCATAAATTTGTATCGACTACAGGGCAGATGGAACTATTTGGTTTACGACGGTAGTAATCCACACTATAACCTCCTCAATATCGCCAAACATTGTAATCGTCTAGGTTCTAGGACGTCCATATAATAAGATATTTTGTAATGTAACGTTTCGTTAAAATTCAAAAATTGTTATTGAATACAGCGACGAAGTGTTGGGAGATAGAAGTATTGTGTCTTCGACGGAAATAATCCCCATAAAAATCTCCACAACAAAGTCGTACATTTCAATCGTGTACGACCTCTATATAAAAAATTTCAAAAAATTTCAAAAACTTGTATGGACTACAGCGCTAATACGGTGATAGATAGAACTATTTGGTCTTCAGCAAAATAATTCTAATCACAGCCTCCACTGTATTGTCGAACATTGTTGAACATTGGGAGATAAATCTATACGTACGTACGTTTGTGGGTTGTAATGACATCCTGTTGGAACCACATAACGTCATGATCGATAAATTAAATTAAATTAAGCCACAAAAGTCGGTTATCATTTTTGGTGTCGTACTCTCGTTACAGTAATCATTTGCTCAGCCTCATTCTCAAAAAATATGGTTCAATTACTCCACTGGAAATAAATAAACTAACAATAAACAATGACTCTTTATAAATATATTGAATAATTCGGTCCTTTCATCGTTAAAATATCATAAACTTACTGGCAGAAAAATATTGGGGATTACTAATACAAATGAATTTTAAAGTAGAATTAGGATTGTATTTTTCCCCTAATCCCCATAATAAAATCGCCAATTCGAAATTAGTGATTTAACGATTGAGATAGAGATTTTTAAGAAATAACCACGAAAAACCTGCTCATTAGATACATTTGTAGAGTGCTACACCTTATGTTATTTTTGGTTGGAATTTGGTTAGTAAGTAGGCATTTGAAATTAAAACTACTTAATTGTAAATTTCATATTTTTGATTAAATTAAAATAGTAACCTTTGAAAAATGTAAAAAATAAAAGAATTGTAAAAATGTTTTAGAAAAATATAGATTCTCGGCTAGAGAGGTTAACTTAGTAAAATTCTTTTAATTAATTTCAAGTTGGGAAATATTTTCCCACATTGGTGACCCCGATAAGAATCCGTTAATTTTAAAAAAAGCTCTTTCGTGTAAAAGTCTTAATTTTTCTCGATCTTTTTTGTTCTTTTTTACGGCAAAATTAATCTAGTGAAAAGTGAATTTATATCGGAATAAATCGATTTTCACACTGAAAAAAGAGACTTTGACGCCATTTTTTTTTTGGAGAAATATATATTTGATTCTTGTATTGCTAGCTAATTTGAAAATTACAAGAATTAGTTTTTAAAGAATTACGCAATATTTTGTTCCCTAAACAGAAATTTTCAACTCTCTATATGTGTTACATTTAATGACATTAGTACGGTTTCGCGTGTGTATTTAAATTTGTGTGAACAAAACTGAAATATAATATTTATATTTATAATATAATATTGGAAAGAAAATTTTTTGTGAACCAAAGTGTGAAAATTTATAGAAACAGAAACATTGAACTTTTTGTGCTAATTTAGTAAAGAAATTAAAAATATGTCAACCGAACCAAGTAAGGAAACTGTTGAGATTACTCGCATTGCTGTGAAAGTACCACCATTTTGGGAGGAATCTCCTGAGATCTGGTTTGCACAGGTGGAGAGTCAATTTTCAAATTCAGGAATTACAACAGATGTTTCAAAATTTAATACAGTGGTGGCAGCCATTGAGAGTAGGATACTCACTCAGGTTAGTGAAGCAATTTTAACCCCTCCTGTTGAAAATAAGTATCAGAATCTAAAAAGACAGATAATAGAAAGATTTTCGGAATCAGAACAAAGGAAGCTTAAAAGACTGCTTTCTGAAATAGAGTTGGGCGACCGTACACCCACACAATTACTGAATGAAATGAGAAAGTTAGGTGGCAATAAGGTAGGAATGGAGCTATTGAAGGCGATTTGGTTAAAGTGTTTGCCACTCCAAGCAAGAACAATTTTGTCAGTTAGTGATCTCGACTTAAAGGCTTTAGCAACATTAGCTGACAGGATTGTCGAAGTTGCAGACATTTCTAGCATCAGCAATCAACCCATTCCAGCACAATCAACTAATGCTGTTTCAACTGTACAAGATCCTTCAATAGCTGATCTAAAGAAGGATGTTGAATCATTAACAACCTTAGTTCGGGAACTGTCATCTCAAATTCGTGCGAGAAGCAATTCACGACGCCGAACTACAACTCAATTTAGTAATCCAACAAACAATGCAACTAATGAAGCAACCAACCGTCCATTATGCTGGTATCACTATAAGTTTGGACAGAATGCCACTAAGTGTAACCAGCCTTGTTCATTTTTACAAGAATCAAAAAACTAAATAACTTGCAGATGGTGAATCGACTTTATATTACCGAGAAAAAATTTGGAAGACGATTCTTAGTCGATACTGGCGCTGACATTTCCGCCATTCCACCATCTGCAAAACAAAAAACACAGCAAATTGCATCACAATTTTCTTTTCCAATAGATTTGTATGCGGCCAATGGTACTCGCATAAAAACCTACGGACAGCAGACAATCAATGTTGATCTGGGATTACGACGAAATTTTCAATGGACTTTCATAGTAGCTGACGTTAATATACCAATTCTGGGTGCAGATTTTCTCCGGAATTATGATTTATTAGTCGACATTAAACGTAATAAGCTAATTGACGCTAAGACGCAGCTTGCATTACAATGTAAAGTAATATCCGTTGCTACCGTCGATGCGTTAAAGATGTATAATTCTCGAAATAAATTCGAAGTATTACTGGCTGAATTTCCAGAAATTACAACATTGAATCCTGATACACTATCAGCTAAATCGTCTAAAATTTCACATTTTATTGAAACGAAAGGCCCACCTGTTTTTGCTAGACCACGAAGATTACCGCCAGATAAGCTAAAAGCAGCCCAAGAGGAATTCCGGCATTTACTTAAGAAGGGTATTTGTCAAGCTTCTAGTTCCTGTTGGGCCAGTCCATTACATTTAGTTACAAAACCTGATGGCTCATTTCGTCCATGTGGTGATTATAGGAGACTGAATGCTATTACAGTGCCGGATAGATACCCTATCCCATTTATACAAGATTTCGCCCATTGCCTACATGGAAAAAGTATATTTTCAAAATTAGACTTAAATAAGGCTTTTCATCAAATACCAGTTAACCCAGATGATATTCCGAAGACGGCTATAATTACACCATTTGGCTTGTATGAATTCAAGTTTATGACATTTGGGCTTCGAAACGCGGCCCAAACATTTCAACGCTTCATCAATGAGGTTTTAGCTGACTTAGATTTTGTTTTTGTTTATATAGATGACATAATTATTGCTTCAAGAGATATTGAAGAACATTTGCATCAGTTGCGAACAGTATTTCAACGTCTTCGAGATCATGCCTTAACAATCAACGTTTCGAAGTGTAAATTCGGTAAACCAGAGCTAGATTTTCTAGGACACCATATTACATCGAGCGGCATCTCTCCACTTGAAACTAAAGTTAAAGCCATTCACAATGTTTCTCAGCCTTCAGTAGCTAAGGAATTAAAGCGTTTTCTAGCAATGATTAACTTTTATCGTCGCTTTATTCCTCATGCAGTCGATAACCAAATGATCCTACAAGATTTAATTCCTGGCAACAAGAAGAATGACAATACGAGGATCGCATGGAATGAAGCAGCAGTTGTAGCTTACGAAAAATGCAAAGCTGATTTAGCTAATGCGACGCTTCTGGCTCACCCTGCAACGAATGCACAATTATCCCTAACAGTTGATGCTTCAAATATAGCTGTTGGTGCTGTTTTACATCAATACGTTGACAACGTTCAGCAGCCACTCGGTTTCTTTTCCAAGAAATTATCTTCTGCTGAAAATAAATACAGTACTTATGATCGTGAATTATTGGCTATTTACCTAGGAATTAAACACTTTCGTCACATGCTGGAAGGCAGAGATTTCTATGTCAATACTGATCACAAGCCACTTACATTCGCTTTTTATCAAAAATCTGACAAAGCATCACCTAGGCAATTAAGACATTTAGATTTTGTGAGTCAATTTACTCATGACATCCGCTATGTAGCGGGAGAAGACAACGTAGTTGCAGATTTTTTGTCTAGGATTAGTACTGTGGGTAAAAACATCATCATTGATTATCCTGGAATATCTATTGAACAACAAAGTGATCCGGAGCTAAGTGACTTACTTAAAAGCGGTAAACACTCTTTAAATTTAAAATTATTTAAAATGTTTGATTCATCTTCAGAGGTTTATTGTGACATTACAAATGACATTATTCGACCTTATATACCAAAAAGATTTCGTGAAGACATAATATTAAAATTTCACGAGCTTTCGCATCCAGGTAGTAGAGCCTCAACTAAATTAATTACACAGCGCTTTGTTTGGCCAGGTATCAACAAAGACTGTATTGAGACTGTTCGCCGATGTATTTCCTGTCAAAAAGTAAAAATTCACAAACATAACAAAACGGCACTTTCTACTTTCTTGCTTCCTAATAAGCGTTTTGAACACATTAATGTGGATATAGTTGGTCCATTACCTGTGTCTAAGGGTTATCGTTATCTACTTACCTGTATTGACCGTTACACAAGATGGCCCGAAGCATTTCCAATGGTCGATATAACGGCAGAAACAGTAGCATCAACACTCATGTCTGGCTGGATAGCCCGTTTTGGCGTACCCTTACGCATAACAACAGATCAAGGAAGACAGTTCGAATCTACACTATTTAAAGAATTGTCGAAGACCCTTGGAACTAAACACATTCACACTACTGCATACCACCCTCAGTCAAATGGGTTAATAGAACGCTGGCATAGAGTATTAAAGGCAGCAATTATGGCATATCAGACTAAGGATTGGTATGACATTTTACCAACTATACTTTTAGGTTTACGAACATCGTTTAAGGAAGATCTTAATTGTTCACCAGCTGAAATGGTCTATGGAACTACAATTATGCTACCAGGTCAATTTTTTACAGAAGACAAAATGGAGATTGTTCAATCTGACTTCGTCAAGACGCTAAGAGATCATATGACATCTATTCGTCCAACAGCTACTTCAAATAATAGTAAAGAAAAAGTTTTTGTGCAGAAAGAGTTAGAAACGTGTTCTCATGTATTTCTGCGTAATGACACTGTACGTAGTTCACTTACACCGCCGTTTGATGGTCCATTTCAAATTGTTCACCGAGGCGAAAAATTCTTTAAACTTTTAGTTAATAACAAGGAAGTCACAGTAACTATCGATCGATTAAAAGCAGCTCATTTCACCACTTCACCAACCGAAGTTAAGAATTCTTCGCTACAAAAAGCCAACAGCTTTTCACAGCCATCAGCTTATCCAAATACCAGATCAAGAAAACAAGTCAGATTTCAAGACCAGTGTATATTAAACCCTAATTGAAAAGTACTTTTTTAGAATAAGTTTTTTAATATAAATTTTAATTAAAAATAACATAATGAATATTACGTTGAACTATTTACCCTACCTAGTATCAACTAAAAGGGGAGTACTGTAGAGTGCTACACCTTATGTTATTTTTGGTTGGAATTTGGTTAGTAAGTAGGCATTTGAAATTAAAACTACTTAATTGTAAATTTCATATTTTTGATTAAATTAAAATAGTAACCTTTGAAAAATGTAAAAAATAAAAGAATTGTAAAAATGTTTTAGAAAAATATAGATTCTCGGCTAGAGAGGTTAACTTAGTAAAATTCTTTTAATTAATTTCAAGTTGGGAAATATTTTCCCACACATTCTTATAGCTTAACTAGCTGTACCCGGCCACGTGTTACTGTGGCTCAGTCTGGTTAAATGGAAAAGAGAAAGCCCACGTTTCTAATATGTTTAATTTCACAATGTTTGTGGGTATATAATATTTTTTGTTGTTCCATTCTATGTGCAGATATAGAGATAGGCTGGTTTGCCGACTCTAGAACACCCAACATATAATTGTCCATATGAGAAACAATCCGTGTCTAGATCTAAACCGCACAATTCTAAAGATTGACCCTGAGCTTTGTTGATGCTGATTGCAAACTCCAATTGAATTGGGAATTGTAATCTCCTAAATTAAAATGTCGATTGAGCAATTACAGTTAATGTTTGCCTGAAATCTTCTGAAAACAATATTAATGCGTTCGTAAATGGTCTGATATTTCCATGCAAATCTTGCAACGACCGATCAAGTGAGCCTTTGTGCATTCATCCCAAATAATAGGTTTTCATTTCTAGTATTTTTTTCCCATGCCGATCGCTTTGAAATGTTGTCCGTGGGAGTTTCAATAAATTGCATGTTCAATAGCAATTTCAAAGTGGAATGGGCAGATCTTCCACCGTGTAGCAATGTCGTAACTATTCTGGGCGGCGCAACAGTTAAGGTTATGTCATTTTGGGATCGCATTGCTGCCAGAATCAATCTAATTAGGTTTACCAGTTCCTGCTGGCGCATAAGAAGAAGATTTATCCAACCACGTTATAGACAGTTTTCATTATTTGATCGTAAATGCCTTTTGCTTAAACGTTACCTTAGGAATACTTGATTGCACATATGGCAAAAGATCACCCGTGTTGCAATTTTGTTCACGACGCAATTCTATATCGAACAAAGCAGCAGCATATAGATTCGGTGATGGCATCCCCAATTGATTGAGAGCTTTGTTCGCGATTTCTAAGCACAAATCTACATTCATTATCAACACTTCATTGTAGATTTCTGCTATGAAATCTATGCTCATATTTGAATTTCTCTTGTGTGCGACGGAAAATATCTTCAGCCATGTGCGATTTATATTTCTCCCATAACTGTGTTGGAAATGAAGGAGAGCAGACGGTCAATAGGTTTCAAATGATGCACGAATTAGATTTGGATGTGATGTGTTGCACGCTTCATTAATGCATACATCCCACTATCGGTTGTTCTCCAATAAATTCAGAGCTTGACATGCACTGCGGAAAGTGGCATGTGTAACACCGTTGAAAATTCTCAATTGGTGGAAAGGATGGACCGGGCACATTTACCAACAGCATGCGATGAATCATTCATCTTGATTGGGATGCACGGTGTGCAGTCTGCGTTCATTCTGTTGAGAACGAGGCAGATTTGAAACTGCAGAACGCGAATGCCCTGCGGCTTCCTCAGCACGTATTTGAGTCATTCTTTGTCTGTTTTGTTAGTTCGCTAATCCCCGTTCTTCCTCAATTTTATTTGCCTTTCTGCTTCCTTTATCAGAGGACGACGACCTAAGTTTCATCTTCTGCGAAGCAGGTGAACTAAAGCAGATGGCACTGATTCCAACGATTCTACGAAAAAGCGAACAGAAAACCTAATTTCCCAACAAAGCTATAAAAAACGAAGAAAAAATGTCTTTTTCCAACAATGCTACGAAAAACGAAGAAAAATCGTTGTTTTTCAACGACGCCATCAAAGACAAACAAAGGAACTGAGAAGTGTTAGGGCCACTGAGTCTCATGATTTTAAAGGTCATAAGAGGGTACCAGCGTTGTCGCTGTCAAAGAAAATTCTTTGAGCACCAAATTTCCAACGATGATAATGAAAACGGAGATATGAAAAGAATTCTCAAATCAACAATGCCAAGAAAATTGAAGAAAAAGCAGTAAACCAAGAAAAAATGATACTTTCCAACGATGCTACGAAAAACTAATGAAAAGTGTTATTTTCCAACGATGCTACGAAAAAAGGAAGAAGAAATGTCTTTTTCCAACGATGCTATGAAAAATGAAGAAAAATCGTTGTTTTTCAACGATGCTATGAAAAACGAAGGAAAATGTTACTTCCGAACAATGCTACGAAATGGCGAAGAGAAAACGAAATTTTCCCCGACGATGTTACGAAAAAGTAGAAAAACTGATACGTACCAACGATGCTACGAAAAACTAAGAAAAAGTGTTATTTTCCAACCGATGTTACGAAAAATGAAGAAAAATCGTTGTTTTTCAACGACCCTATCGAAGGCCAAGAAAGGGAATATAAAGTGGTAGGGCAACTGAGTCTCATGATTTTTCAGGTCACAAGAGCTGACCAGCACTGATGCAGTCAAAGAAAATTCTTTGAGCGCCAAATTTCAAACGATGCTACGAAAAACGAAGAAAAAATGTTATTTTCCAACGATGCTACTAAAAAACGAAGAGAAAATGTAATTTTCCAACGATGCTATGAAAAGTGAAGAAAAATCGTTGTTTTTCAACGACCCTATCAAAGGCCAAGAAAGGAAATGAAAAGTGTTAGGGCCACTGAGTCATAAGAGCTTACCAGCGTTGTCGTCAAACAAATTTCTTTGAGCGTCAAATTTCCAACGATGATAATGAAAACGAAGATATGAAAAGAATTTTCAAATCCACGATGCCAACAAAACTGAAAAAACAACCAGTAAACGAAGAAAAGATTTTATTTTCCAACGATGCTATGAACAACGAAGAAAAATGGTATTTCCGAACAATGCTACGAAAAAGCGAAGAGGAAATGAAAAGTGTTAGGGCCACTGAGTCTTTTGATTTTACAGGTCATAAGAGCTTACCAGCGTTGTCGTTGTCAAAGAAAATTCTTTGAGTGCCAAATTTCCAACGATGATAATGAAAACGAAGAAATGAAAGGAATTTTCAAATCACCGATGCCAACAAAATTAAAGAAAAAGCGTTAAACGAAGAAAAAATGTATTTTCCAGCGATGCTACGAAAAAGCGAAGAGGAAATGAATAGTGTTAGGGCCACTGAGTCTCATGATTTTTCAGGTCATAAGAGCTTGCCAGCGTTGTCGCTGTCGTAGAAATGAAAAAACAAAAACAAAAGTTTTTTTCACAAATATTCAGTTTTTTTTTTATTTGCAGTAAAAAAACGAAACATCGGAAGAAAAAAAAATCTTTTTCGCACTACATATAGCTGCCTGCGTGCTTTCTCGTTCAAAGCAAATTATGAACTGAAATATTCAATATTATTTTGTGTGGGGATGACATCATTAATATCGATGCATGAATAATCACTATCTTGTGTATACATGAAGTATATTTGGTATATTATTGGTATATTCTCGCTGCAAGTCGGCGACTTTAAAAATGCTTGTGTCTTTGTATTAGTGATGAATTCATTTAAATGATTTTTTAAAATTATCAGGTATAACATAGGTAAATTGTAAGTATGTAAGAACCCATTCGTGTTCCAAACACAGGGTCTACATTGGCCAATATTTCTGGTATACCAATTGGCTTACCAGAAATAAAATACTACCAGTTTTTTTTTACGTGGGCCAATAGTGGTATACCAATTCAGTATCTAACATGCCGTTGAACCGAGAACAAAAAATAAAAATAGCCAAAATATTGGCTTTAATGTGTCGAATTCAATTCTGTGGCAATATCTTCCCATGCCCTTTTTTTAAAATCAATTTTTCTATATTTTTCTTCTTTTTCTCGAAACATTTATCAATTTGATAATTTCACTTCTCAAAAATTTAGTTTCCGCCATTTTATTAAATGGAAATGTCAAAAATTGGTATACCAGCGCTGGCTACGACAATGGTATACCAGAATTGGCATACCAAAAAAATTGGTATACCAACAGGGTGTCTACACTAGCTTTTTAGCAACCAACTTTGCTGGTATGCCAGAAATATTGGAAAATGTAGGCCCTATGTAACGAATGTTCTATAAAAATTTCAAGCCAATCCATCAAGGATTTTCGGAGATTATCGATTTTGTACAAACGTACAGAAACGATTTTATTATATTTATATATATAGATAATAAAAAAGTTGTCCCCGCACATCATTTATAAACTTTGCAGTAACAAAAATCTGAACTGAATAAATAATTATAGAATTGAAAATAAAAATTGTTCGCCAATTTTTGCATACTTTATTTAGAAAAATAGAATCTTATTGTACCGCTAAAGAAAATAAAAAAAAACAAATAAAAAAAGAATAGTGTCCTTGATACATTTTTTTAATTTCTTGAATCAATCGGAGAAAATACAAAATGTATATCAGTTCCTAATAAAATTACATTCTCCCCTACCGACTACATCCTCGCGAGGGTGGGGCGGGGGTTGGCGGGCGAGGCGAGAAGGGGTGGAGCCCCCTAGTCATGACAAAAATAAGTTTTCCAGCGTACATTTACCTTGTCTCAAATTCTTTAAAATTTGGTAAAAAGATTATTGAATTTTGTAAACAGAAAAGGAACCCAAAGTTTCGGAGAAAAGTTTGGGATTGCGAACAAATTGCGATGCAAATTTGTCTAATCCAATTTTAAGGCCAAAAAGTAGACAAATTTCTTTCGTAATAGTTAGTCATTTCTTTCCGATAAGTTGAGAGAATTTTACATTAAATGGTGTACATTGGTTATCATTGCATATACAATTTTTTGAGATAGAAAAATAAATGTAAAATCGCTGAATTGCTAAAATGTTGTGAAATACACTATATTTGAAATTAGGCCTCGTTACAAGAGATGACTCAAACTGTAATTTCTAAAGAACAGGAACAGTTTGTTTTTTCAAAAAACTGTGATTTTTGCTTGTCCTTTATCACAGCCAGTGATTTATATGTGATTGATATGTTCTTTTTACTTTCCCGATAAACGAATGTTTTTAGGAAAGTACTATAATCGTGCGAAAACCTAACTTTTGATCTAGGAGGGCTAGGAAGATAAAAATAAGTGCAAAATCCGTTTCGTCAAAAATAATTAGCTCCATGTCCGCCCGTCCGTCCGTCCGCTTTTTTAAATCGTTAATAAAATCTGAACGGATGGTCCGATTTCCATGAAACTTTCAAAATTTTGGTGTTGCATCACATGCCAGATGGTGTTATATTCTGGGCGAAATTAATATATGGCAACACTATTTAGTAATGCTTTTTTTGTCTAAAAACGACAAAATTTTGTCCGCACGGTTCAGACTAAACTTTTGGGCCAATTTTGATAAAATTTAAATTCTGATTAGTTTTTGGGCCATATTCGTCTATGGCAACACTGTCTAAAAATACATTTTGCGCAAATATAGTCTATTTTTGCACTTGTTGTAAAACCGAAACTGCTCGTCCAATTTAGATGAGATTTGCACAGTTTGTGTACTAAGATGGAAAACAAAACATATTAACTTTTCAACGGAATTTACATCTGGCAACACTAATGCGCAAAACTTTTTTAACAAAATGTTGTGGTGGAAATATAGAAACTTCCCTAATTTGGTTAATAATAGTCGGATTTTAATGAAACTTCGAACGTGCGTTTGGAATGGACCAAGTGAAAAAATAAAGTATGTCTACCCGCTTTGCTCATTTTTTTAACTGAATTTGACTATGAATTTACCTTCACTCTTTGAAAATGAAACATTACGCGCTTTTCGTTTTTTTTTAAATATTGCTGTTGTAAGTACAATACGTGCGTATATGTACCAAAAACGAACAGTGTCTTTTGGTTAGTGAAAAGTGAATCATTTTTGGTCACATCGAAGAGTCCTCATACTTTTCTCTATCCAAAAACAAGAATCACGATATTTCATATTTTATAAAAAGTCAAATTTGTTTACTTCGAATCGCTCAACTAATTTAATTCACAAATCAAGGTGAAACTTTTTATGTGTTCATATGTATAATAGATGTCGCTACTGTATCATCACTAGCAGGCGAGAAATTTTTAATACACTTAGGCCCGGTTTGTTCACTCTTGATCAAATCTGTGATTAGGTAATCACAGATTTTGCTTAATCCATGATTATGAATCTGTGATTAACGAAACGCGTTTGTTCACTTTTTTTTCACCTTGATTACCAAACCATAGATTCTTCCATTTTTCCAGTGGTTTTCCATTGTTTTCCAATGCATCTGTCAAATTTTAATCCATGATCAATTTAAATTTTTGGATTTTTAAATAATTGATTTCGGCAATTATTTAAAATGTTTTTATTATTTATTAATTTTGAGTAAATTTAATATAAATTTGAATTTGTGTAATAAAATTGTTTACATAACAGGCTAATTGACAAGTCCCCGGCCTGACACATAGATGGCGGTACTAGAATTAAATCCATATGATTTTGAGTTAGCCCTAACCTTCAAAAGACGCGTGTATAAATTTGACAGCTGTCGGATCATTAGTTTGTGAATTATAGCATTTTGAGTAAAGCAACTTTTGTTATTGTGAAGAAAATGGATAAAAAGGAATTTCGCGTGTTGATTAAACATTGCTTTATGGCCAAAAAAAATACCGTTGAAACGAAAACTTGGCTTGATAATTATTATCCGGACTCTTCACCTTCGAAATCACCCGTTGGAAAATGGGGTGCCTTTTTAAATCTGGTCGTACAAGCCTTGAAGACGATCCATGTCAAGAACATCCAAAAAGTGTACCAACAACAGAAAAGATACAAAAAATACAGGATATGGTTTCGGAAGACAGACGAGTGGGTGTGGATAAGGTAGCTGACACCCCAGGCATCTCATATAGACCACTACATCACATCTTAGCTGAAGTTTTAGGTTTCAAAAAGCTCTGTGCAAAGTGGCTGCCGCATTTCCGAAAAATGGAACAAAAACACATGCAAATGCGACTTTCTCAAGAACATTTGGAGCATTTTTCAAAGGATAAAGTGGATTTTGTACGCGGATTCATCACTATGGATGAGACTTGGGTCTATCACTATGATCCTGAGTCGAAAGCAAAATCAAAAAACCGATAATTCGGCTCCAAAACGGGTTAAGGCCCAAAGATCAGTGAAGAATGTTATGGCATCAGTTTTTTGGGATGCAAAAGGAATTTTGTTGGTGGATAACCTCCAAACTGATAAAACAATAAACTCAGATTATTACTGAAAGCTTTTGGACTAATTGGATGTAAAAATTCGTGAGAAAAGACCTGGTTTAAAGAAGAAAAAGTCATTTTTCACCAAGACAATGCACCGTGTCACAAGTCGATAAAAACGATGGCAAAAATACATGAATTGGGCTTCGAATTGCTTCCGCATTCACCGTATTCTCCAGATCTGGCCCCCAGCGACTATTTCCTGTTCTCAGATCTCAAAAGAATGCTTGCTGGGAAGAAATTTTCGTCGAATGAAGAGGTGATCGCCGAAACTGAGGCCTATTTTGAAGCAAAGGACAAATCGTACTACAAAAAGTTGGAGGGTCGCTATAATCAGTGTATCACCCTTGAAGGGAATTATGTTGAATAAAAAAAACGAATTTTGCAAAAAAATGTGTTTTACTATGGTAGGCCGGGGACTTTTCAATTGACCTGTTATTACATAAAATGTACATGATATGGTTTTTGCATGAAAATGAAATGAAAGGACACAAGGAGACAAAAATCTTTTTTAATTGAGCGCATTATTCTTTAAATTCATTTTCTAAACACATTCATGGGCAGCAAATCTGGATAATATGTGGAAAGTATATAAAAGGGATTTCGAACCCAAAAATCCGTGTCGAATGATTAATGACTTGTTAGAATTGGCGATTTGTTGAATATCGCGAAATTGTTTCTGATTTATTTATTTCGTTTATATTCCTTTTGATTAGACAATATGAATTCAATTTTATGAATTTAATAGTACTTATTTAAAGCAATAAAAAAAAATTAAATTAACTTAAAAAATGTTCAATCATATCATCGGTATTTTAACAATAATTTGTCGAAAATTCAATATCAAGTGAAATTTTCGAGGCTTCGTATAGAAAGGACATAATTAATAATAATAATTGCACTCCATTTCTTGCTATTTTATTATTATTAATTTTGTATCACTCAAAATTTTCACTGAATGTTGTTATATGAATGTCAAAATGCAATGTCAAAATACAATGTCAAAAGTAAAACGCAGTCTGATAACCAAGCATGAACAAACGAAATTCCAGTAAATCATGGGGAAAATGGCGTTAATCACGGAAAATCGGCTGATTAACGAAATCATGGATTAACTAACCTAATCATGGATTCTCTAATTAAAATTTTGGTGAACAAACGCAATCCATGATTAACTACTGGAATAATCATGGATTAAAGTTGATCAAGAGTGAACAAACCGGGCATTAATATACGAGTGTTGGCGGTTTTTAGAGATTTGATTTTAAGTTTTATTTTCACACATACATATACCATATTTTTCATTAAATTCTTTCCCACAAAGCTTTCTTTTAAAAAAATTTTTACATAATTCCAAAATTTGCATAATTTTTATAAAATGTGAAATATTACGAGTCGTTGACATGTCGTTATAAATTTACATCATTCGTAAATCTTCTTCCATGATATGTGATTATTATTTCCAAAGTTAAAACCTTGCTTCTTTTTTAGTTCACTTTCATGTATTACATATTTAGCGGGGGCTTTAAATATTACACCTTTGCGGTAAAAATGATTTTTAATATTTCGTAATCTTTTTAAGGGATATCCAATTTAATTTAAAATTCTACTATCGTAATAAAACGTGTTTTCTTAAATTTTTATTTATTCACATTAGATCAGAAGGCTTAGGTATGGCGATCTGAATTATTTAAAAGAAATCCGAAACTCATGGACGTGTGTTTGAAATTAACGTTTGTTTGTACCAAAGTACGCCCAGGATCGTTGCCGTTCAAAATTGTCTATAGCACCTTTTTTATGAAAATTTATAAAACAAACCTATTTCAACAGTTTTTTTTTCCTCAAAATGACGTGCTTATATACTTAATATCAAAAGCAAAATATTTACTCTCCTGAATTTAAGTTAACAGTCGTAGTATCTCGCCGACAGATGGGCATTATTTCGTAGTTTTCTGAGAGCAAAATTATACTATAGAAAGGAAATGAAAATTAGGCACTTCCAGAAGATTTATATACAACATTTTCCAAATCTATCTATGCGAAAACTGGATTAGTTTTTAATTCTATTCTTTTTTCTTAGTTATTAGAATAACCCTAGATATTCCAAAAACTAATTGTATAAAAGTTAAATTAACTTTACTAATGTCAAAACCCTGGGCATTTGATTCGTTTCCGTCGTCGACCGTTCTGTGGTGCATAATTTTAAATAATTCCCCAAAACTCAAAGAACATCTAGTAATCTTTAGCGGTATTTTCTCAATAGGGGAAGTTGTGTCAATTGCGTCATTGAAAATTTGTCACAGAAAAACGATATTAGCCGCCAGTTGACGGTTTTTTAAATGATATAGATGAATCAATTTTAACCTATGGTTTCGGGGTAATAACAAGAGATCATTCCAAGGAAGATTCCTTAATACAGTGGTTCTTAACCTGTTTGTACTCGCGGCCCACTGAAGCAAATTTTGCATAATTTGGCGGACCCCGGACAAACTTTTCACGGACCCCCAGGGGGCCGCGGCTCACTGGTTAAGAATCACTGCCTTAATGTATTACGTATGAATCTATATTGAGCCCACGCCAAGCCATCAATTTGAAACTGGTGCTAAGGATATCACACTTGACTCGTATACTCTAGCATAGGTCTAACCCAGCTGATTTAAAGGTTCTTTGGTAATGGGAGGATCGGAGAACTCTCCAGATCATTTTTTTCAGAAAAACTAATTTCGAAATATTGAATGAATTCTTATGGCAGATGGCAAGTAGAAGCGGGAATGGTTGGAAGCCCGAAAACAATTTACATAAATAAAAAATGAATCATTCAGAAAACTTCTACATGTGCTTCAAAGGCAATTCCACAAAGTGAACTTGAACACGCATTTGAATTACTATTAAATCGTTGTAAAAACTGCATTGAAACAGAATGTTACTACTTGGAATAAAGAAAAAGAGAAACATGAAAAATATGGCTTCTTCTGATTTTTATAGCAAGTGTCACGGAATTTTATTGTGTAACTGTGTATACTGCTTACATTGCAAAAATATGAAAATTCAATTTATGAAATAAATAAAATTATGAAAATATGTTTGTATAATAAAATCTACCATGCAAAAACAAAAGTACAAAATAAATAGCCTCAGGTTCAGTTCATGCTCAAACCAATTCCCAAGATATATTAGTATTATTATTATATTCTAATTATGTAAAAATTCTTATTGTAAAAGTTTTTGTTACATAATTCTTACGATTTCAAATGCTTCAAAGTTTCGGGTTTTTGCATATTACATATTATACTAGAGGCACACATAGGGTATTCATACCATAGTTTAAGGATACTATGGCGTATACCATATGTGTGTCGTCGAATACTAGCCGAATACCATTTCAACTACGTAGCATAAATCTGGTATTTAAATTCGAAAAAGTACGTGGTATTCCCTTTTTTACTTAATTTTTTAGGCCACCGTAATCTATTCTTTAGTGATTGTCGCGCCTTTTTATTGAAGCGGAAAATAGCGAATGTAATTTTGTAGGTAAACTGAGCAATTGACACACGTTTACACTTTTTTTTTGAAAATTTTATTTTAAAAAAATGGAAAAAGTAAAGAAAAAACGCAAAATTTTATCGGTGAATGAAACCTCAAAATTTATAGATCTTTGTAGGAATCATATAGAGGATTTACGAGGAACGAAAAGAAATTCCCATATTCTCGCTGAAATGGCAGAATTTCAGACAAATACTATGTTTGATGTGTGTCAACGCCTTTTTATACCATGGCACAAGGCTATACTGTAGTATCGATACTAAGGTATGAATACCCTATGTCTGCCGCTACTATTACATTCAATTACATTTAATTTAGTTTACTTTTTAAATATATGGTTAACGTGCTCACAACTTTTTATTTATCCAAATTGTTGTCTTAATTGTATTTTGTTTCTTTAAAAAAAAAAAACTTGAAATAAAATTCCTTTCGGCAAATTATAAAATTATAATAAGAAGAAAGAAATTAATAAACTGAAGAAAATAAAAGAAGCTATACTGCAAAATCGCAATAAGAACTTCTATACATATCGATCAAATGATTTCATTAAACAATTGCTGTATTTTATTGGGAACTAGCTGTACCCGGCCACACGTTGGCCGGGATCAGTCTGCTTAAATGGAATTAGCTGGAAATTTCATCTAAGATTTTGTTAAATTCAGCATTTTCATTTTTAAATGCCTTTTTTGGTTTTAAGGTTTCAAAAAAATGAGACTCTAAGTATTAAATGTCTTTCGGCATTGGGTTTTAAAAATTTTACGCCAATTAGTAGAAAGTAGATTATAATTTTATAATTTCATTTTTTATGTTTTAAACAAACTTGATTTTTGAAATAAAAAACGCAAACATTTTTTCAATTCGAATGTTCCCCCATACATGAGCATACAGCCCATTTAGAGTATTGTGCCTCCGAATTCATATTTTCAATGGAAACGCAAGCAAGCGGCGGCATAAACCCTTTTTCTGCGATATCATTTTAGCTCGTATTATCAATTTCAGAGGGGAAAAAATTTATGTTTGTTTCTTAAGTTTCATATATTTTGTATGAAAATGGGCGAATTTTAATTATTGCTGTACAAAAAAAAGTTTTTATAGGCTTTATTTAATTATAATTAATCAAACAGAAATGATGTTAATTCATAATTTAGTAAAAAATTTGTTTTTTTGAATCAAGTTTGAATCCCACTTTCTTTTTATTTAAATTAATACGAAAACTGCCAGTGACAGTCATTTTTTGCTCAAAATAGGGACAATTCTTAAAATTCGTCGATGTTTTTGAAAATTCAGCATTTTCAGTTTTAAATTTTTTTTTGTTTTAAGGTTTCCAGAAAATATGTATGAAATGGCTTTCGGCTATGGGTTTGAAAAATTTTACGCCAATTAGTAGAGCTGTAATTTGCTCGTTACATTTCAATAAAGAGTATTGTTTAGATTTAAAACTGCAAGAATATACTTTGCATAAAATACTACTATAATTTTGAACCGACTTTTTTTGTTAAATTTAAATCTAGTATTCATTGTTTTTCAATAAGTTATTTTGTTTCATCACAGAGTATATAAACACAGGAATTTTTATATATAAAATTTGTGTACGCTGTGTTTTCCTATCCGTGTGTAAAAAAAATCCCTAAAGTTAACATAGTAGAACGTGTGATTTTTATTGGAGGAATGGGACGCGATCTTCATTGTGATTTATTCCCCCAAAAAATTTCTGAAACATTTTGAAGCACCAATTAACTACAAAAGAGCATGGCTGGTTTTCAAAAGCAAAAAAAATATGGTCTTATACAGGGTGACACAAAATGAACGTTTTGTATTATTTAGGAGCCATTAAGTCCCTTGCAGTATGCGCTGTTGTTTCATCTTGTTGGAACCAAATCGTGGTTTTCCACAGCTGGCCTAAAAATTTCCCAACATCTTCCGATATTGAGCACTATTAATGGAAACTGCAACACCGTCTTTATTTTCGAAGGAATTTGGACCAGTGATCCTCTCAGACGATACACCGCACCAAACAGTACACATAAGTGGGTGTAACTGTCGTTGATGAAATGCTCTTGGATTCTCTGTAGCCCATATCCTGCAGTTCTGCTTGTTTATAAAACCGTTTAATTGGAAATGGGCTTCAATGCTCATTATCAAATTGTTAAAACAATGGACCGTTCATGTTCAAAATAAAGTTGGATGATTTTGGTTCGTTGCTCGATTATGTATTGTTCCATTTCACATTCCCCATTACAAAATCCTGTAATAACATTTTTAAAAAAATTGAACAAAAAATTATCAATAATTCACTCTACAACATTTTGCGCCACCCTGTCTTTCCTTTTATTTGATCTATATTTCTTTTAAATGCAATCTCAAAGACGAGGGGGACAACGTTTGCGGAGACAGGTGTTTGATTTTTTGGCAATATGAAAATATTTTTGGTGATTTGATTCCATGAAAAATATATTTCAATATAATTTCTGGTAGAGTTTCTGGACAAGTGATGTTTTAAGGCAGAGGGGAACACATTTTTTAGAAATACTCTTTTTGTGTTGTATTATCACAGATTGTGTGGTTTTTTTTAAAAAAATTTTAAAATCAATGTGCCGATCTGTGAATACATTTTCTATAAAACAAAATTATGAAAGGTCAGTTTTTTAACCGATTTTTTTGACCGTTATATTTTTAAGGCATTAATTCCTTTTCAGAATCATTTATGGAGAATATTTTTTTTATATGATTATCTCTTTGCAGTTTAGAAAATAATTTTTATAGTTGCATGAGCTTTGCGTAAATTGAGTTGTGTTTGATTGCTTATAAATCAATTATATTTTGTGTTGTTGCTTCAATTACTTTTAGCAATTTGTTATTTTGGTGTGAAAATGAATTCTCATAAATATCAAAAGTGTAGTGTAGCTGGTTGTGGAAACGAAAAAAAAAATACTCCCGGAATTCGCTATTATAATTTTCCTTCTGATGAAGCTACGAAACAAAAGTGGATTGATTTATGTCAGGTAAACCCGAACCAAACTAGGAAATTCGTCTGCTCCATTCATTTTGATGAACTTTGCTTCACCGAACGAGCAAGAAGACTTTTTAAGTATTCGAAACCGAGCTTATTTCTTCCAATTACGCGTTCGGATAATATACCTGTTGCTTCGAAAACAGCAGGTTTAAGAATACCAACACCTCCTCCAACTACTTTTTGCAATCCCTCTGTTTTTGAAACAGATGCAGTAGTCGAACCTTCCTGCAATTATTGCATCACGTCAGCGCGAAATATAAAGTTCTATATGAACAAAGTTGAAAAACTAGAGAAAGAAGTCAAATGCTTAAAACGAATGTTGAAGCATCGAACTTACTTGAGAAAAAATTTTTTTAGAAATAAAACCAGATTTAAAATTGCTCGAAAAACCAAAAAAAAAGTGATTTGCTTGCCGGAAATGACAATATTAAAACATTTTGCCAACTATTGTTAAAACAAAAAAATACTTATTCGGAAGAAGAAAAAATATTGGCACAAAGCATATACTACAAGTCGGCGGCGACTTATAAGTATATGCGACAAGTTCTGAAATTTCACCTACCGAGTTACTCGTCTTTGAATCGTTGGTTGCCAATAAAAAATTTAATTCCTGGTTTTAATTCAACCGTATTAGATTTGATTCATGCGCGTGTTAAAACAATGGACGAATTATCTCGCAATGCTATTCTGGTTTTTGATGAAATCTCAATTAGAAGCGATTTAAAATATAATCCCATTGAAGACCAAATCGAAGGGTTTGTTGACGATGGGTTGGGTCGTAAAAATATTCTTGGTAAGCAAATTCTTGTTTTTATGGTGCGCGGTATGTTCAAAAATTGGAAATTTATTCTAAGTTATTTTATTTCCAATAACGGAATGAGTTGTGAAACTTTGAAACCCCTTTTCTTAAAAAATATAGAAATCTGTCAAATAATGGGGCTACATATTCGAGGTACTACCTGCGATCAAGGCTCAAATAATTAATAATAATAATAATAATATTAATAATAATTTTAATTGTTGACTAAGAAAGATTTTCCTCATAAGCCTTAAGAAAAATATTTACTATATATTTCCCGATATTGCAATTTATATGCATTCCCTAAAAAAATTTTTAGCTAGCAAAAAAAACAAAAATCATAAAATCGCTTAAAAAACTGACCTCTCATAATTTTGTTTTATAGAAAATGTATTCACAGATCGGCACATTGATTTTAAAATTTCTTTAAAAAAAACCACACAATCTGTGATAATACAACACAAAAAGAGTATTTCTAAAAAATGTGTTCCCCTCTGCCTTAAAACATCACTTGTCCAGAAACTCTACCAGAAATTATATTGAAATATATTTTTCATGGAATCAAATCACCAAAAATATTTTCATATTGCCAAAAAATCAAACACCTGTCTCCGCAAACGTTGTCCCCCTCGTCTTTGAGATTGCATTTAAAAGAAATATAGATCAAATAAAAGGAAAGACAGGGTGGCGCAAAATGTTGTAGAGTGAATTATTGATAATTTTTTGTTCAATTTTTTTAAAAATGTTATTACAGGATTTTGTAATGGGGAATGTGAAATGGAACAATACATAATCGAGCAACGAACCAGAATCATCCAACTTTATTTTGAACATGAACGGTCCATTGTTTTAACAATTTGATAATGAGCATTGAAGCCCATTTCCAATTAAACGGTTTCATAAACAAGCAGAACTGCAGGATATGGGCTACAGAGAATCCAAGAGCATTTCATCAACGACAGTTACACCCACTTATGTGTACTGTTTGGTGCGGTGTATCGTCTGAGAGGATCACTGGTCCAAATTCCTTCGAAAATAAAGACGGTGTTGCAGTTTCCATTAATAGTGCAATATCGGAAGATGTTGGGAAATTTTTAGGCCAGCTGTGGAAAACCCCGATTTGGTTCCAACAAGATGAAACAACAGCGCATACTGCAAGGGACTTAATGGCTCCTAAATAATACAAAACGTTCATTTTGTGTCACCCTGTATAAGACCATATTTTATAAATAAATTTTTTTTCCTTTTGAAAACCAGCCATGCCCTTTTCTGAATAAGTAAAATATTTTTTTTTTTAATCTCTGTTTTGATTCGTCCTTCATAATTATTTAGAAATTTTTTGGGAGAATATCAGAATAAAAATGGCGTCCCATTTAATCATTTTATTCAAATTATTTTGAAGAGGTGGTAATGCGATAAATCACACACACACTCTCAATTTTGACCGTTCAATACTAATGAAACTACCGGGGCAAACTGTTCCCATACTGATATCGGATTTGGATCTTCTATGAATTCCATCTTTTTTGGTTTTATATAATTTTTCATTCAATTTTCGCATTTTGTTCAATTCAGTTCATTAAAATAAAACATCGCATTAACAAACTAAAGAGTCGTTTTTTTGACTTTAAAATTTTGTTAACACCATCAATTCGCATTTATCGCATCATTACAATCTTTAAAAAGGCTTAAAGATTCACCATTGGTCCTTCGACACCGGATACAATCGGTAACATTTATACAAAACATTTTGCCAATTTATACACGCAGTTTCGAACATAAATTAAACTTGTAAAAGCTTTGGTGCCGGTGACGGTATTTCGGTACGGTTTTGCATATTTTATAGTTTTTATCATCCATCCTAAGCCATTCGTATCAAAACTGAAGTTCAGAGAAAAAAAATGGAACCTATTAAAGGGTTAAAGGTAAAGCGTGGAAGTCTTAAAGGTCGGATGACAAAAATGCAGACATATCTGCAAAAGTATGGAGATAGTGCAACCGAATTTGAAATTAAAACAAAATTGGGTCTGTTGGAAGGTTACTTCCAAAGTTTCAATGCAATAAAAGAAGAATTGGAGCAGCTTGAACCTTCCGATGAAGTTTCTACAGAGACCGACACATTTGAAGATAATTATTTTGACATTAAATCAAAATTATTGTGCCTAATTAATAACAAAGCACCAGCAAATCCTGGTTTTATTGCATCACCACCCACATTATCTACAAGAATCAATTTGCCGAAAATAGAATTGCCAACTTTTTCTGGATCTCCTATTGACTGGCTTGATTTCATTGGCATTTTTACTGATCTAGTTCATAAAAATCAAACTCTTAGTGACTCTGAGAAATTCCAGCATCTGAGAAAATGCCTTTCCGAAAAGGCTTCTGATGAAATTAAAGGTATGGAAAATACTTCTCAAAATTATCATAAGGCATTAGCATGGTTGAAAGCACGTTACAACAATAGAAGGTACATATAGTGTTCAAGCACATCTAAACGAACTTTTCAAGTTAGGGCATATCTAAATTTGATTCCAAAAACTTACGTGAAACAAATGATATGATTAATTCAAATATGAGATCGTTACTTTCTTTAGGCAACAAGGAACAGATTGCAGATTCAATTCTACTCCATTTCGTTGTCAGTAAGTTAGATGCTACTACTTTCAACAAGTGGGAAGAAGAAGTGGCATCTAAATCATCACAAGCAAGCAAATTAGATGAACAAAATACAAATACCGAAGTCGATTTTTGTTATTTTCCACCATATGAAGATTTTTCGAAATTTCTAGAAAGGAGATGTCAGACTATGGAAATCTTTGAAGCCAATCATGGACAACATTTACAACCAATTCGAGCTGGCAAATCCCACAACCAAATCTCGAATTCGAAGTCGAAAACATCAAAATCAGCATTTGTCATAGCAGCTACTCCAACAGTATCTACAAATTCTTGCATTTTTTGTTCGCAAGGTCAACATTCGCCTTCTCGATGCCCAACATTCGTAAGTTTGACTCCAATCTCTAGACTTCAAGAAGTGAAGGGGCTCAAACTATGTATCAACTGTCTTAAACCTGGACATATGATGCACACATGTAAATCCAGCAAGTGTCAATAATGTTCTAAAAATCATCACACTTTATTGCACATGAATGTTGATGCCACATTAAACCAAACAAGAGGTAATAATTCGTTAGGAACTCGATCACTCGCAGTTCAAAATATTACAGCACCACTTCAAAATACTATTGATCGTCATAACAATAGAGGTACATTCGATCCTATTACAATATCATCAAATAATGCTCTTTGTAGCTCCACTCAAGCAATATTACAAAAGGCATCACAAGTCAAACATATTATTTTAGCTACAGCTCGTGTAGGTATTCTAGACTCCAGAGGTTCTTTGGTAACATGTAGAGCACTTCTAGATTCAGCTTCTCAACTCAACTTCATATCAGATCGACTCGTTCAGCAACTGGGTATTGATAAGAAAAGATCCGAGCTTCCAATTTCTGGTATAGGAAATGCCAGTGTAAATGCAAAATATCGCACCACTATTTCGATAAAATCTCAGCAAAACAATTATTCAACAAATTTGGATGCTGTGATCCTCAAAAGGATTACTGGTAATCAGCCTCATCATTACTTTGATATTGCGGATTGGAACATACCTAAAAATATAAGACTAGCAGATCCAACTTTCGATCAACCGCATGGGATTGATCTACTTATAGGAGCGAGCTTATTTTTCGATCTGCTCTGTATTGGACAAATAAAGCTCGGAAAAAATCTTCCAGTTCTGCAAGAAACTCTTCTTGGCGGGATCGTGTCAGGTACAATTTCAACACAAAACAATAATTCACTTTGCACTAGTCTACTTAGTAATGTAGATCCAGATGAAGAAACAAGCAAAATCGTTTCAAAATTTTGGCAATTAGAAAATCCTAAGGGTCCTGAAATTAGTAATTCGCCTGAAAGACTTTTTCAAGCAGACAGTCAAACGATCTGAGTCAGGGCGTTATATTGTTCGTTTACCCTTTCGCAAGACTCCAAGCATTTTAGGAGATTCTTATTCGATTGCTCTTAAACGTTTCTACAATATTGAGAAGAGGTTAAATAAATCACATCAATTGAAACATGACTACAATCAGTTTATTGAAGAATATAAACAATTAAATCATTTAGAGGAAATATCACATGAGAGTCTTCAGTCACCATTTTACTTTTTACCACATCATGCAGTTTTTAAAGAAGAGAGTAGCAGTACAAAACTTCGTGTTGTTTTTGATGGTTCCTGTAAAACGACCACAGGCAATTCTCTTAATGACATTCTGATGGTGGGGCCAACTATACAAATGATCTATTTTCAATAATTTTACGCTTTCGACTATATCGATACGTACTTACTGCAGACATTGTGAAAATGTATCGCCAAATTCAGGTTGATATTCGTGATCGAAAGTTTCAATGCATTCTTTGGAGAAGCAATCCTGAAGATACAATCAAGATATATCAACTATCTACAGTTACATATGGTACTGCACCTGCTGCCTATCTCGCTATTCGCTCGATGATACAATTGGCACAGGATGAATCAAGTAGGTTTCCCAATGCATCAAGAGTTCTTCGCAGTGATTTCTATGTTGACAATTTGATGACTGGTGCAGATTCTTTATTAGAACTTGAGGAAATTAAGAATCAAGTAACATCGTTGTTGCTGCTCGGTAAATTTCCACTTAAAAAATGGTGCAGCAATCATCCAGATATTCTTTCTCATACACCTCAAGAAGATCGAGAGAAATTCATGCTAATCAATAACGATAACGTCATAAAGGCCTTAGGATTAATATGGAATCCTACCACGGACAACTTTTCATTCGTGTACTCTCAAAAGGGCACAAAGAGTCAATCATTCACCAAACGTTCCATTCTTTCGGAAGTTGCCAAATTTTTTGACCCACTCGGGCTTATAAATCCTGTGATAGTTTTGGCAAAAATATTCTTGCAACATTTGTGGAAAATTCAACTTGCTTGGGACGAAAGTTTGCCTGAGCAATTGCAGAATCAGTGGACTTCATTTCGACAGTAATTAGAGCTTCTAAATGATCTTAGAGTTCCTCGATATGCAGTTGTACCTGGATCAAATCTAGAACTTCATGGTTTTGCGGACGCTAGTGAAAAGGCGTATGGAGCTTGCTTATATCTTCGAAGCGTAGATTTATCAGGAAATTACAATTCCTATCTTTTATGTGCGAAATCAAGAATTGCACCGCTTCGACAAACGTCTCTTCCGAGACTGGAGCTGTGCGCGGCTCTTCTTCTATCTGAACTTCTAGTGAGAACGTTGGAATCTACTCACTTAGAGATCAATAAGGTATTCTGCTGGTCGGATTCCACAATCGTATTGGCATGGATCGGCACTGCGTCATATGAACTCACCACTTTTGTCGCCAATAGGGTTGCCAAAATCCAACATCTGACAGAATCATACACGTGGAATCACGTTTTGTCGGAAAATAATCCTGCTGACCATGTCTCTCGAGGCTTACAACCTAGTCAACTTAAGAATTCAGCACTTTGGTTCAATGGACCGTCAGTTCTGCGGCAGCACCATTCAGATTGGCCACTTCAAAAGGGATTCAATAATGATGAACTACCAGAGATGAAAGCGATTAGCTTTTCATTTATCACTTCAGCTAACAATTTGGAAGATCTTATAATAAATAACAAATTTATTAATTCATATTTTCGTTTACTTCTAGTATTTGCATACGTTCGTCGCTTGATATCTAAACTAAAGGGACAGATTCATATCAAATATCATGGTCCAATAAGTCCACAAGAACTAAATGAAAGCTTGAATATGATTGTGCTGCATATTCAACGAATTTATTTAAAGGAAGATTATCAGAGTTTGTGTCAGAAGAAATCTGTGAAACATACAAGCCGTTTACGAAATTTGTCACCATTTATAGACGATGAAGGTATACTTAGAGTAGGAGGCAGATTATCACATTCGAATTTAATTTTTGACAAGAAACATCCGATGCTCCTACCTCAATCGCACCCATTTACTACTGCCTTGATCCATCATTTTCATAATACACACTTACATGCTGGTTGTCAAACTCTTTTGAATATTCTGCGCCAACGCTTTTGGATTATAAACGGAAAAAATGCACTCAAGAAAATTATTCACAGATGTATCCTATGTTTCAGAACTCGACCTTCGATCAGCAGACAAATAATGGGGGATCTTCCTCCTGTTCGCATTAAATCTTCACGACCATTTTCTGTCGTTGGAATAGACTATTGTGGTCCATTCTACATCACTCAAAAAATTCGTAGCAGATCAGCAATAAAATCGTATGTTGCAGTATTCATATGCTTCTCAACGAAGGCGTCACACCTTGAATTGGTATCAGAACTTACAACTAATGCCTTTTTACTGGCGCTAAAACGTTTTATATCCCGCCGCGGTAAATGCAGTAAAATATATTCTGATAATGCTACTAACTTCACGGGCGCTAATAACAGTCTTCGCGAGTTACGACAGCTCTTCCTTAGTCAAACGCATAACGACATTATCAGCAATTCATGTCTACAAGAAGGAATAGAGTGGAAATTTATCCCACCTCGATCTCCCCATTTCGGTGGACTATGGGAGGCAGCTGTAAAGGTCGCTAAGCAATATTTAATTAAAATGACACGAAACGTTGTTTTAACATCTGAGGAATTCTCAACTCTACTGTGCCAAATCGAAGCAATTATGAATTCACGTCCAATTCCACCTATGTCTAACGATGCTAATGACCTAGAAGCACTCACACCTGGTCACTTCTTGATCGGATCACCACTCAATTCGTTTAATGAGCCAAATATTCTCGACTTAAACATACATCGTCTAAATAGATATCAAACACTACAATTTTTGCAACAACAATTTTGGAAACGCTGGCAGCGTGATTATTTGAATCACTTACAACAAAAATCGAAAAGGCATCTTCCAGAGAAAAACATCGAAGTAGGAGATCTAATCCTTTTAAAGGACAATCTTCTTCCACCATTAAAGTGGCATCTAGGCCGAATCGTCAAAATACATCACGGAAGAGATAATCGTGTTCGAGTGGTAGCAGTTCAAACCGCCGGTGGAACTTTTACTAGAGCCATCTCCAATATATGTTTGCTTCCAAGGCAAACTGAAGAAACTGAACAACATTGAAAGTGGATCCTTTCAAGTGGGGCGGAATGTTTAGATTTAAAACTGCAAGAATATACTTTGCATAAAATACTACTATAATTTTGAACCGACTTTTTTTGTTAAATTTAAATCTAGTATTCATTGTTTTTCAATAAGTTATTTTGTTTTATATAATTTTTCATTCAATTTTCGCATTTTGTTCAATTCAGTTCATTAAAATAAAACATCGCATTAACAAACTAAAGAGTCGTTTTTTTGACTTTAAAATTTTGTTAACACCATCAATTCGCATTTATCGCATCATTACAATCTTTAAAAAGGCTTAAAGATTCACCATTGGTCCTTCGACACCGGATACAATCGGTAACATTTATACAAAACATTTTGCCAATTTATACACGCAGTTTCGAACATAAATTAAACTTGTAAAAGCTTTGGTGCCGGTGACGGTATTTCGGTACGGTTTTGCATATTTTATAGTTTTTATCATCCATCCTAAGCCATTCGTATCAAAACTGAAGTTCAGAGAAAAAAAATGGAACCTATTAAAGGGTTAAAGGTAAAGCGTGGAAGTCTTAAAGGTCGGATGACAAAAATGCAGACATATCTGCAAAAGTATGGAGATAGTGCAACCGAATTTGAAATTAAAACAAAATTGGGTCTGTTGGAAGGTTACTTCCAAAGTTTCAATGCAATACAAGAAGAATTGGAGCAGCTTGAACCTTCCGATGAAGTTTCTACAGAGACCGACACATTTGAAGATAATTATTTTGACATTAAATCAAAATTATTGTGCCTAATTAATAACAAAGCACCAGCAAATCCTGGTTTTATTGCATCACCACCCACATTATCTACAAGAATCAATTTGCCGAAAATAGAATTGCCAACTTTTTCTGGATCTCCTATTGACTGGCTTGATTTCATTGGCATTTTTACTGATCTAGTTCATAAAAATCAAACTCTTAGTGACTCTGAGAAATTCCAGCATCTGAGAAAATGCCTTTCCGAAAAGGCTTCTGATGAAATTAAAGGTATGGAAAATACTTCTCAAAATTATCATAAGGCATTAGCATGGTTGAAAGCACGTTACAACAATAGAAGGTACATATAGTGTTCAAGCACATCTAAACGAACTTTTCAAGTTAGGGCATATCTAAATTTGATTCCAAAAACTTACGTGAAACAAATGATATGATTAATTCAAATATGAGATCGTTACTTTCTTTAGGCAACAAGGAACAGATTGCAGATTCAATTCTACTCCATTTCGTTGTCAGTAAGTTAGATGCTACTACTTTCAACAAGTGGGAAGAAGAAGTGGCATCTAAATCATCACAAGCAAGCAAATTAGATGAACAAAATACAAATACCGAAGTCGATTTTTGTTATTTTCCACCATATGAAGATTTTTCGAAATTTCTAGAAAGGAGATGTCAGACTATGGAAATCTTTGAAGCCAATCATGGACAACATTTACAACCAATTCGAGCTGGCAAATCCCACAACCAAATCTCGAATTCGAAGTCGAAAACATCAAAATCAGCATTTGTCATAGCAGCTACTCCAACAGTATCTACAAATTCTTGCATTTTTTGTTCGCAAGGTCAACATTCGCCTTCTCGATGCCCAACATTCGTAAGTTTGACTCCAATCTCTAGACTTCAAGAAGTGAAGGGGCTCAAACTATGTATCAACTGTCTTAAACCTGGACATATGATGCACACATGTAAATCCATGTAAAAATTCATTTTTTAGACAAATAATGAAATTAAAACAAATAATATTTAACAAAATAAAATAAAAAGAAATAAAAATAATGGTAAAATCTGACCAAAATCAGGTATGATTCAAGATTCAAACCAATTTTCTGTTATTTTTAATATTCCAATGGAAAAAAACCTTTGATTTGCTCCATCGACAGACTGGTAGATAGTTCAATCCATCCCGCTATCCATACCTCCTATCCATCGCTAATTAGCGCCCGTTATTATCCGGCGATAAATATTTGTTTGGCAGACGCGGTTAGCATTCTCAAAAAAATACAGCAATTATGTAGGTATTTTGTTTATGTTCAAATTTATCTTTTCCCTAATTACCTACCTTTATATATTAGAAATTTTTTTTAATTCGAAAAAGTATGCAGATTTCTTGTAAAATGAAAATTTTTTTAATGTGATATGCTGTTTTATTTGTTTGGTCACTTTTCATAATTCACTTCATTCGGTCCTTATTACATCATTCGTGATACGGGAATTTAAAAAAAACGATTCAAAATTGAATTTTTAACTTGATATTCTTTTTTATCCTTTTCGTCCTTTTTGGGCTTACTTTTAATGCTACTAGCTCACGAATTTTATACGACGCAAGTTGAGCTTTATCATTTACTTTCACTAGGGCTTGTGATTCGAGTTGATTACTTTTGCATACATTTTTCGCAAGTTTGATAGGTCATTCTAAGGCTGATAACACACTGAAGCAGACAAAACAGACCAACACAGTTGTTTAGCACTAAATCAGTTTTGTTACCAATAAATACACAGAAGTATATGCGCAAAGCCACATTAAATCCGGCAAAAACAAAATGTTTTCTTGAATGTTTCGACATATAAATACACACAATCAAATCGGTCAACCCTCACTAAATCGAACAAAACAACCGCAGTCAAACTTACCAATATTTCCCCTCCATCATTTTTGTCTTAACAGAAAAATACATTAATTTAAAGCAGTCGACGCACTCTGAGAAAACAAAACAAAACAGATGTTATGAGTGTTTCGAAACGCGAAAAATCATGCCTGGTACTGTTCGATGGTATCATGTTTTTTTAGTCAAATGTCAATTATCAATATACGCGTTTTACAATTTAAATTAAAAAAAAAGTTTTTAAAAAGGTGTTGTGTAATATTTCGTCGGAATGACTCTGGCAACGTCAACTCCCGAATCACTATTAATATGGCTGGTTTTGAAATAAAAACACTTCCTTTCGCTTAATTAATTTCACCAATATTTATTAATTTCAAATCTTAACTTTAATTCTTAACTTTCTACAATACTTTTTAAATGAAACCTTTTTCAACAATACTTTCTTTTATTCAACTCGTTTCAACAATACTTTTTATATTCAACTTTTTTCAACAATACTTTCTTTTATTCAATACTTTTTATATTCAACTTTTTTCAACAATACTTTCTTTTATTCAATACTTTTTATATTCAACTTTTTTCAACAATACTTTCTTTTATTCAACTCGTTTCAACAATACTTTTTAAATTACACTTTTTTCAACAATACTTTTTAAATTAGACTCTCTAGTCGAGCTTGACTCTGTTGTTGAACTGATTTGATGAACTGCTTCTATCAACTCTATCTATGAACTGCTTCTATCAACTGAATCGATGGTCTGATTACTTATCTCACTACGTTGCTTGGCTTTTATAGGAACAAAATCCTTACGGGTGCAGAATGCATTCCGGATATTCAAATTTCAAAATGCTTTGCTTTGAATTTGAAACTTTTGTTTGTCCATTTTCAAAGTTGACTAATCAGCATTTTGTCCACTATATTTTCCCGTGGGACAATTTTCATTGTACTCGGATTTCCATGTAGACGAATTTTGTCTTAGGAATGTTCTCGAGTTTCTCTGTTATCAACTTTGAATTTGAAACCGTTGTTTTTCCATTTTCGAATTCGCGCTAATTAAGCATTTTGTCCATGCTATTTTCCCGTGGGACAATTTTCATTGTACTCGGATTTCCATGAAGACGAATTTTGTCTTAGGAATGTTCTCGAGTTTCTTTGAATACCTTCGAATTTGACACCGTTGTTTTTCCGAAATCGCGATTAAGCACTTTATCTACAATATTTTCCCGTGAGAATTGTTCCGACGAAAAGCCATTTTTGCCTACTTAGCTTAAAACCTACTTATATCTAGGGGGCGATCGGCATGACATTACATTACATTCCTTCATACCCCAACAAAAAAAATTGTATCTGCTTTTCAACAACAAAAAGGATGGTTGTTAAAAAGCATATATAATTTTTTTCAATTAATTATTTCTAAATGTCCGTTTTTCATCTTACAATATAATGTTTTGAATATATATCTTATTTTAACAATATATATATATATTTATTCATAATTAATACCAACATGCATTAGTTTTATTCAATTAATTAATTTAATTGATTATTTAACTTTTGAATTCAATTTGTATTCAAATTCATTTTCCTATTATTTTTGTTTTTCTTTACTGCATTCGCATTTGGGATAAGTTAAACAAAAATTCCTATTCACGAAAATAAATGTGCGATTGAATTACAATTTAGTAACTTAAATCCGAAAGGAAGAAAAAAAAAAAAAAAATAATAAAGTTAGGCGAAAAATTTTAATAAAGACATTACAATAAGTAAGATTCTTATTACGTTTTCGAAATATGAGATTGAAGTTTTGAAAAATTTACATGAACACTTCTTAGAATTATTGTATATTGTATTTTAATATGTCTAAAAATGTTAAACTATTTTTGTATCGTCAGCAGAAAATTTCATATACAAAAAGAAATTTTTAAGCTTTCTTTATGTTCGGGGGTTACTCGCAAAATTTTATTTGCTTATTCTTAATTATTTTGTATATAGTATGTTTTCTCTTCTTTATTATAGGGAAAGTAAAAATGAAATTATGATAAAAATTTATTGAGAGGAGAAAAAGAAAATTTAAAAAAACGAATGAAAGGAAATTAGTTACTATATGTTCGGGTGATTTTTATATATAGGTAAAAAAATTATTATCTATGCAATATATTGCATTTTTTTTGGTAAATATTGTTTCATCGAAGAATTTTAATCTTTTCTCTATTTATTTTGTTATTGTAAGTTAAGTTTTCGGGTAGCAAATTTTCGCGGTGGGTTTTTTGTGTTTTTCTTTTATATTTATAATTTCTTTTTTCCAGTGTTGCGTTTTCGTCTAATTTCAAATATTGTTTAAGTTCTTCTATTCTGTTTTTACCCATTTGATTCTGGTTTATACTGAATAAATATTTTATAGTTTCTTCGGAAGATTCTTCGCTTTCTTGTCTTAAATTTATAACGTCATATTGATCTAGGGGGTGGGTGTTAAAGCTAAATGGTTTAATACTCTTGTTTGTTAATTGCGTATTGAGGATACAAACGACAATTTTCCCGTCAATAGGCCGGACCAGACAACCTCCAAGATAAACTCCTTCGCTTATTTCTTTCGATAAGCAGAGTTTTTCCTGTTTGAATGTCACTTTTATCTGCACCAATCTTCTTGAGCGCGCCGGAATAGAAATTTCTCTCTGAGTCTTCACTTTATACTCCGAGTCGTTCAAGTTGGATTTTGGGTGCAGCAGTGTTTTTCCTATCCATGGGCCACTTACAATTTTAGCTTCAGGTACAGATGATTCAACCTGTGCCTGTGCGACATCTATATGGACCGTCTTCATGGGGTTTTTGGATACACTGTTAAAAAATGGCATTCCGAAGTTGTGTTCGTCAAGTTTTACTTCGGGGAAAACTAATCGTTTATTTGGGCCCTCAATGTTGCAATTTTGAGACAAGAAATCAAAGCCTAGTATACCATCACCGGGAATTGGGGTGGCTTTTTCCACCACATGGAATTTGCAGTTTTGTGATACGGGGGGTGGAAATTGTGTTAAGCATGTACCTAAAGTTTGTCCTTTGCCGAATGCCGTTTGTATTTTGGTTTTTTCGTCTTTATTAATATTTATGTTTTTCTTTAATGATGATTGCTTGATTATGCTTATGTCTGACCCTGTGTCTATTAACAATTCGGCCGGACATTTTGATACTATTGACAATGGTACTTTGATTATACATTTATTTTGTTTGGAATGGAGTGTTTCGGGCTGACACCTTGTCTCAATTGTTTTGGGTCTAGAATGACAGCCCTGCTTTAGTTTTCCGATGGATTAGTGGGGCATGGATTATTTTGCTCCCATTGTTTCTTAGCGAAACACATTTCCATAGAGTGCCCAGGTTGTAGGCAAAAATTACACGTATTTGGCGTTTCTTTCGATTTGCTGTTTTCGATATTTTTATTTGATATCATGTTTATTTGATGAGTAGCATTTGATTGTGGGTGAAAATTGCACGTATTGTTGTTATGTCCATAAACCCGGCATCGGTTGCAATAGGGTGTGTTCATACGAGTTCTACACTCGGCATAAACATGACCTAATCTATTGCAGAAACCGCATTGCGTTCTTTGGTTTGGAGGGGATTATTATTATATTTATTAGAATTTCTATTATTAAAATTTTGGGTAGAATTGTTATTATTACCATATTGAGTAAACCTATTATTGTTATTATTGTTGTTTTCCCTATTTCTGCTATTGTCATTATAATTATTACTGTAATTTTTGTTAGTATGGTTGTCATTGTTATAGTTGTTGTTCCTACTATTATTGTAAAAATTGTTATTTAGATTCCTACTGTTGTTAAAATTATTGTTGCTATTAACTCTGTTATTGTAACTGAAGTTACCATTTTGATTGGTGTAGTTGTTGTTATAATTCCGGTTATTGTTATTCCTATTGTTATTGGGGTAATTGTTTTGGGGTGTTACTTCGGCTGAAAAATTGAACTGTTGGTTTGGTTGTACGTGTGGTATGAGGGTGTTAGGAGTTGCTAAACTGAATTGTTTCTCCGCCTGCTCAAGAAATTCAGCTTTAGAGACCAGGGCATTAAAGTTCCGGTAGTCCTCATGAAGAAAAAATAACCGATGATTTGGATTTAACATACCCGCTTTAAAAGCGAACATAGCGGTTTCCTCCAAATCTTTTGTTACCGATTCATATCCCTGTGGATGTCTTTGAATTGCATTATTTATACACTCTTTTAACAAGGTTTTCATTCGCCCCGCAAATCCTGTGAGTGTTTCTCCAGGCAATTGACTGGAGTTTTGCAATTCATGGAACATTGTAGCATATGGCCTTCGGGGAACTAGTTTTGCTAATATTGCAGCCAGAATGCTAGTAAAGGTATCGGTAGGTATGTTTGTTAGAGTGCTGGCGGCTCTACCTCGAAACCTGGTGGGAATTAGAGGTAAGAACACTACGCGTTCCTCCTCGGAAAGAATATTATAGACTGCTTTACAACAATCTATGAATACTGTGATTTCTTCCGTTAATTTAGGACCGATTTCCGCGCTTAGTATAGGGATTGAATTGAATACAAATTGGCTCACTTTATTTATATCTACGGACATATTTGTTTTTGCCATTTTTTCGGTACTTAAATTACTGGGTATAAAAAGTTGCCTTTTTGGGCCGATCTTACCTTCAAATGGTTGTTCTGGTGGTGTACTGGATTCTGATTTGGTGTACTGCCGTCCGCTTCGTAGATGTCCTGGTTTCACGTTTGCTGGTGGTGCGGTTGTTGGCCTAAACGTATTTTGTTCAGGACTGGTGTCGTCAATCGAAGCGTTGTCTAGTTGTTGGAAAGTGCTGTTAAGGATGTCACTTATGATGTCGGAAGTAGATGTTGTTTGATTCATTCGATGACTTATCACACTGTTGTTTTGTATATTCGATGGATCCAAGTTTTTCAAGTTAAAAACAAATTTCTTTGTTGTCCCTTTTTTTTTAACTTCTAGGATCCTACCGGCTGCGCCAATTATGTTGTGTAATATTTCGTCGGAATGACTCTGGCAACGTCAACTCCCGAATCACTATTAATATGGCTGGTTTTGAAATAAAAACACTTCCTTTCGCTTAATTAATTTCACCAATATTTATTAATTTCAAATCTTAACTTTAATTCTTAACTTTCTACAATACTTTTTAAATGAAACCTTTTTCAACAATACTTTCTTTTATTCAACTCGTTTCAACAATACTTTTTATATTCAACTTTTTTCAACAATACTTTCTTTTATTCAATACTTTTTATATTCAACTTTTTTCAACAATACTTTCTTTTATTCAATACTTTTTATATTCAACTTTTTTCAACAATACTTTCTTTTATTCAACTCGTTTCAACAATACTTTTTAAATTAAACTTTTTTCAACAATACTTTTTAAATTAGACTCTCTAGTCGAGCTTGACTCTGTTGTTGAACTGATTTGATGAACTGCTTCTATCAACTCTATCTATGAACTGCTTCTATCAACTGAATCGATGGTCTGATTACTTATCTCACTACGTTGCTTGGCTTTTATAGGAACAAAATCCTTACGGGTGCAGAATGCATTCCGGATATTCAAATTTCAAAATGCTTTGCTTTGAATTTGAAACTTTTGTTTGTCCATTTTCAAAGTTGACTAATCAGCATTTTGTCCACTATATTTTCCCGTGGGACAATTTTCATTGTACTCGGATTTCCATGTAGACGAATTTTGTCTTAGGAATGTTCTCGAGTTTCTCTGTTATCAACTTTGAATTTGAAACCGTTGTTTTTCCATTTTCGAATTCGCGCTAATTAAGCATTTTGTCCATGCTATTTTCCCGTGGGACAATTTTCATTGTACTCGGATTTCCATGAAGACGAATTTTGTCTTAGGAATGTTCTCGAGTTTCTTTGAATACCTTCGAATTTGACACCGTTGTTTTTCCGAAATCGCGATTAAGCACTTTATCTACAATATTTTCCCGTGAGAATTGTTCCGACGAAAAGCCATTTTTGCCTACTTAGCTTAAAACCTACTTATATCTAGGGGGCGATAGGCATGACATTACATTACAAAGGGAGAAATATTAAAAATACTTGAAGGTAGGACAATGAAATTTGAAAATATATTTTTATTTATACAATTTAAGTTTTTTAGATCTAAAAATCAAATGCAATGGAGTTGGATGCAGAAAAATTGCTTTTATTGGTGGAAGACCGGCCTCCAATATTTAATATAAACTTAAAGGAACATTCAAATTGTTAAAATCGTTTGTTAAAAAATCCCACATAATGGGAATGACATCTTCGTCTGAATCTGACATTATGATTCCAACTAATTCTATTTTGTCAATGCCACACTGATTAGGCAAAATAACCAAAACATTTAGTTTTGTGTTACTAATGTGTGTTAGGTTAAGACAAATCGTTTCGATAAATTTGACATATTTGTTTTTGGCTGTTTTGTCTGATTCGGTGTGTTATCAGCCTAACTGGTCAGGGAAAACTTAAAATAATCTACACCCGTGACAGCGTTTCTCAAATATAATATTAATTTTTTCATTTTAGCATTTGCAAACAAAGCATGTTCAATTAAAAATTCTACTAATTCTCTTTTTGCTGAAATTTTATACAATTTAATAGTTTTTGGCATTCACTTCCAAAAGAAAAACCCATCATAAAACCCGAATAAATTCATAATTGCGTTTGTTAAAAATGAAAAATTCATCTTCGCAAGTTTGCGAAAATAATCAACTCCAGGGCATGTTTCTTTTTGACATAAGCTTCGCAAATCAACGAATTGTCAAAAATAATCAAATAATTTCACAAGTTTGCGAAGTAACGCGTGACAAGTCGGATTGTTTTTTCAAATTGTGTTCTTTGATCACCTTGAGTTTCCAAAAGGCTTTTGAAGTATTCTTTATTTTTATGCCCTATGGTATACCTACCAGAGGGTTTATTAGTTTTGTCACTCCATTTGTAGCACATCGAAATAATCGTCGTAGAAAGGTTTTAAGAGTATGGTTGTGTCAGGAATCAAAGTTATATCGATTTATGCATGTCTGTCCGTCCGCCCGTCCGTCCGTTGAAGATAACTCAAAAATGCGCTATCCGATTTTGATGAAATTTATAATGTGAGTTGCTCATTCCTTAACTTGCTTTAGTATTACATTTGAGCAAAATCGCAGCGAAGTTATTAAGCAGAAACCAGGGTGACCAGAAAGTTTTGCCGTTTTTTTGTTTATGGCTTTTCCGATTTAATTAGAAAATTTGAGAATCAATTTTGTTTAAATTAATTATATAGATTAACTACATAAATGGACGATACCATGTTAAATTTCAGTCAAATCCGTCTAAGGATAGTGGGGAAAGAAATAATCTTAGGAGAAAATAACTCTCTTTATAAAGTTTTTTTGATGTACTCTAGAAACTAATACACCGATTTAAATTAAATTTGTAGCTTTGACTTATACTATCAGGGTCTATGTTACCTGCAAATTGGAAGAAATTTTGAAAGGAAGAAACAAAGTTATGCAGAAAAACATTGAAATATTGTTAGTGTTGACAGTTTTTCTGCCCCATTTCTACCATAGGGCATCAAAAAGTCGACTATAGGCCGATTTTAAATTACATTATGTTTTTATTAAAGATTTTTATGTTGAGTTGAAAAATGACGCTTGAATTTAGCAAGCGCCATCGCGCTATTGGCAAGTTTCCTGCCTCATTTAACGTGGAGAGGAATTGGACAATCTGAATATCTGGTCCAGGTAAACCCGAATTTATTAAGTATTTCTCGTCATATAACGGATTGAAATTTTTAGTTGATTTTATAATTTTTATTTCTTCTGCATCGTCTTCAATTCTACTAGTGCTAGTATTGCCATCATTGATATCAAAACGAGATTTCTTTATGATGAAATTACCTTTAATAATAAATATTTATGGAACATACAAAATTAAACCGCGTTAACTGCTCTGAATTCAAATGTGAGCTGCACAGGCACACCAATGCGCGAATCGACATAGTTCATCGAAGAATTAAACTCGTTATTAGAAGCAATTTAAAAATGTAAACAAACAAACACATGCTGACGTTCATGTATGGTATCAATGCGCACATACCAGAAACACGGTAAGAGTAGGTAGGTAGGTAGAGTAGGAGTACTACGTACAGCACCAGGCACCTTAATGGGCCCATTGTGATCCCTACGAGACCAGGAGTTACCCTGGGGGAACCTATTCCTCTTCAAAGCATTTAACTTTCCTACAGAACTTCATTAGACTTCCCATGTCGGTCGCCTGAAGCATTCCTAAATTCCCGAAGAAATGGTTGCCCTAATAGTTGTTACGAGCTCGAGAGAGAGCTGCGCACTCGCATAAAATGTGCTTGATGTCTTCAGCCACCCCTATATCTCCGCAATACCGGCAGAGGTCGGTCTGCACCAAGCCCAGTCTTTTAGCGTGCTTCCTCAACAGACAGTGTCCCGTCAGTATTCCAATAATCGTTCGTAGACGATTCCGATTCCAGTCTATTAAGAGCCTCGACTTTTTCTGATTCATTTTCGGCCACAAACTTTTTGACACTTCGTGCCCACTAAGATTGTGCCATCGTGTGTTGGCTTCCCCGAAAATTTTGTCCTTGATACGTGCTTTATTATTTATTATTATTTATTGCCAATATCTCCGCCTGGAAGACGTTGCATTCCAGTGGAAGTCGGAAAGATTTCGCTATGCTGAGATCTTCCGAGAATATCCCCGAGCCTACGCCGTACTCTGTTTTAGATCCGTCTGTATAAATGGCGATTTCGCCTTTGATAGGAACCTTATTGTCATACCAATCTGTTTTTTCCGGGTATAACATCCTGTAAGGGGTATCAAAGTCCAATATTTCCAATATGGTGTCTGTTGCCGCCTTGGCACCGCCATCTAAGGTCCTGTTTAGGATCTTACCATGACCTTTATCCTGTCTCTTGAGAAACCCATGGTTTCTTAGCCTCAGAGCACTGCTACCCGCCGCTTGTTTAATGTACAAGTCGATCGGCAACAAATGCAAAATCGTTTCCAGAGCTGCCGTTGGTGTTGTTCGAAGCGCCCCTGTCGCACCAATACAAGCAGACCGTTGAACCCTAGTGAGTTTCCCTTGTATATGTTTTTTGTTGGTGGCCTCCCACCAAACCAGTGCCCCATAGGTTAGAATTGGCTTCGCCACCGCGGTATAAAGCCAGAGCATTATACTAGGATTTAGCTCCCAATTTCTACCTACAGCCCTCCTGCATACATACAGAGCATTGTAGGCTTTATTTACTCTGTTTTCTGTATTGATTCCCCATGCTAGCTTTTTGTCCAGCCAGAGTCCTAGGAATTTGACCTTCTCACATATATTCAAGGTGACTCCATCAAGCTTTGGCAGTCTGAACTGGGGTACCTTGTACATTCTGGTGAAGAGTACCAATTCCGTCTTGCCCGGATTGATGTTAAGACCGTTGCAACCGGCCCATTTGCTGAGCCTGTTGAGAGCTGTTTCCAATAGTTCGCTAATGGTGTCCAGAAATTTACCTCTAGCAATTAGTGCAAGATCATCAGCGTATGCTACCACTGAGATCCCACCATTGCCGAGTTTCTTAAGAATATCGTCAACTACTAAAATCCAGAGGAATGGAGATAGTACTCCTCCCTGAGGTGTTCCTCTGGATACTCTCATCCTTGCTTCACTGTCCCCGTAGGCCGCATTTATATATCTACAGTGCAGCAGCATGTTGATCCAATCAGTAATTCCCCCTTCCACATTTGCGTCTTCTAGTGCGCATATGATGGCTTCCCTTTTGACGTTGTTGAACGCCCCTTCAATGTCCAGGAAAGCTACAAGAGCACATTCCTTATTGCCGATGCTATCCTCTATCTTACCAATGACTTCGTGCAAAGCCGTTTCCGTACTCTTATGTTTGAGGTATGCATGTTGGGAGTGCGAAAGAGCCCCTCCGCATACCTCTCTAATATGAGTATTGACCAATCTTTCCAATATCTTCAGGAGAAAGGAAGATAGGCTGATAGGTCTGAAGTCCTTAACCAGTGTATGCCTGATTTTTCCTGCCTTTGGTATGAAGATTACCTTAGTTTCTCTCCACATCCTAGGCACATATGCCATTCGTAGACAACTTCTGAAAATTGTCTGAAGCCATCTTTTTGCAGCTTCTGGTGCTTTTTGCACCATTATTGGTCTGATGCCATCAGGTCCTGGGGATTTGTATGGCATGAAAGATTCGACTGCCCAAGTGAGCTTATTCCCACTTGTGATGGAGTCGATCTTCCGCCAGCTGAGTTTCCACACTGGCGGAAGTTCCTCTTCTTCTTCCCGTTCCACGCTTCCTGGAAAGTGAGCGGCTATAAGCGATTCTAAAGCCTCTCGACTGTCTTCCACCCATGATCCGTCCCCCTTTTTGATAAAGCTGGGGACGTTGTCCTCCTTTGAGAGTATCTTCCTTAGTCTTGAAGCTTCGCTAGTTTCCGTGATGTCCTCGCAATACGTTCTCCACGAAAGTCTTTTAGCCTTTCTGATGACGTATTTGAATTCCCTTTTATTTGCCTTGTACAGTTCCCAGTCTTCTCCAAGGTTACTCCACGTTGCTTTGTTGTGTTACGGTAAGAGTAATATTGTAACTTTTTTTTTATTCTTTGTTTTGATTGGTGTAATTTTTTATTCGTTATTACGTTTTGGTACTTTATAATTACTCATATTGTACTTCGCTGTGTATGAATTTTACGATACCACATACATGTATAACTATAAAGAAGTAGTGAGTACATGGTCGCCACGCGCGTTAAGGCCAATCTCCACACAGCCGACATTCTATTCTGACGAGGAAAATCAGAAAACTAGAAAGAGACGGACTTTTGCAATTTTCGCTAGGATAAAAACATTAGAATCTCCCCACACAATTTAGAAAAATTGGTAGTGTGCGACGGATTATTGTAAGAGTATGCACCCGCAGATGAAGTTCCATATAAATCAGATAAACATGTTCATCTGATTTCGAGGGGAATCATCTGCAGATCGAAATTCAGATGGGGAAATCAAAAATGCAGAAGCCGACAAAATTTGTAGGATGATTGTTTTCTCCCTTCCTGTTTAACTAGTCTTTGTATAGTGTTAACCCATACTTGCATCAGATGTAAGATGTCGGCTATGTGGAGATTAGCCTTTAGAAGTGAAATTTATAGGATGGAGGAATTCGAACTTTGTAGGTTAAACAAATAATTGAAAAATTTAAATATTTGTAAAGAATTTGTTAATTGAAAATATTTCTTTATTATCAACTAGCTTTTGCTCGTGATATTCATAGAATATGAAAGTAAATTTAATTTCCGCCTATTATTGATGAAATTATTGACCTTTTTCTATTTTCGCCCTCGCAATCACCCACCGAGTGGAGACATATTCTATATTTTAAGCTGGCCTATATAGAATGTACATTCCCAGTTTCATGAAAATCCGATTATTATTCAGCGAATTATTGATGTTTTTCTATTTTGCCCCCATAACCCCGATCGAGCGGATATATTCTATCTATTCTAGAGTTGGTCTATCCAGAATGTACTTCCAAGTTTTATGAAAATCGGCCCATTATAGAGAGAATAATTGACGTTGCCCTGTGTTGCCGCTACTCCCTCACAACACCCCATCGAGTGGAGACATATTCTATCTTCAATTAGTTTATCTTTTGAGGTGGTCTATCGAGAATGTACATACATTCCAATTTATATGAAAATCAGCCTATTATTGAGCGAATTAGAGAAATTTCTCTACTTTGGACCATTATACAATAGAAATCTGATTTTGATGTGATTAGCCGGTTTTACATTGGTCTTCAAATGGGCGCATTCTTGAAAAATTAATACGCCAGAAGGGTTCGCCGAATGCCGGGGTAACCTGCCAGCTTTCGCTTGAGTGCAAAATTGAAGACACGCACACATAAACAGTTCCCAGTGGTTGTCTGTTCAAATCAACTAGAAAAAGTCCTCCCCGTGACATAAACACATTGATGTGACGTATATAAACTCACAGTGAAGAAAGGTACATGGAAGAAGACTAGTGTAGACATCTCAGCATGGATGTGCCCGAGTTACTTAGGCGCATGTAAGACCAATGTGAAACCGGCCATTTACAATGTCAGTTGGTTCTTCCTTAAATTAGTTTGGCATTGGTATTTTCAGCTAAATTAGCCGAAGGGGAACGAAGTTACTAAGCAAAAGTTAGGCTGACCAGAAAGATTTGTCATTTTTGATGGTTTTTCGGATTTAATGGGAAAATTTGTGAAGCAATTTCCTTTAAAATATTTACTTACATAGGTAGTCAATGTATAATATATTAAATTTCAGTTAAATCGGTAGAAGGATTGTGGGGAAGGAAATAGTCGTAGGAGAAAATAAGATTGTTCATAAAGTTTTTTTGATGCACTTTAAAAAATAATATACCGATTCGAATACAATTTGGAGAAGATATTTATGCTATTAGCTCCCACCCTAACTGCGAATTAGAGCAAATTTGAACCCCTAAATTATGGAGAAAAAACTTTGAAATAATGTTAGTTTTGACAGTTTTTCTGTCCCATTTCTACCATAGGGCAATAACAAATCGGCTACTGGTCGATTTTTATTTACTATATGTTTTGTTTTTTTATTTTCTAGTGTGATGCGTTACTTTTAAAGTTGTGTATTGATTTTACTACCTTTTGTGTCTTTGTTTTTAAAGAGGTAGAAGCTTCACGTTCTGTTGTTGCAGATTTTGTCGACCTTCATATTACTTTCTTTGATTTTCAGATAATTATTTTTAATTTTAGGACTTCCACCAATCCTTTCCGAAATTTGGCGATTTAATAAATTCTTTTCCGAATAAGCATTTCTGTGCCAAATAAATACTTCTCTCATCCAATTTACTTGTTGCACTGCCTAAAGCTAAGATCACACACAGCAACTTTTGTTGCAATCCAACATAAAAAGATGCGAAACTAGAGTGCTGCATAGTGTGAACAGCATTGTAACACAAAAAGTTGCGATTCTTTTTTGCTGCATGACTAGATTTTTATATTGCGCGCAACCTGGAAAGTTTCAACGTGTGAATAGCAAAAAACAAAGTTGCATATGCAACAAAATATGTTAAAATGGTTGAAACTTTTGCTGCATGCAGCATGCAAGTTTTTTGACAGTCTAGTGTTATTGTTTCTGATAAGTTTTTAAAATTTAATGAAATTCACATGAAAATATCCTTTTTTTTCAGTTTTTCCAAAAGATAATCAAAATCATATACTGATAATTACAAAAACTTTTAAAAAATAACACGTAATTCGAGTAATAAATGATGAACAAATCCGTACTGTTCACGTTGTTTTATGAATTTTTTTACCCAGCACTTTATTTTACTTTTTTGACGACGTCGTCTTTCTTTTCTCAATAAAATAAGTGTTAAACATGCAACAGGTTGTTCTTCCTCGCCATAAAACATATTTTAAGGTATTAATTAAAAGTTAAAATTAAAACAAGATTTCAATTTTGTAACACATACATACACGAAAAAACTGCGAGGAAGTTGCAAGTAATAAAAGCTGCATGCTATGTCTGAACACCTCTGCAACTTTTTTTTATGGTTGCAGCATTTTTTGTTGCAGCAGCATAAAAACTTCAGATTGCGCGCCACTTTTACCTACATGTGTGAACAAGACTCGCAACTTTTGCAGCTGCAACCAAAAAAATCCTGATGCAAAAGTTGCTGTGTGTGATCTTAGCTTAATACTCACTTGCAACTCTAAAACGGCATAAAAACTAATTATCATTACTCAGTTTAGCGTAAAAACTATTGGTGATGGTATTCATGTGGAAGGCTGTCTTTAACCTGTTACGAGCAATTACAAAAGAATTACACATTTCCGGAAACTAAAAAAACATTTTACTTCTATACAGTCAAGACTCCTTTTCAAAGAGCAGCAGAATTTTCTCGTCCGAGAAAGTCCAAATGAGAGTTTTAAGAGTTTTCACAGTCTTTATTCGTGCATCACCTTTATCCTGTACCAAATCTCACTCTGTAAGAATTCTATATTCATGAAATTGAGACAACGGTTTGAATAAAATTTGGCAGGTATTCATTGAGATTGATGGTGAAACTGTCATTCATTCTACAGATTTGTCTATTCAGTACAGGTTTTTCAGATTAAGTTGACCCTTTTGCAAATTAAATTCATTCTTTTGCAAATCAAATTCACTCTTTTGCAAATCAAGTATTTCTACATATATATTGATTTTTAAAAAAAATCAAGTAATATTAATTAGTTAGTTAGAAATTTATTACGTATGTAGATAACTCATACATACATAATTTAACGCATAACGGTTCTCCTGTAGTACGTGCTTTTACGTTTTTCAGTCAACAGGTTGAGTTTCAGTCTGCAGTCCACTCAAATATTTTCTGCAACTTTCTTCGGGGGTTACTTCAGAAATTAGAAGATGATAATCTGGACGAATCTGAAAATACAATTAACGTACTTATACAGTAAGTATATAAATTGTATGTAAGGCTAGAAAACACTAAGGTGAAATACAGCATACCAAGAGCAGTAACTATATGCAAGAACATAAGAAATTTAAAAAATATGTAAATGAATAATAAGGAAAACAATATGTAATGAACTTAAAATAATATTAATTAATAATGAAAAAGAAAATATGTATATAATAAAAGAAAAGATAAATTTAAAGTTTGTGCAAAAATGGAAGGTGCGTACAACTCTAAGTAGCAAGGAGGCAATGGAAAAGGCAAGAGAATTGGGAAAATTATAGGTATGAAAAGTCTTCAAAGGAAAGCCTTTTGAAAACTCCCAACGGAACAGTGTTCGCCTAAATCAATATAACTTTTGATTCTTTACAAATCTATTGGCTTGAAAGCGGTCTTAGACAGTTTCTCTATGCGTTACAAATATAGTGACATAACTACTATGCTTTCTGGTAGTATCTACCGTAAGGCATCCAAATTACAAAGAGCAACTAATGCCAAAAAACGTATGATCTTCATTCCTCGTACAGAGATTAATTATTCTCCTCAGCTCCAACACAATAATTCTGGGATGGTAGAACGCAAGGTTCATACTTCGTTTTTGGAAAGTATGTCAAGGCGAAAGTTACTTCGGTCATATTCAAAGTCAGAGGTAAATAATAAGAATTTCTAAAGACTGCTCAGTCAACTACTTCTTTTTGTGTAGTAATGTACGATATATACCTTCGCATTGTAGATTATTCGTTTTCTTTTACATTAAAGCTATTTTCATATATTCTTCTATAATTTTATCTACAACAGTAACACTATTGCTTGGATATTTGGGCATATGTACTAGTATATGGCCAAACTGAAGTAGAAACGATTTATCGTCTGGTCAAAACAATGTATGGTATGTAGTATATGCTGGTATACCTATATTTAGATGAGAAAAGTCTACAACCCTAAACAAGTTGCAAAGTAGTTCATCTATCAAAATGAGGGTGTTTTACATCTTGCAAATCTTTTGGAAATTAATCAGGTTAGTTATTTCCAAAGTATAATCTTTGGGTACTTTATCCCAAAGCTAGCGAATAAGCAATTACACCAATCACAACAAATTAGTAAAAAAAAACAAATTAAAAATTAATGTGTCAATAAGTGTAACACCACGGGCAGCTTTGAAAGACAAAATGTATGGAAGAATGAATTTTTTGAAAAACTTCCCATTCAGCACATGACATGACGTTGCAAATTCCTATTTTTTCTGGTTTTTGTACAATGGTATATACATTTCAGCACTCATTCTTTTGTTTACATTTTGAAATTGCAAAATTAAATCATTTTTCTCTGTCACCCATACTTCAAATATGTACATAACTATCTATCTGGATAGAAAATTCCTTGAAAATTTTGCTTCCTTACTTTAGTACATTTCCAATCAAATTCGGTAAAAATGTCAACATGGCAGGGATAGGAAGTTGGGATACCATATAATTACTCCTATTTCGTTATTTCACTAGAATTGAAGAAAATCACACAAAAGAAGATAATGAAAGGTTAAGACTGCATTAGGAGGATTCGACAATGGGTGTTGGAAGATAGAAACAAAAATGAAGAAAAAGACCCTTCATAGTTGAAATAAAATGAGATGAAACTGAACTGATTATATGTCCTGTCTCTCCACAATACACGTTCACAATTTCATAGGTAAACAAAATTGATTGGAAAGTAAATAAATAAAAGAAATCATTTTGAATATTTATTATTTCAATAAATCCGAAATAAAAAAAAATATATAATAATCATAAAAGCAAATAAAATATTGTTAAGAAATTCACGAATAAGGAAAAAAAATCAGGTTTTAAGGTAAAAAAGCGAAAGTTAAGTTAACATGCCCTTCTAATATAAAATAAATAGGTAAATACTCATAATTATGCCTTTTATGTGAGCGGCCATACCGGATTTAATAGTCACGCGAAGATACTTCTCCATATTTAGAAAGCACCAAAACAATTTGACCTTTCGTAAAGCATGTAATAACTGAATAATAATTATTAAAAGGCAGCTATTAACCCTTCGTCATTCCCTAAAGTACAAATTGCTACCTTGGTCCAAGTATAAAGCAATAAACTTTTAACTTCTATACTGCTAAGCATACAAGTCAGAGATGCAAACCAAGACTTTTTTACAGTTGGTTCGGTTTTGGTTTAAGCATTAACCCTCTTTTTGGTTTTTGGTTTGGTTTTGGTTTCTAAATATTTCAAAATTTGGTTTTGGTTTGGTTCTGGTTTAAAGACTACATAATTTTTGGTTTTGGTTTTGGTTTGGTTTTAGTTTTGGTTCAGAACAAATATGTCTTTTTTCTTAGTTGTTGTGACAGAAATGAAGGAAGCCAATGTAGATTTGCTTGACAAAATTTTTTCAGCTGTTTTATTTGTTCGCGTCGTGTCAATTACGTCGTAGGATTCGGAGTGCTTTTGTTAAGCTGCCGCATTAAATTTTCTGGGTGATTATTTATCATAACAATACTGCACTAATTGCACTTACTGCTATTTGTTATTGAATCACAAACAAATTTTTTAAAAACCGGGTATTTTCTATCTTTTTTTTTTTGGGTAATACTAAAAAAATTATTATTAAACTCAAAAATATACAGACTTGCTTACATTTGTCATTTAGGTATGAATTTTAAGTATATTCTTCCTTCTTGTGTTTGTTTCTGTTTTTATTTCAATTATGATTTCACTAAATGAAAAACTATGTCGTGTTTGATTATTCGTTAAAAACAAATTTGAAAACTGTCAAATTGTTGAATGTTGATTAACCATCGTTTTTATAAGAAAATGTAGTGGACTTTTTTAGTTTTTTTAAAAGGAAAATGTAAATTTTAGGACAAATTTTTTCTGTTGAACCGAACCATAAACCGATAGAAAAACTTCGGTTTATGGTTTGGTTCAAGTATTAATTTTAAAACTGGTTTGGTTTTGGTCTGGTTCGACCGAATCATTTTAAAAGTGGTTTGGTTTTGGTTTTGGTTTTGATTCGGAAAATTTCGATGGTTCAGTGGTTTTGGTTCGGTTCAAAGTGGTTCAAAGAAACCGGTTTGCATCTCTGATACAAGTTAGAATCGTGAAAATCTCTATATTATGAAAGTTTCCGAGTCATTCTCATGTAATTTCATGTAAAGCCTATCTGCATGCGTGACTGTGCGTTTAGAAAATTGGTAACAGGAACTTACCTCCTATCAAAAGAAGGATTCGATCGATTTAAAATTTAGGATACCTGCCAAAAATATACTTCTTATTAATTTTTAAATGAAACTACACCATTCTCAATTAGCAAAATTCAATATAAACACGCTTGTCAAGTTGCAAGTGAAATAAAAGCAATCACTAACACTCTTGCTTGTGAACAGTTTTTTGGCAGTTTTGAAATTAGTGCTGATCAAATTAATACGCTGCAGTTGCATTCAAGTTAATAACTTAAAATTGTCTAAGTGATAGAAGGGCTTCAATTGCAGGCTTCAGGAAAATTAGCTTGAAACCAAAAAGTATCCTTGCGTCGTAACGTAATTAACATAATTTCCATTCATGACTTTTTGTAAGGTGATATTTTTATGAGTTACAGAAAGTAATATATTCACTCACTTCTTTAATTTCGGAAAGTTTCTTCGCAACTTCGACTTGATCTTGTTACTTGCGTTATTTTACAATGAATTTAAACAAAACTTTGTCAGATGAATTTCCATATTAAGCATATGATTTTGTACAAAGATCAATGGAACACTAACTTCAAGTAGCTGCCGAAAAACATATCTAATATTTTCTATGAGACAGATTCAAACTAGATTTTCTGCTGGTCATTTATAATATTTTAAAAGAATTCGATCCATATGTATAGAAGTTTCAATCTGGTTTTTGCATTGTATATGGTAATAACCTGTAATTTTCTAAACTATACTTATTTAACTTATTATAAAATCCATTTACATACCATACCACATTGAAAGAAAAAACTTGGGGATCTGATCCCTATTTTTAGAGAACTAAACTTTACTATATGAACACTATTCCTAAGTTTGAACCGAAGTATGAGTAATTGTAAAGTAGCCCAAGTTTCTATCTCTGCCGTGACAACATTTTTCAGATTTCGACTGTAAATTCTCAAATAATTTTCTATTCACTGCTGACATAGATAGCTATATATTGTATTCATGGGTGAAAGAAAAACATGATTTAGTTGACCAATATCAAATTTTAAACAAACAAATCAATGTTGAAATTTAAAAGCAGTGTTTTAAAGAGTCATTCGGGTATTTTCTTACAAAAAAATTTATTCAGGACTGGCATTTTGTATAACGACAGGCGATTGTCGCTTGTGACCAATTTGAAAGTGAATACCACATATTTGGGCATTACGAAGGGCGGTCACTTTCGTTCTCACCTCAACTTAATTTTTTCGCCCATTTTAATAAAAAGTATGTCAACCTTAGTTGTGAAAGGAAATTCCAGGAATTTTTCGATGTTGTTTGTTATAACACCCAGAAATTAAACACTTTATATTGGAAATTTTTTAAGTTTGATTATTTAATTCAAAAGAATTTGGTTTGGAATCCGAAACGCACTGAAAATTAGAATTTAAAAAAATGCAATTATTTTCCCCTCCAAATTTGACAATGCGGCTTGAAAATCGATGCTTCAGACACAGATTTCGTAAAAACGAGTTAATGCCTACGCTTGTGTGAAAAGTAAAAAATTGTTGTTCGTGAAAAAAAATATTGCGCTGTATGGAAATATATTTATTAATACTTTCTTTTTAATAAAAAATAAAAGTGTTATGAAAATATGGTAGATGGATTAAAAACCTTTAATTTTTCCTGCATATTCAAAGAACATTGACAGTTAAAATATTATTCAAAAGAAAAGAACAAAAATTTTTAATGTTTTAAATAATGTCATTAAATTAATTTACTTACACTTTAAAAAGAAAGAAATAAAAATAATATAAAATAAAAAATTGCCAAAAACATAGACATCAACATCTAAAATTATATGAAAGCGACAGGGTTTGAGCTTTCACTTCAAATTCATCAATATGCGATGATATTGACGGCAATATCGCCTTACGGAATGCCGAAAAGCGACAAGCGACGAGCGACAATCGCCAATCGCCGTATAGAATGCCTACCGTGTTTTTTTGTTTTGCACTTTATTCTGGTTGCTTCGCTAGCTTCCGGTACTTTGCAATTACTCATACTTCCGTTTGATCACATAAAAAAGAATATACATATGTAGTCGATTTAGTGTACCCTGTAGTTTGACCTGATTTAAGATCTAAGTCCTAAATTTTATGACATTTATGCCGGCGCCAGACGATGCTACGAACACCTTCCAACGTTGGACGCTTGATGGTTGGACGCATCGTGTGGCCGATGCGCGAACTAAATGTGTCCAATGTCACGTGTCCAACGTTCGTGTTGGAACATGTTCGGGCTGTTGTCAATCTTTTGACACGCGTCAAAGGGATTTTTGAAACCCCACCACAACATTTGGTTCACATTTCAGGCATTATAATTCCACTGCTACACGAATCGTCCAACATTGGAAGGTTTTATAATTTGACATAATATATTAAAAAAGGTGAATTTTCATTATTGCTATATAAAAAAAGGTTTTTATAGTGTTTCTTTAATTATAATTAATCAAACAGGAATTATGTTAATTCATAATTTATAAAAAATATTGTTTTTTTTTATTTAAGGTTAATTCTGGTCTATTTAATAAATAGTTTGGTGGACAGTTTAAAAGTTTTAATAAAAAAACAAATAAATACTTGATTTGGCTACATTTTGTCAGGGTAGGTGCCATAGGTTTTAAAGAAAAATAAATTTATGATTCATTTAAAAATACTATAACTATTTTATTTTTTATATTTCAGTTGTTATTATAAAATGTCAACAACAGATAAATTTGAGTGGAGCAATGATTTAATAATTGAATTTATGCAGCTTTATGAAGACCTCCCAGTACTTTGGGACCCAAAGCACAAAGATCACAAAAACCGTAATAGTTTACACGATGCTTGGGAAAAGATAGCAAAAGATATTAGCGTTGGAGTGACTGTGGACGCTTTAAAAACAAGAAAGAATCTCTCATGTCGACATACAGAACTTTGGCAAAAAAAGTAAGAGATTCCAAAACCACTGGATCAGGAGCCAAGGACATCTATGAACCGACATGGTTCGCATTCCATGTCATTGATAGGTTTATGCATGCACCAGCAAAGAAAATTCCATCATTGTGTTCAGAGGTATTTATTTATATTTCATACAATTCCTATAGGTACTTATGTAAATAAAAAATATACTTAAACATTTATTAAGTAACTATATTAATTAATACTTTAACTGATATAATCTTGCCATTCAACTGCTCCACTCGTTTTAAAATATTCTGCAAACTCCTTTTGAATATCTTTGGTTTCTTGGGATGGTTTTCTGGGTGTTTATGATAGAGGAGTGAGCGATGTAAGGCAGGTGTTCTGACGCCATGGTCCTGGTTTGGATTTTTCATCTACTTCATAATCAAAAATCCCATTTGGAGTATATATTTGCCTCGATGTTTTACTTCGCCGTAGAAAATTATGAAGTCGTGCACATGTCAGGGAAACCAAGTCAGCTTTTTCTGGTTGTAGCATAATTGGTTTTCTAAAAATACGAAATACAGATGTTAAAATGCAAAAACATTTTCTACAATTCTTCGGGCTCAACAAAGACGGTAGTTAAAAATGCGCTCATTGCTGCCTGTGGCATGATTTCCAGAATATGGTTTCAAGATTGAGGTACTAAGAGGGAATGCATCATCACCAACCATAACATAAGGAACGCTCTTTTTGCGTCCTGGCAGGGGTTCACTTGGTGTAAGCAAAAGCTCCCCTCGGTATAGTACTGGGCATGTAAGGACTCCAGCGTCATTCACTCGTCCTTGAGCCCCCACGTCAATAAATGTAAAGCAGTAGTCTGTATCAACCAGTGCAAAAAGTATTATGCTAAACGATTTTTTATAATTATAAAATGTAGATTCGCTATTAAATGGGGCTTGGAGCAAAACGTGTTTTCCGTCCACAGCACCCACACAGTGAGGAAAGTTCCATCGCTGGTTAAATCCATTTTCTATTCCTTTCCATTGCACCTCTGAGTGTGGCAACTAAAAAAAAATATTTATTTTATTTTATTTATTTTTATTAAATCACTATAATATTTTAATTTTAGCTTATTTGTTTTTTACAGGAAAGCCACAACTACAATGAACAATTTTCACATGATGAGAGTTCTCACAGTGAACTCATAGTACAGGCAGTGTTAGACAATGATGATGCAATTGCAGTAGAAATTAATGATGACCCTTCATTCCGAAAAATAAACCAGGACAAGGGATTTGTAATGCCGCAAAGTGCTCTGAAAAAAGAGCAAGAGGAGGACATAGTCAAACCGAATTCAATGTTGCAAAACATATGAAAAATGCAAGTGATGTCTTGACAAGTATTGCAACCAAATCGAAAACTCGTCAGACGGAAACACTGCCAGATGCAGCTGCATTGTACGGAGAACTATTGTCTGCTAAACTTAGAAGACTATACCAAAAAGAACTCAGCTTGTTTTACAAAATCAAATTGACAATTTACTTTTTGAAGCAGAACTTAATGAAATTGATTCTGCAACAGATAGTAATACTTCCTGTAGCCCTAATTCTGCACATTCATCGGAATCCATCCATTCCGTTTTTTCATCGGTATCCCCACATCCTATACTTTCACCGGTATCCAACCAAGATGGTGATGTGTCATTATTAACATTCTATGCTACTACGAATAATACCTTAGACTTAAACTAACAAATAAAACTATAATATATTATTACCAACAGTAACATGTTAAAAGTTTATAAATAACAACTAGGTATTAAAGTTACAAATTTTTTTTTCATTTCAAACATTCGTACGAAGTTGTTTTTTCCTTACCTCTATTTAATCCTTTAGTGCTTCATTGAGGGCTTGACAAACTTCTCGGACAATCGTGCTAATGGACTGATGAGATATTTTAAATAGGTATGCAAGACTTGCATAAGAATCACCAGTGGCTAGAAATCGTAGTGTAACTGCCAAACGTTCCTTTATTGTAATCGCTTGCCTCATATTGGTGTCTTGTTTTGTTATTTTTCCTCCAATTTTATTTAACAGACACTCAAAATCTTGTGCTGACATTCGACAAAAGTTTTCCTGAAGGTTCCTTTAGCAAATCCATTGACAAATCTGATCCATTGTACCTACAACATTCAGTTTTACTTCAAATAAAATGTTTCTAAATATTTATGTTAAAAATCTTTAAGAAAATAAATAGTTCTTGTTCTGTATATGAGTTTCAATATTTTTATATTTAACTTTACCGTTGTCTGCTTTTATTTAAAGACACCATCCACCACCTCCTTTTACGTCTTTTAAATTTATTTTTTGCGAGCAGTAATTTGCAACAAGACAACAAAACTACTGTCGCGGCAGCGGCGACGACGTCATCATTTAAATAATTTTAAATTAATATTAAATATTATTATTTTTAATAAAAATATTATAATAATATTGCATTTAATTTAAATACACAAATGTCAGAAAAAATTAACCCAACATTTGAATCAAATGTATTGGATCAAACATTCGTTCCACCGTGTAGCAGGACACTTGCCACGTGAATCGTCCAATATTTGACTTAAACTTTGGAGGCAAACATTTGAATCAAACGTTCACCCCATCGTCTGGCGCCGGCTTTATTTGATACTTAAAATGATTATTGAAAGAAAAATTTATGACAATGAATTAATTTGGTTTTTTTTGTAACTTTTAGAAAATTTTTTTTATTTAAATAGTATTTTGATGTGATATTATTGCAATGTCTTTAAAAGTTCGTTAAAGACATTCTGCTTGTTTTTGGTTTCGTACTATCACAAACTGATAATTGATACAGATTGATGAATGCTCTCTAAAGAAGACATTGTCCAACAAAGATGTTATTCATTTTTTTTTTGTCAGAAATATTCTACTTAATACATCATTAAAAAGATATTCAAGCATTCATGTTGGCATGTCGTAAATGTATATTTTTGCTTAAGAATTCCATTTAATAAAAGAATAGTTATTATGTATGGTCAGCAATTAGTTCATATTACTAAATCACATGTAACTGGAAAATAAAAAGAAAATAAATTATATTATTATTTTGTTTTTCAAAGCATTTAAGTAATATTCTAATATGTACGCGTTCTAACTCTTTACTTCGTTACGAAATTCCTACACTTTCTTTCAATACTATGGTGGGTACGAAAGCTTTGCTTGTAACTCCATTGGTATTTTAGAATTTAGTAATAACGCAGAATAACAGTAAATCGCGAATATAGTACCATGAATTTTACGTGAATTTCTTAGTGATGAATATCGTGAAACTCATTAAATTACAGCTGTAACTAAAGGAAATATTAAAGCTCTACTAACTAAATTAGATAATCAACTGATTCACAATTTTATAAGTGATTTAATCGGTATTGAAAAGCTCTCCATACAAAACATATTACATGATTATTTAAAGGATTCAAAAATTTGCGCTCGTCGGATACGTTTTAATTAAACACAGCTTCATAAAGAATAACGACGTGTAGAATAGTGAAGGAAAACATTGAGACGATTTAATAAATTTGGGGTAGAGCATTGTTAGATGTATGCATTTGATCCGGAAAAAGAGTCAATCAATGCAGAAGCTTGTAACGTTGTTTTCTGCACTGGGTGAGCTCGCCGGCTCCAGGGGTCGGATACGAGCGGTTGAAATAATAACAAGTCGGTTTTTATGTTAAAAATAATATTATTTTGTCTTTATTCGCTATTTTATGCCTGCCTGCCTACTTGGAGATACGGTTGTTAGTATTGGGGAAGACGGTTAAGTTGGATGTTTCGAGGCGGGGAGCAATACATGGGATGTGTATGGCTCGTATCGGTTGGTATTTGTTTGATATTTGCTTGGTTCGGGGGACGCAAACAATATCAAGCACAGGTATCTCGTTTGTACGAGCAGGTCAGTAGTTTTACCTACTACCTCGGAAATCTGGTCTGGAAGATCTTGTTGACTGATACGGGTGACTCAAAACAACAAGTAGTCTATACTGCCGGTTCGAGTGACGCAAACAGTATTGTGGTCGGGTATTTCGTAAAGAGAGATTCCGTATGTTAGTAAGAGCGGTCCAACATCAATTAGATCTTCCTATAAGAGTTCGGGTGACTCGAACAGGTGTCCCTTATGAAGAGGTCCTACTCTACTATGACGGATTCTTAAGTCGGGGTACGGGTGACTCCCAACACAGTCTCCTAAGTAAAGCTTCGTTACAAGCTGTTCGAGAATGAAGCCAATTCAACTAAAGTTAGACGTGCACGTGAGTCATTCGAGTGGTACTTTTGAACTGTTTTAGTAGTATATATTTTCGTTTCTTTCAATTCTCATAAGTGAATTTTTATTTATTAAACTCGTGGAATATCCAATATCTGTCGTCTAGGTAAGATTGTGGTCGTATTTTTGAAGCGATTTGAACCAAAATTGGTAAGAGTTGTTTTTTCCACATGTGAACCATCAGAAGTTTAGTCCGATCTGACTAAAACTTCGGATAGCTGCCGAACAAAAGTTCGTTTCTGTTTTTGTTTTTGAATTACAAGGTATTGCAAAGTTATTTATTTACCGATTTGAATGAAATTCCGTACAGCTTTTTTCAATGAAAGAACAATTGTGTCCGAAAATGAATTGAAGCTAAATAAAACTTCGGGTAGCTGCCGAATAAAATTTCCAACACTAATGATGATAATATCACTTTATACTACATTCGATGTTTCGTTTATTCGTTGGCTTATGAATGATAATTTGTGATGCTTGCTCTATGTAAGTATATACTATATGTATCTGAAGTGTTACAAGTACGGTAGTACAGAAAACGTATTTTTGACATACCTTCCGAAGAGTGGCAAAAATATTTTCAAAAATAATTCAATGAAGACTACATATTTCGAATATCTAATTCGGTTTTTATTGTAGATGCAAAACTTTGGTATCCAAAAACACCCCTCTGGAGAAAGAGATCCAAAGGCTTTACTTAGTTCAAAAAAATTAATTTTGCGCTAAACCATGAATTTTTATATTCTAGTCAGTTCATTAATTGGAAGTAATTATTAATGACAGCTAATTAAATAACCATTTAATACACGTGGAATGGAGAATGCTATTTTTCGGCATTATAATAAAGAGCAGATAATTTGATAATCATAATTATTTCACCTTCTAATTTCACGTATTTTAAATAAGTGGAAGATAATCAGAATACTAATAATTATCTCAATTTTGCCCTTTTCATAATAATATCTTTAGCCGGAGAGTTTTGGAATGAAAAGCTTTTCATAATTTGTACACGAAAAGCATTTAGCCTTAAAAATCGACAGAAAGGATCAGATTTATGAAATTTCTTCAGTTTTTACTAAAGAATGTTTTGATTAAATGAAAAATTCACTTAAATAGCAAACAATTTTATGAAGACACGTAACAAATTATGAACTACTAGCGGCCCGTCCCGGCTTCGCACGGGTGGACATTTATTTTTTAAACATTTGGGGTAAACGTAGAGAAAATGCATCTTTTGCAGGACTTTATTTACATTTTTGTACATTTTTATTTTATGGCTTAAGTAATTTAATTTTGTAGAATTTTGTGGAAATTTACGGAGATAGAGAGAGGGAGTAGTCTGGGGTCCCACCGGTGAGTCCGCTGAAGTTTCGAGCACCTGGCGCCAGTCTGGAGACTATAGAGGCCCTACAATGGATCAATGGGACCCCAGCCATCGCTAATGACATCGGGTGATTTAAAGCAATAGTCGTAAAATCTCAATTAGGGTCTTTGTGCATGAAGTTAGCCTACAGAGAATATTAGATGCCACAGACATGAATGTGAGGATTATTGGATACAGATGTATGCGGAATTACATTATTTAAGTTTTAGTAGGGATCCCTAATATTTTCTAGTAATACATATAGCCCATGTTACTCAGGGATAATGTAGCATGCTAATGGTGAAAGAATTTTTGAAATCGGTCCAGTAGTTTTTGAGTATATTCGTTACAAACAAAAATACAAATCTTTCCTCTTTATAATATTAGTATGATTCCATTAAATTTTGTACTAATTAAATAATAAAAAAAATGAGAAACTGAATAATTAAATCAATAAATTAATAGTGTTTTTATTTCTCATTTTTTTTATTCTGCATTTGCATACATAACGAACATCTAATAAATAAGAAACTATTTAATTTAGGTTTCAGATTTAGATTGCATTTTATTTGTTTACGAATAGTGATTGTGTTTTCCCGAAATTTTTGCGTTCTCGAGAATTGAGAATTCCCGAATAATTCATAAATAATTCTCGGGAAACTATAGAATTTTGCGATTCTAAACAAAGTTTTGTAATAAATAGGAAATCAAATTCTAGGGCGGTTCGACTCAGGCAATTCGAGTAGCCACAATTCGACTCTGCACAATTTGACTCGGAAAATTCCATTCGACTAGGCACAATTCGATTCGGCACAATTCGCTTAGGGAACAATTTAATTCAATGTACCATATTTAACTCGTACACTTTCATTACAAATATTTTGCTCTATAGTTCTATTCCATAACGGTCGCTCATGGCAATATAAGTTTTCATAAAATTTACCCCGTCTCGCTCGCCAACGGCGGTTCTTTAAATACCTTTCTAAAAGCTTCCCTTTTGAGCACTCACAAACACCATTTAGATAGCTTGATAAGCGATTCGCCCGTCCTTATTTTTATGCCCTATGGTAGGTACTACCAGAGGGTATATTAGTTTTGTCACTAAGTGTGTAACGCATAGAAATAATCATCGCAGTAAAATTTCAAGGGTATGGTTGTGCAGGGAATCAAAACTTATATCGATTTATGCATGTCCGTCCGTCCATCTGTGGACAAGATAACTTAAAAACTCGTTATTCTATTTTGTTGAAATTTAGAATGTAAGTTGGTTATTCCTTAACTGCGTTTGGTATTGCATTTGAGCAAAATCGATCCGCGGGGGACAAAATTATAAAGGAAAAACCAGAGTGACCAGAAAGTTTTGGTGTACTTTCTGGTTAGGGCAAGTGAAAAGATAGAATGCGTCTCCCCTCGGGGGGTTGCGGAAGGGTGATATAAAGAAAACCTTAATAATTCGGTCAATAACCGGCGGATTTTAATGAAACTTGAAATGTACATTTGGGATGAGCAAACTGAAAAGATAAAATGTCTCCCCTCGATGGGGGGTTGTTGGGGGCTGAAATAGAAAAACTTCAAGAATTCACTAAATAATGGGCGAATTTTCTTAAAACTTAATGTATACATTTTGGATAGGCCAACTGAAAAGATAGAATGCGACCCCGTAACTCCCTCTGTGGGGGTTACGGGAATGCAAAATAAAAAAATCTTAATAATTCGGCCAATACTAGTTACATTTTTATGAAACTGGGAATGTACATTTAGAATAGGAGAACTGAAATAAATATTTGATGACATTATCGGGAAATTTCCATAGTGGTCCGGCCGATATAGAGAAAATGTAAATTCACTACTATGGTTTGCTTTGCTCATTTTTTTATATGAAAAAGTTAGAAAGATATTTTGGAAGGCGTAATAATGATGGTAAAGTTGTATATAATTATTCATCCGTTCACGTTTTCCTATTTATTTTTCATACAATATTCTTACTACTTCACACCTATTAGTAAAGAATTTTTTTGAAGTGAAATACTTCTATTGGGGCGTTTTAGCAAAAATTATGTAACGATTTTGTGTAACGAAACGTCACATTAGAAAATATCTCATTATATGGACGTTTTTTTTTTTGTAACACTTCAGATATGCTTAATTCAAGCACAGCAAGATATCATTCACAATCATATCGAATAAACGATAAATCGAATGTATATGCTATATCTCATCATTAGTGCCGGGAAGGGAGGAGGGGGAAGAGAAATGTTAGTGCGGCAGTGGTGAAATTAGTCGGAAGGAGAAAAAAAAATTCCATCACCTAACCGCCACCTTCAAACCACCACCATCAATCCACCACCCATTCACCAACACAAAATAAGATAAATTAAAATATATCGTTTAGTATCTATTAGAATGAAGATAAAATATACATATAGTCAACAACCGGTAGAACATGGAAAACGTTGTCCATAAAGGTTACATGCGCGATGTAACAACCTCACGTCGTTAAATAAGTAAAAAACCGAGTTACTCCGGCGAAAACGATAAAATACAAATGGTCAACAACTGAAACCAGCCCAATTAAGCGACCGACGATGCAGCAGATTCTGCGAATAAAAGACCCTTCAGTTTTTGCTTGCTCAGCGAAAAGTCAAAATGTTCAGAATTAATGTTAACACTCCGTAGCATTCTTGCGATCGGTTCGAACTTACCATAATCGGTGCGATGGCTGTCGATCATAAATAAGTCAACTCTTCTTAGAGAGTGTGCACTAACTCTTAGTTTAAGGCGATTAAGGAGGCTCGGAGACTCAACGGCACCAACTAAAATTTGATGAATGAAGACTATATCAGCTACCTCACGCCGTTTCTGCAATGACTGAAGATCAATTAGTTTAAGACGATTGCAGTAAGGAGGGAGATTTATGGCATTGCTCCTAGGTGGGTCTCTAAGAGCAAACCGAACAAATCTACGCTGTACAGCCTCAATTCTCTCAATGTGTACCTTATGGTATGGAGACCAAACTTGGCTAGCGTATTCTAGTAAAGGTCTAACAAAGGTAATATAGAGAGATTTGGTGACATACGGATCAGAAAATTCTTTTGACCAACGTTTTATAAACCCCAGCATCAATGACGCCTTATTAACAATTGTGTCAATATGTCGTCGAAAATTAAGCTCGCGATCACAAATAACTCCTAAATCCCTTATAAAATCAACTCTCGAAATAGAGTTTTCTGATAAGGAATAATCGACTACGAACTTATTACATTTCCTCGTAAAAGTTATTAATTGACACTTTTTAATATTAAGTGCCAGCTCATTATTTATACACCAAGAAGAGAAACTGCAAAGATCAGCTTGTAGCAAATGACAGTCATGCAAAGAAGATATTACTTTAGAAATTTTCATATCGTCAGCATAAATTGTAATATCAGAATTCCTGATAATGGACGTAACATCATTAATAGCGATAATAAATAAAATTGGACCAAGATGACTCCCTTGAGGGACTCCCGAATGGGCAATAAAAGGATCAGACTCAATAGCACGGAAAAGAACCCGATAACGTCTACCAGAAAGGTAGGAATTAATCCACTCTATAAAAAGGGTAGGAAATCCAAGATGTCGTAACTTCAGTAAAATAATACTGTGAGACAATTTGTCGAAAGCTTGACTAAAATCGGTAGCAATTACGTCTGTTTGTTTGCCTTGCTCCATCGAGTTGATGGCAGTAGAGTCAAACTCAGTCAGATTAGTAGTTGTTGATTTAGCTTTAAGGAATCCATGTTGTTTCGGGGATATGAATGGTTTACAATGAAAGTAAAAGGAGTTATATACTTTCAAAAAGCTTAGGCGTGCAAGATAACTTCGCTATAGCCCTATAATTGCTAATATCTGCCTTAGAACCCTTTTTATGAACAGGGATGATAAATGAATCTTTCCAAGCATTTGGAAAAACACCCGAAGTTAAAGATTTACGAAAAAGGAACGTAAGCGGTGCAGATAAATTATGGCAGCATTTCTTTAACACTATTGCAGGCAAACCATCAGGTCCCGAAGAAAAATCATCCTTTAGCAGTAAGATTTGATCAAACACCATTCCCTCGTCAATAATTATTGAGTCAAGTGTGGATTTCGGATAATTATTCAGATAACTAAAATAGTTCTCATCAGGTATGAAATTACTGCCAATAACTGTTTGGCTAAAGAAGGAGGCGAAAAGATTGGTAATAGTTTTTGGCATTGTTTGACGAGCTATCCATATATTTCATAGTGGAAGGATATCCATCCGTTTTACGTTTACTATTGATAACTTTCCCAAAGTGTGTCGGGTCACTAAGTAAATTATCGTGCATCTTAGACAAATATGACTTATATTCAAATTCCAGTAGGCTATGGAACTCTTTCAGCAACGATATGTACCCGCTATGATCCGAAGCATTACCAGAATTCAAATATTTCCGCCATGCTTTGTTCCGCCGATTACGCAAACCCTTGAGCCTGGTAGTATACCAAGGGGGTGAAGAAGTTAGATTCTTTTGGAAGCAATATGGAACCGATAACACAAAGCATTCAAATAACGTCGAGTAAAAATTTACTATACATACATTGATGTCTGAGTCATTGATAATATCATCGAAGTTCGTGTCACCTAGCAACGAATTAAGTAAATTGAAGTCTGCCTTACGAAAGTTAAATTTGCAAACAATGTCAAGGCAAACTTCGTCCCTAGCTATATCATAGGCAAGTAACAAGTTCAAAGGTGGATGGTAAGGATCAATTTTAGAAAAACTGAAGTCAGCCTGTTTGAGCAAACAGTTGGCAGAATTGGAGCTAAAAACCAAATCCAATAACCTATTCCGACAATTCTTAACGCTGTTTATCTGTTGAAGATCGCATGCTGTTAAGCTATCAACAATTAGTGTTTCTTGCGACGATGAAATATTGGTAGCAATATAATGAATATCATCCTCCGATTGCACCCAGGTCAAATGAGGTAGATTGAAATCACCTAAAATAATTAGGTTATCATTGGGGCGCATGAAATCGTTCACGAAATCAACAGCAGCAACCAGAAGTTGATAGTGTTCAGTAGTACAAGTTGGAGGCATGTAGCAATTTAAAATATAAATTATATCATGCTTTAGAGAAATTTTAATACAAACCAGTTCTAACAGTTCACTATTTGGGATGACAAAGTGCGAACAGTCAAACACAGATCGGACTGCAATAAGAGCTCCGCCACCCAAGCGACAGAATTGATCTGCACTAGTGTACCGATCCTTACGAAAAATTTGCAAATCCGAGGTAAAAATCTCATTGTCATTAAAGCCACTGTTTAACCACGTTTCCGTCAGTGCGAAAATGTCGTAGGGAAGAACTTGCCCGTTCAAGAAAACTTTACGCAGTTTGGAACGCAAGCCCCTTACATTTTGATAGTAAAGGGACAAGCGAGTTAGTTTTTTGAAACTTTTGAAACACCAGCAGAGGAAAAACGGCGATTTGCTAGTTCCCTCGGTATAAATTCTTTGACCAGGGATTTTTCAGGCCAAAAGGACGGTGAAACTACCTTAGAAAAAAGATCATCGGGGACCAAAAGTTTAAAAGAAGCGACATGGCTATTAACCTTATTAATTTTAACACATCTAACTGCCTTTTTAAAGTTACTAGGCAGCAAAGATGTCATATAATTTATTACATCCGTCGATGTAGTTGAAGGTAGGAAGCGGGAAACAAAAATCGATTTCAGATGGGGTACAATGTGCAGAATAGGCGAAGGGATAACATCGGTTTGAGATTGGTTATTGGTGTTGTTATTGCTAGTATTACTGCTAATACATGTACTTTTAGTATTACTACTTTTGTTATTATTTTTAATTTTATCATTAACATTAATATTAACTTTAAGGGTACTATTAGTTTTATGTATTAGTTTATTCTTATTTTTACTATTGTCGTTCCTTATATTTTTAGTTTTATTATTACTGTTACTAATAATATTGCTATTGCTATTCCTATCAGTATTATTATTGTTGGAACACTTTCCCCACCTATTATCACTATTAGTTTTCTTATTATTATGATTATCAGTATGATTCTTATTACCGTCAGTAACATTAACGATTACATTATCAGGGACAAGGTCAATGCAAGCAGAGACGTCAGTTACGCTGACAGGCATTTTAACATTGACATAATTGCTGCTAATATACTGAGTTAACTCAGACGTCAACTTATTCAATTCCGCGTAAGCAGCCACATTAGACGAAACCAATGATGGGCATGACTGTACTTCGCTACGTAAAATATCTAACCTATCGACAATAGGTCTTTCGTGAAATTGGGGCGAGTCACAATTATTAGGTAACGAATTAGTGTTGAACATAAACTCAGAGACATCATTCTGAAGGGTGCTAAGTTTGGATTCAAACTGTGTCGTTTTTTTTATAAGTTTTGAGAGGTCATGCTGCATCATCGAGCAAGCCGAAGAGAGTTTATCGAAGCCATCAACAAAATTACGCAAGTCATCAATATTTTCTCCAATATTGGATAATTTCTCGTCAATTGCTTTAACCTTGTTTGCAGTGAAGGACGAGTCCACCCTTAGAGAGTCAAGGACCGCTTTCGCTAAGTCAGTGTTTGAGGAAGTGAGTTTTAAAAATTTTAGAATGTGACAAGGTTTTATGTCACAGCATTCCGAAAAGGTAAAGCATTTACTCTCTTTAGGCAACCTGATACACGATCGATGAAATGTGCGCTCGCACACTCCATCACAAGCGATCGATGCATGAACACCGGTTGGACCACAGCAAAGAGGGCATTCAATTGTTGCCATAATTAAATTTAACGAAACAATCAAAAACGAAGGCAAAAAAAAAAATCAAAACAAAAATTAAAAACAAACTAACAACGTGTGAACAGGCCCTTAGTATGAATAAACTCTATACTAATACCAACGAATGAAATTAAAAAAAAAAAACTTTTGTATTTTCTTGTTTTTTATTTTATTTTTATTTTTTTTGAAAAAAAAAGAAAGAAAATTTTTCCTTTCGAAAATAACAGTGACAAAAACATAAATTACGGTACCTTTGTAAAATACTTTTACTTCTTCATGCAGGAAACATATAAAATATTAAATGTTAAATGCAAAAAATCAAATGAAAAAATATGAAAAATTTAAAAAATTTTTCCAAGCACCAAACACCGCAATTAGATTAAATTTATTAAAAATATTAAAACACAAAAAGAAAAACAAAATAACAAAGAAAAAACACAAAACACGTCTACACCACTCAACGAAACAAAACGTTTTTTTTAGACGATTACAATGTTCGGCATTATTGTGGAGGTTATAATGAGTAATATTTCTGTCACAGACCAAATAGTTCTATCTGCCACCATATTGGCGCTGTAGTCGATATAAGTTTTTGAAAATTTTTCTGAACTTTTTATATAGAGGTCGTACACGATTGAAATGTTCGACAAAGTTGTGGAGGTTTTTATGAGGATTATTTCCGTAGAAGACACAATAGTTCTATTTCCCACCACTTCGGCGCTGTATGCAATAACAATTTGACGAAACGTTACATTACAAAATATCTTATTATATGGACGTCCTAGACGATTACAATGTTCGGCATTATTGTCGAGGTTATAATGGGTAATATTTCCGTCACAGACCAAATAGTTCTATCTGCCACCATATTGGCGCTGTAGTCGATATAAATTTTTGAATTTTTTTGGAACTTTTTATACAGAGGTCGTACACGATTGAAATGTTCAGCAAAGTTTTAGAGGTTTTTATGACAATTAATTCCGTCGAAGACACAATAGTTCTATCTCCCACCACTTCGGCGCTGTATTCAATAACAATTTTTGAACTTTGACGAAACGTTACATTACAAAATAACTTCTTATATGGACGTCCTAGACGATTACAATGTTCAGCAATATTGTGTAAGTTATAATGAGGAATATTTCCGTCGAAGACCAAATAGTTCTAGCTGCCACCGTATTGGCGCTGTGGTCGATACAAATTTTTTAAATTTTTATTTGGAAAAAATCATGGAACGCTAACTTTGTAACGCAGCGTCACATGTCACATCAGTGTAAGCTGACTAACAATCGCGTCGTTTCTGTGCATATGGCTGGCGCGGAAAGCGGTCAGCGCATCTTACGTACATTAACGGGCATTGCTTCTTGCTACGCCTACAATGACTCCGGGTAAGAAACGTTTGCGAGTCGACAATTTTGCTCAATCACAACACGCTGACAATTCTTCCACGCGAACGCCTATGACTACTGCAGAACGGACGCGGGCACGTAGGGCCAGGCAACAACAAGCGGAACAAAAACAACTCACTGACAAGGCTTCAACGAGCACGTATATGACTGGTGCAGAACGGATGCGGGCATGTAGGGCTACGCAACTTGCTCAACAAGCGGAACAAAAGCAACTCGCTGACAAGGCCTCGACGGGCACGGCTATGAATGGTGCAGAACGGATGCGGGCATGGAGAGCTAGGCAACTTGCACCACAAGCGGAACAAAACCAACTCGCTGACAAGGCTTTGACAAGTACGGCTATGACTGGTGCAGAACGGACGCGGGCATGTAGGGCTAGGCAACTTCATAAACAAGTGGAACACAAGCAACGCACTGACAAGGCTTCGACGACTACGGATATGACTGGTGCAGAACGATTGCGGGCATGTAGGGCGAGACAACTTGCTCAACAAGTCGAACAAAACCAACTCGCTGACAAGGCTTCGACGGGTACGGCTATGACGGGTGCAGAACGGATGCGGGTATGTAGGGCTTAGCAACTTGCTCAACTAGTGGAACACAAGCAACTCACTGACAATCCTTCAACGAGTATGCCTATGACTGGTGAAGAACGGATACGGGCACGTAGGGCTAGGCAACAACAAGCGGAACACAAGCAACTCACTAACAAGGCTTGAACGAGTACTTCTATGACTGGTGAAGAACGGATACGGGCATGTAGGGCTAGGCAACTTGCACCACAAGCGGAACAAAACCAACTCGCTGACAAGGCTTCGATGATTACGGCTATGAATGGTGTAGAACGGACGCGGGTATGTAGGGCTAACAACTTGCTAAACAAACGGAACAAATGCAACTCGCTGCCAAACCATAAAGAAAAGCTTCTATTTCACTTCTACAGTGTGGTCAAAAGCACACTTCCTTTTTTTATACGTGCATTTATGTTTTTCTGTTACCATATTTTCTTCACCTGCCTTTCCCTTCTTATACGAATTTATGGCTTTCTTTAGTCTTTCCTACGCTGTTCAGCTTTCCATATCCTACTCCGATTTCTTAAGATTGGTAAACTAAAAACTAAGTTTTGGTACTTTGTTGAAAATAAATAAAGTCGGTGTAAAAATATATAGTACATGCTTTTAATTCATGCATTTCAGAATGGATTCCGAAAAAGTAAGTCCGCGGCCACTAGTTTAACATAATTATTCAACTGTGTCATGAAAAAGTGTACCAATGTGTACTATCTTACTACTGATTTTAGTAAGGCTTTTGATAAGTTATCTCATCAAATTATATTACTAAAGCTCAGTGACCTTGAATTTCATTTTTCATTGAATGGATTCGGCCATACTTGAAGAATTTATGAGATCTTATTTCGTTCACCTAAATCCGTTCCCTTTTTTTCCTCAAGGTAGTCACTTAGGACCTCTTCTATTTATATTAACGATTAATGATGTGGCATCTAATTAATGATATCAAATTATACATAGAAGACTTATTCTCTTCATCTCAAAGAAACATTCATAAATTTTGTTTCGTGGTGTCTTAAAAACAACCTTACTCTGAATACAGACAAATGTAAGATTATTACTTACTTTCGGAAATAATTACTTTGTTCATTGCGCTCCCCACAATGGGTCAGTCGTATTACTCCCATGCGACTTAATTTTCGACAGAAAGCCTAACTTTAGGCCACACTTTGACTCTTTGATCCATAAAGCTAATTTGATTTTGGGAAAAACTCTTTGAACCACCTATAAGGCGGTTTTTTGACTCATACGTCGCTAAAGCTCTTTATGTTACTTTTGTCAGACGATTATTGGAATATGCCAGTTACGTGTAGTCACCACACCATAAAGTTCATGTGAATAGTCTGCGATCCACTCAACGTAGATTTTTATTCTTCGCTTTACTGGACTTGCCATGGAATGATCCTTCATTGTTGCGGCTTGTAATGATAGGCTAAAATTTTTATGTTTCCATTCTTTGGAAAAGCAGTGAAAAGTGGCAGATATTATCTTAACTCATATCAAATTGTTAATGGTGTCATTGATCCCCTTTTATTTCGAAAAATTAATATATGTTTATTGCGGTTCGTGTAGTTCTTTTAAATCAGACTCCACCGAACTGATAGGGGAGGAATTCATCAATCTTCTCAATATTACGCATGGTAAATGCCAATATACAAGATTTGACTTTTACCACAACGAGTATGGACCAAAAAAACTATTATACTCCTAGACTTCTTCATACTATATGTCAACAGCTGACCGTCAGCGGCCGCCGTCAACAGCGCCCAGCGAAAGTACCTTTAAACAGTTTGAGCTGTGCGTTGATGAGTCCGTTGTTGGTACACTTTCTTATAAAGAACATCTTCAGATAGCAATATATATCTTTATTTAGTTAGCAAAATATATTTATATGTACTTGTATAAAGGGTTTTTCAATAAGTACTTTTTTAATAGGGTTGGATTTGCTTATAATGAAAGTTGTTGATCTAAACTTTTGTGAAAAGCATCAATGTCTGCCAGCGTAGTCGTGATGGATATTTAAATAAATACCGTCCGTGCAACACCCGGTTCTTTTCAAAATATTAACTATGAAGAAAGTCTAAAAGTCCATAATTTTAATATGTTATCAAAAAACCTGCATCAAACCAAACAATACAGTTCAATATTCCACCTGATTCCGTAGAACAATATTTTAGGAAAGCTATTTCCATTCCATTTATTGCTCAAATATTGGCTCAACTTCATGACCCTTAGGACCAACATTGCGAAAACTTTTTACTTTTCTACTAAATGGAAAAGATGTTCCAACAATAATATATGCTCAAGCGTAGGCATTAACTCGTTTTTACGATATCCGTGTCTGAAGCATTTATTATCACGCCGAACTGTCAAATTTGGAGGGGAAAAAAATTGCGTTTTTTTAATTTATAATTTTTAGTGCGTTTCGGATTCCAAACCAAATTCTTTTGAATTAAATAATCAAAGTTAATAAATTTGCAATATGAAGTGTTTAATTTCTGGGTGTAATAACAAACAACATCGAAAAATTCTTGGAATTTTCTTTCACAACTAAGTTTGACTTATTTTTTATTATAATGGGCTAATGTTCATTATTGCCGTATAAAAAAAAGTTTTTATGGTGTTTATTTACTTTTTGGTAATCAAATAGAAATTATGTTAATTCATAAATTAGTAAAAAATTGGTTTTTTTTGAATCCACGCCGAAATGTCAAATCCCACTTTTTTTTTTATTTCGTTTTTAACGAAATCTACCAGTGACAGTCATTTTTGGTTAAAATGGGGGCAATTCTTAAAATTCGTCGAAATTTTTGAAAATTCAGCATTTTCAGTTTTAAATGCTTTTTTTTTGGTTTTAAAGTTTCCAAAAAATGAGGCACTACGTATGAAATGGCTTTCGGCTATTGGTTTACGCAGGAAAGGAAATATATAGGCGCATACATGTTTATAATTATTATTTAATAATTTAATTTTGTATGTTTAAGAAAACTTGATTTTTGTAGCAATCACACGCAACAATTTTTTTGCAATTCGGATGTTACAGAATGCATGAGCTTTTAGCCCATTTGCAATGTTGTCCCTCCGAATTCATGTTTTTAACGCCACCACTACGCCGCACACATAAGCAAAAAAATGCAAGTGTATTCCAAAAGTGCTTCAATTTCCCCTGCGAAAGGCCTATCCATATTTTCCCTAATCTAAGTATATGCTCATACAACAGGAACGAGAGCGATTCATGTATTGAACGGGCTGAATGTTTCCGTAGAACAATTCAACTAGCAAAATTGAAATTCAATTTTGTTTATTCATTCCAAATAATGAAAAATTCATTCTCAATCTGTTCCTAAGAGTTATGCCGGAAACAGAACGACGTATCTACAGCGGATTCCACAGTTTTGGTTTTCATATTGTAATAAAAATAGTCCGTCATGGATACGTCATTCTGCTTGAACCTTTAGAAATTATGAAGAAATTGAGAATGAAACAAGAAATTAAGTTCTCAAAAAATTCTATTGAATAATGAACTTTCATCAACAAATTTGTGCTTTTTACAAAGAATGAGATTGTTCTCTGCATTTTAGGCATATTTGAACTTATTTGTTGTTTGTATGCAATCGGCGTTAAAAAAAAAATCTTTTACCAAAACTTACACTGATTTTCTATGCAACGAAAGTCTAGTTTAAAGTATGCATTACGGTCCATTTAAATTGACAATACGAGTATTAACGAGAAGAATCCAAATGCTTCATTTCACACAAAAATAACTTTTGTATCAGAAATGCAGAAAGCGAACTTATTTCTAATTAAAACATAACCCATAATATTATAAGTGTGAACACCGTACATTTTATACGCGCTTGTTTAAGGAATATATTGCTGTATTTTATTGGGAATTCTATCCGTGCTTACAATACATTTTACAGGTTCTTAATTAGCGACGTCTAATATTGGGCGCTAATTAGCGATGGATAGTAGGCATGGATGGCGGGATGGATATTAATATCTACCAGATGGTAGATGGCGCGAATCAAAGGGGTTTTTTTTCATTCGAATATTTAAAAAGAACAGAAAATTGGTTTGAATCTTGAATCATTTTAATCAGTTTTTTTATTATTTTTATTGCGTTTTGTTTTATTTAGTTAAACGAATATTTTAAATAGCCGTCTCGTCAAATATTTTTTGTTTTAATTTCATTATTTGCCTAAAAAAAGAATATTTAATTTTTCCACCTCAAGAAAATTACCCTAGTTGTGTACGCAACCAAAAAATTAAGTCGTATAATTTCAGTGGTTCGAATATTCGAAATTAAGAACTTATATAAGAAAAATCGTTCTTTTGAGAAAGTAAATTAGCGCCCGATAGATTTCCTAATAAAATACAGCACATACATATATACGTATACTTGTCTAATTTAACAAAGTTATTTAGTACCTATCTCCCAAATGGTAGATGGCGCAAAACAAAATTTTTGTTCTATTATTGCAGTATTAAAATCGACATAAAATTTTGAATCTTACCTGGTTTTGGTTACTTTTTTCTACTATTTTATTGGTTTTTGTTTTATTTCAATATTTTAATAGCCGTCTCTTAAAATATTACCTGTTTTAATTTCACTATTTGCCTAAGAAAGAATTTTTAATTTTTTTAGCTTTTTTGGACTGAAATCTTCACAAGAATGAGCGAGAGGAAATTATTATATTGGTTGATGAGACCAAAAAACGCCTGAAAATATGAAATTTTAAGCAAATTTACGGCAATGCAATAATTTCTGAAAGTTTTTTCGTTTAAGCAATAATTGCAATTTTTTTGTTTCTAGTATTAAAATGAAAGATAGCAGATTGTCATAATCCCCGTCTTCACATTTTTATCTTTTCATACGTCCTGGAACGGGAGATATTACTAGTCTGTTATAATGCTAGCCAAAAGTGCTCGGGTTCATCAAAAGCTCACGCTTCACTCCACTTTTCTGAAGAATTTTGTATTGTTGGCAAATAATTAAGTGTTTTAATATAATCCCTTTTTCTAAGCATTAAATTTGTGATGAGCTGATTTATCAATCTGTTTTATTTTTTAGTCATTGTGTTCCCTGATCCATTCGTATGTTATCTTCAAAAATTTATGAATGAATAAATCTCCTTCAGAGATTAGTGGATGAACATTTCGTATGTCCTACTACCATTACAGCGAAATAATTATGTTTATAAATGTGAAGAGACAACAGTTCTTCATTGAGAAAACTTATCCACGAGAAAACTAATTGGTAAAATATTTTTCCTAGTTTATTTGATACGACATCCCACCATTGGTTTTAAAAATTCTGGTCCTGTAGTTGTTTTTTCTAATTTCTTCATAATACCATCGTCAGATCTCAACTGATTTTTCAAACGGGCATATTTCATTTAATTTCAGGCAGAAATAAGTTTTTATGAAATGTACAAGAGGGCTGAAAATCTAGACAACATTTCTTTTTTTTCAACGTAATCTCCTTTTAGCTTGATACATTTATTTCAATGTAGCTTTATCAAAGGTTCTTGTCCTGTCATCATTTTATTTAATTTGGAAGCAAAAAATGTCACGAAAAGATAAATCTGGAGAATACGGTGGTAATTTTAATTAAAATGAATTTGTTCATCTTGTTTGCAAATGCACTTTCGCAAATGGTATACAGGCGGCTCCAGGACAGCCGAAATTACAGGTGTGGGAGTGTATGAGCCAAAAATTAAATAGTCTGAATCTATCTACAGCAGTATCTTCCAAGCTTGACAGAAACTATCGTAATAAAGACATTTCGATAATGGTTGACAGTCATTTTACCATCAAAGCATTTAGCTCATATGCAATCAGGTTTTAGATGGTAGCAAAATGTGAGCCTGAACTGAACAAATTAGGCGCAGCTAGTAAAGTTACCTCATACTGGATATCGCGACATATGGGTATCGAGAATAAAGAGTAAGCTGGTAAGCCCGCTAAGCAGTGGCAGAAATATTCCTCATAGGACCAAAACCCTTCTGTTGAATTGGACCACACATAATCCAAGAAATTTTCACGACAGATGAGACACCAGAAAGAACCAAATACTTGGAAGAACAACCAGAACAAAGGCAGGCCAACAATCTCCTCGGGGAGTAGAACTCGGAGAGTTTTAAAGCCATCATCAACACTAACAAAACGAACATAAGAGCACTGACAGTAATATTAACAAAGACTTTAAAGTACACCTTAAAAAACTAGGACTAGCAATAGATAACAGCTGTAAATTCTGCGGGTGAGACGAAGAGATCCCAATGTGATTTCTTTCCGACTGCTAAGCATTGCTTTTCCCCACAGAAATACAATCTCTTGAACCACTCTGGATATTAAAATTCCTTAGGAAAATAGGGGGAGGTGCTCTGGAATTGGGATTTAACCTAACTGCTGCGCTAAAGAATAGGAGGTACAACAGATCTTAAAAGTCGAAATACAGGAACAACCGTTGTTCAGACAACCATTCCAATTTCATTTATTTGGCAACACCAAATAATTTAGTAATTTTCAATATGAACAAGTTTTTTATAATAATTTTAAATTGGAATGATCGACTTGGCTATGCCTTTTTCAGTCGATAAAAATTGTACTTCAAATATTTTAATACAGAAATAAAGCTTTTGTTTGACACGTCTGATTTATGTTCAAAAGAACTTATATTTTTTTTTAATTTCCTTTTTTATGTTTCCAATAAAGACAAACATAATTTGGTGACCCCGACGTGATACCATCAAGTTCAATTGAATATAATTTGAAAGGCTGCTAAAAACAAAAGGACTATAGAGAAATTGTGTATTATTTTTCAAATAAGCAACAATGGCTACAAGAATTGATAAGCTTAAGGTAAAACGAGTGACCTTAACACAACAACAATTACGCATGCAAGCGTTTGCAATGAATAAACTTCAAGAGGCTTCAATTCCAGAACTTGAAATGCGTCTCGAGATGGTGGAAAAATATTTTGTTCAATTTGATGAAGTTCAGAGTGCTCTTGAAGAATTAGACCCACAGGAGGCTCAAAATGATACAAGAAAAGAATTTGAGGAGCTGTATTTCATTTTGCGTCCAATGTTAGTTGCTGTTTTAAATGAAAAGAGAAGTTAGGTTACAGAACTCACTCCCAAGTCTGAATCAAGGACGCAATCTACAACGGTACTTAAATTACCAAAGATAACAGTACCAAATTTTACTGGCGATTACAGCAATTGGTTTTTATGAAACTTTTGTCACACTAGTGCATAATAACCAGGATTTAAATGACATCACTCGTTTTCATTACTTATTATCATCGGTTTCTGGAAACGCATTACATCTCATTCAAGCAATTGAGGTTACCTCTGAAAATTATACAGTTGCTTTAAAACTTCTTGTTGAATGATATGACAACAAAAGAATTATCGCGCAAGAACATATCAAACAACTATTTAATATGAACCCAATCAGCAAATTATCAGCACCTGCTCTTAGAGATTTAATTGATACTTTTAAGATTCATTTAAGAGCATTAACATCGTTAAAGTGACCAGTAGCCCAGTGGGATGATCTAATTACACATCTGATCGTAATGAAACTTGATTCACAAACTGTAGATAAGTGGGAAGATGAATGCCCTACTGACAGATTAGCAACGTTAGATGAACTCATGAAATTTTTAGAACGTAAGTGTAGTAATCTAGAAGCAAAAAATTGTGTCGACATACCCAAGACATAATCAATTACCCAAGTAAAGGCAAGGCCAACCCGATCCGGTGTTTTGAATGCTTCACTGGCCCCGGAAAGACGGAGAATGTGTTATGTGTGTTCTGATACAAATCACATTATTTTAAAGTGTACGAAATTCTTACAACTTTCACCTCAAGAACGATATACAACAGCAAAGCAATTAAAGTTATGCAATAATTGTCTGAAAAATACTCATTCAGTACGGTCTTGTGCTTCAGGACTTTGTCACATTTGTAGTAAAAAACATCATACATTATTGCATCGAAATTATGATTCAACTTATGAAGATGTGAACGCATCTTCAACAAATGTAGAAGAAACCGTGCCAGCTCCAGATGGCAATTGCATTGCATTGGCTCACCATGTATCTAAAATTGCATCATCACCTACATTGATCAACAGATGTTCAACAATTTTATTAGCCACAGCTTTAGTTAATATTATGAACAAATACGGAGAACCAGTCATATGCAGAGCCTTGCTCGATTCTGGGTCTCAGTTGCACATCATCACTGAACATCTGGCTCAACAATTGGTATTGAAACGCATTAGAACACATATTCCAATCAGGGGAGTGGGAACGGCCGAAGTCACTGCACAGTACAAAACAGTTATTATTTTACATTCACGCAGAACATCATACTCAACAGATATCGAAGCATATATATTACCAAAAATTAGCGAACAACAGCCAAATTATTATATCGACACCAATTGTTGGAATATTCCTCAAGGAATTAAGTTGGCAGACCCAACGTTTTTCAATCCTCAGAAGATAGATATTCTGCTCGGTGCAGAAGTTTATTGCCAACTCATCATGAATGGTCAGCTTAACCTCTCTAATAGCCTACCAACCCTTCAAAATACGCAGCTAGGTTGGATCATTATGGGAAAAACAATGTCAAATGCATCGTACAATTATCAGTGCAACATAGTAACCAGACCATCACTTTCGTCACTAGAGAAGCAACTTCAAAACTTTTGGGAAATTGAACGCCACGATGCCCCTGTGAAAACTTTTTCCGAAGAAGAAGATCTTTGCGAATCGCACTTTATGACTACATTTAAACGTTCATCTTCCGGTCAATTCATATTGAAATTACCATTCCGTCAAGAATACAAATTACTAGGAGAATCACATAAAACAACAAAAAAACGACATTTCAGTTTGGAAAAACGACTTCAACGTAATGAAAACTTGAAAAATTCGTATGTTGACTTTATGAGGGAATACGAGTTGATGAGTCATATGGAAGCAATCACATTCAATAAAATACCGAGATGTCATTATTTCGTACCACATCACTGCGTTCACAAGCCTGACAGTTCTACTAGCAAACTTCGTGTAGTATTTGATGCTTCGGCCAAAACAAATTCGGGACTATCCTTGAATAATGTTCTCATGGTTGGACCAAAGATCCAGTCTGATTTGTTCTCAATACTTATAAGATTCAGACTGCATCGGTATGTTTTTATAGCTGATATAAGCAAAATGTATAGACAAATATTAATTGATCCATCTGATCGTCATTATCAATTAATCCTTTGGCGTTACAACAATACGAAAGAGCTTCAAGTTTATCAATTGAACACTGTGACATATGGTACATCATCTGCACCTTATATGGCTATAAGGTGTCTAAAACAATTAGGAATTGACCACATGGCGACCTTTTTAACAGCAGCAAATATTCTGATCAGAGATTTTTACGTCGATGATTGTATGACCGGTGCTGAGACAATCGAAGAACTCAACAAATCAAAGGCAGAGCTTAATTCACTTTTAAGTTTGGGGCACTTCGAATTAAGAAAATTTTGTGCAAATCATCCGGATCTTCTCAAAACGGTATCACCCGAATATTGCGAAAAATTTAGAAAAATCAACGAAAATGATGTAGTAAAAACGTTAGGTCTAATTTGGGAACCAAATCAAGATAATTTTCAATTTAATATTACTCAGAATCAATCTGCTCAGATTACAAAACGAGCTATTCTTTCAGATTTATCTGGTTTATCTGGTGGTTATTCAAAACATAAAAAAGAAAATTAAAAAAAAGTGTAAGTTCTTTTGAACGTAAATCAGACGTGTCAAACAAAAACTTTATTTCTGTATTAAAATATTTGAAGTACAATTTTTATCGACTGAAAAAGGCATAGCCCAGTCGATCATTCCAATTTAAAATTATTATAAAAAACTTGTTCATATTGAAAATTATTAAATTATTTGCTGTTGCCCAATAAATGAAATTGGAATGGTCGTCTGAACATACCGGCCGCCTTGAAATACTGTAGTATTTTAAAGAAAATAAATTAGTAAATTGGGAGTGGACATAATTTTCTGATGCTGCGTTTGTAGGAGCCAAACTGCGTCTTCAATACTGCAACACGAATAATGCTGTTATTTCCTGGAATAACTTTCTCGACTCTTGCTAATATCCATTTGTATGGCGACAAATTTTCTTCTTTGATGAGAACCATAGTTATAGATGGGTGCTGTGATGTCCATTTATTGCGCTGCTGCAAAGTGTTCTAATACTCCGAAGACCAACGATGCCAAAAATGTTGCTGTATTTGTTGTATTCTCCGAAATCTGGACAATCGATTCAAATTGATATCTATAATGCCAGGTTCCGGCACTGATGTTAATGGAGAAAATGAGAAAATGTCCTGGCGTAAGTGCTTCTAAATCATTTGGATTCGATGACAGTGGGGTGATGGGTCGCGAATTCAATACTGCTTCAATTTGTACTACCAACGTATTAAGTTCTTCGTATGTTAAAGAGGCATTTGCAACGAGTTGTACCAAATGGTGTTTTGCTACTTTTACCGCAGCCTCCCAGAGCCCTCCGAAGTGCGGTGATTTTGGTGGTATTGGTTTCCAAGTAATGTGATCTTGTTGGCACAGTTGATAAATCATTTCTTGAAGATGTTGAGATTGAAACAATTGGTGCAATTCAGTAAGTTCTGATCTGGCACCTACTAAGTTAGTAGCATTATCACAATATATGGTAGAGTACAAACCTCTTCGACCAATAAAACGTCGTAAGGCAGCAATGAAAACTTCACTGGACAAATCGCTAACTATTTCCAAATGTGTCGCCTTTCTTGTGAAACAAACAAATATGGGAATGTAGGCCTTGACGGATGTTTTTCCTCTTATTTTGAAATGAATTTTAATTGGACCACAAAAGTCTATTCCTGTAGTCAAGAATAGTTTGCCTGGTTGCACTCGTTCATTTGGAAGGTTACCCATAATATGTTCCATAGTTTTTGGTTTCGTTCTAAAACATCTGACACATTTATTGACAATAGTTCTAGTTAACAATTTTCCATTTAACGGCCAAAATTTTTGTCGAATAGTTGTTAATAATGTTTGTGGACCTGCGTGCAGGTGCTTGATGTGAAAAAACGACATAAAGTCAGAGTCAAAAGTGAGTCAGCATCACAAAATTTCACTTTTCTGTACAAATTAAGTAGGTAATAAAAGGATCTGGACAATTTTTTTTATACTTGAATGAAAGACTTTTCTGACCGTAGTACTGCTGCAAAAAAATTTTTTTGATATCATAAATAGTACAGTTTATACACACAATAATATAAAAAAAGTCACAATTTTATGAGTCAAAAATGAGTCAGCACTTGTAGTTTCTGAATGAAAAACAACGGTAATCTTTATATATAAAACAAAGTCGTGTTAGTTACACCATTTATAACTCTAGAACGGCTGGACCGATTTTTATGATCTTTGGTTTGCTGGATTTCTCTTCGCCCCGAATAGCAGAATAACTATTAAAACATCGGAAAAATTCACGAAAAAAAAATTGATAAAGAAAATTAATTTTCTCATACATTTCGTATGGAACGGCTTTTTCGATCATATCTCGAGATTCACCTCTGGAAAAACATTTTTTTTCGATATATATTTTGAAACTTTCCCCCGTGAAACGTTCATTCTCAAAGGACAATAATTTTGATGTTGAAATATTTATATCTCAACGTAAAATAAATTTGTCAAAATTCAAATGCTTTTTAGGATCGACTCTAAAATGCAATTTATTTTCAAAATTTGAAAATTTAATGGCGCGTTTGGCGACGTTAGACGACGATTCCATGGCTGAATTTTCGAAAAATTCTTTAGTCAAAAATATTCTAAGTGAAATCGAACTCCTTATTGCAAATGAAACAGATGACAGCACAAAATAAAGTCTTTAAATTTTATAAAAAAAACAAAGAAATTTGCTTTACATTCATATACACAATTGCTACATCACTTTCGATATACAATTTTAGGTAAAATTCAACTTTCACAACACATATTTGAATCAAAACTCGATAAAATAATTTGCGATTTTAAATTATATCACTTTAACATTATAATTAATCATAACAATTAATTTTTCAACAATTCTGTGTGTGACATAACCAAATTTCGGAAGTTTACAACTTGGAGGTCACTCAGCCATTGAGCTAGCTGTACAGACGTGTGCCGCGATTTATCAACATTTTTTTCGAGTTTTCACCAACTTTCATTCAATTTTCGACGGTTATTACATTCGAGTTGGATTCAATTAATTCTCTTCAAACGATTTTTTTTGAAATTCATCAGCGAAAATTGATTTTAAAGAGGTGGGTTCAGTTTTATGAAGTGCCCATTGTGAAAGGCTATGTCGTTTATAATTGGACGCGCATCGACAATCAATCCAATCGGTAATTTGGACTGTGCGTTTGATTTTCCAGGCGGATTCGTTCGTAAGTCTGTGGAATTCTATTTTCGATCGTGATTTTTAAGCGGTTAGTTGCCTTCGAAGATATTCACTTTGTCAGGTTATCACATTTGTAATTGTGCGCTCATCGATATTTGCTTCATTACTTAATTTTGAATTGTGGGATTAATTTTCCAGTGTTATTTACAATACTGCGATTCAGGAAATCTAATATTTTACAAGGAAGCCGTAATCCAATTAGACTTCGGAATATTGCGAATCAATCCGCAGTTGAACAAGAGCGCCGCGTTAGTATGGCCGACTACGTGCTTCACAAACACCAGAAAAAAGAGAGGCAGTACGTCAAGCGCCTCAGTTGCCAATGAGAAATCGTTGAGCTTATCGCACAGATCAACAACGTGGTAATCCTCAACGCAAAGGAAAGGTGAGGAAGTTCTCATTCCGGGAATTCCGATGATCCCAACCGATATGTCATTCGAGATTAAACGAATTTAATTTCCTATTCGCCTTGCATTCGCCTTGACGATCAACCAATTACAAGGCCAATACTTGAGTGTTTGTGCCCTGACTCAAGAAAATGAATGTTTCTCTTATTGAACGCCAAAACAACTGGATCACCTTGCCCAATCACCGGACCTCAATCCAATTGAGCATCTGTGAGAGCATCTTGATCGCCAACTGCGCAAGAGGACCATTACTAGCAAAGAATCGCTTAAGATGGCGCTTCGCGAGGAATGGGAGAAAATAACTTCAGATACCACTACCAAATTGGCAGAACCAAGGCTACGGCACATGGAAGCAGTGATAAAAGCTAAAGGGTTACAAACAAAATATTATTTTTTTTTTTTTACAAACTAGCTGACCCGGCGAACTTCGTACCGCCTCAGAATCAATAAATGTTGTGTTAACTTATTAGCAGAATTAAATTCAGTTTTTTATTAAGATAAAAAATGAATACTCAAAATGAATTAAGTTCAATAAATGTACAAAAATGAAAATGAAATGTATTTTAATTACATTGAAATGAATGTAATTTACGTGGCAGCAAGACATTTGCTTTATTGAAGCGAATCGAAATGATTCGCGTAGGATTGTTGCACTATTTTATGTGAACTCTTTGCTGGATGGGTTGCACCCAGGTCGATTCCCGTCATTGAAGCACCTTGTGATATAGGACATTTTTCGTTTTGTTATCAGGTGCTAGAACGACCAAAGCGGATGGTTTGCCGACACGTGAACATGCTACGTAAAATTGAGCATGAGAGAAACATTCATTTTCTTGAGTCAGGGCACAAACACTCAAGTATTGGCCTTGTAATTGGTTGATCGTCAAGGCGAATGCAAGGCGAATAGGAAATTAAATTCGTTTAATCTCGAATGACATATCGGTTGGGATCATCGGAATCCCCGGAATGAGAACTTCCTCACCTTTCCTTTGCGTTGAGGATTACCACGTTGTTGATCTGTGCGATAAGCTCAACGATTTCTCATTGGCAACTGAGGCGCTTGACGTACTGCCTCTCTTTGTTCTGGTGTTTGTGAAGCGCGTAGTCGGCCATACTAACGCGGCGCTCTTGTTCAACTGCGGATTGATTCGCAATATTCCGAAGTCTAATTGGATTACGGCTTCCTTGTAAAATATTAGATTTCCTGAATCGCAGTATTGTAAATAACACTGGAAAATTAATCCCACAATTCAAAATTAAGTAATGAAGCAAATATCGATGAGCGCACAATTACAAATGTGATAACCTGACAAAGTGAATATCTTCGAAGGCAACTAACCGCTTAAAAATCACGATCGAAAATAGAATTCCACAGACTTACGAACGAATCCGCCTGGAAAATCAAACGCACAGTCCAAATTACCGATTGGATTGATTGTCAATGCGCGTCCAATTATAAACGACATAGCCTTTCACAATGGGCACTTCATAAAACTGAACCCACCTCTTTAAAATCAATTTTCGCTGATGAATTTCAAAAAATATCGTTTGAAGAGAATTAATTGAATCCAACTCGAATGTAATAACCGTCGAAAACTGAATGAAAGTTGGTGAAAACTTGAAAAAAATGTTGATAAATCGCGGCACACGTCTGTACAGCTAGCTCAATGGCTGAGTGACCTCCAAGTTGTAAACTTCCGAAATTTGGTTATGTCACACACAGAATTGTTGAAAAATTAATTGTTATGATTAATTATAATGTTAAAGTGATATAATTTAAAATCGCAAATTATTTTATCGAGTTTTGATTCAAATATGTGTTGTGAAAGTTGAATTTTACCTAAAATTGTATATCGAAAGTAATGTAGGAATTGTGTATATGAATGTAAAGCAAATTTCTTTGTTTTTTTTATAAAATTTAAAGACTTTATTTTGTGCTGTGATCTGTTTCATTTGCAATAAGGAGTTCGATTTCACTTAGAATATTTTTAACTAAAGAATTTTTCGAAAATTCAGCCATGGAATCGTCGTCTAACGTCTCCAAACGCGCGATTAAATTTTCAAATTTTGAAAATAAATTGCATTTTAGAGTCGATCCTAAAAAGCATTTGAATTTTGACAAATTTATTTTACGTTGAGATATAAATATTTCAACATCAAAATTATTGTCCTTTGAGAATGAACGTGTCACGGGGGAAAGTTTCAAAATATATATTGAAAAAAAATGCTTTTCCAGAGGTGAATCTCGAGATATGATCGAAAAAGCCGTTCCATGCGAAATGTATGAGAAAATTAATTTTCTTTATAATTTTTTTTTCCGTGAATTTTTCCGATGTTTTAATAGTTATTCTGCTATTCGGGGCGGAGACAAATCCAGCAAACCAAAGATCATAAAAATCGGTCCAGCCGTTCCAGAGTTATAAATGGTGTAACTAACACGACTTTGTTTTATATATAAAGATGTAGGAGTAAAAGAAGTAGTATACAAATGAGTTGTACAAAAGTAGTGGAGAATCTGAATTACTTGTAGTAGTGGAATCGTTGGCTTAGTGAGAAAGTCAATTTAGTTGTAAACCAAGGGTGCTGAGTACGAACCCATGCGGTGGCGATTTCACTTTTTCAGTTTTCCACAAACCATTAATTTCTATTTGAACATATTTGGTTTTACATAATTATTTAACATTTTTTCTAAAAGTATATATAAATTCTGTTTATTGGGCTGTACTGTGTACTATAGTCGTGCCCCAATCTGAAATTTCATTCGTATCGAAACCAATTTCTGGAAGAGATTTTTCTTCAAAATCTTTATCGGATTTGTTTTTTTTTCGATTTACTTTAAAATTTTGATCAAATTTTGAGGGGAAAATTCGGGTACCCATTAATTTTTTAAAAGTCCTTGGACTATATGTCATGTTACTTGAAATATCTGAACTATCACAATAATTCGTTCTCGAGATATGATCAAAAAAGCCGTTCCATACGAAATGTATGAGAAAATTACTTTTCTTTATCAATTTTTTTTTCGTGAATTTTTCCGATGTTTTAATAGTTATTCTGCTATTCGGGGCGAAGAGAAATCCAGCAAACCAAAGATCATAAAAATCGGTCCAGCCGTTCTAGAGTTATAAATGGTGTAACTAACACGACTTTGTTTTATATATAAAGATTACCGTTGTTTTTCATTCAGAAACTACAAGTGCTGACTCGCTTTTGACTCATAAAATTGTGACTTTTTTTATATTATTGTGTGTAAAAACTGTACTATTTATGATATCAAAAAAATTTTTTTGCAGCAGTACTACGGTCAAATAAGTCTTTCATTCAAGTATAAAAAAAAATTTCCAGATCCTTTTATTACCAACTTAATTTGTACAGAAAAGTGAAATTTTGTGGTGCTGACTCACTTTTGACTCTGACTGTATGTCGTTTTTTCACATCAAGCACCTGCACGCAGGTCCACAAACATTATTAACAACTATTCGACAAAAATTTTGGCCGTTAAATGGGAAATTGTTAACTAGAACTATTGTCAATAAATGTGTCAGATGTTTTAGAACGAAACCAAAAACTATGGAACATATTATGGGTAACCTTCCAAATGAACGAGTGCAACCAGGCAAACTATTTTTGACTAGAAGGAATAGACTTTTGTGGTCCAATTAAAATTCATTTCAAAATAAGAGGAAAAACATCCGTCAAGGCCTACATTCCCATATTTGTTTGTTTCACAACAAAGGCGACACATTTGGAAATAGTTAGCGATTTGTCCAGTGAAGCTTTCATTGCAGCCTTACGACGTTTTATTGGTCGAAAAGGTTTGTGCTCTACCATATATTGTGATAATGCTACTAACTTCGTAGGTGCCAGATCAGAACTTACTGAATTGCACCAATTGTTTCAATCTCAACATCTTCAAGAAATGATTTATCAACTGTGCCAACAAGATCACATTACTTGGAAACCAATACCACCAAAATCACCGCACTTCGGAGGGCTCTGGGAGGCTGCGGTAAAAGTAGCAAAACACCATTTGGTACGACTCGTTGCAAATGCCTCTTTAACATACGAAGAACTTAATATGTTGGTAGGGGGGCAAGGTGAAAGTAGGTTATCAACAGGGGAGTGTTCCAAGACCGACTAGATTCAGGATGTATGGAAACATCTTGTGCGTAGTGAAGAGCTACGTCCTGCACGTGGTACCCCTGCTTATACTAAATCTTGCGGATCTAGAGGAGACAAGCTCGATAAACAACCCCAATCCCAAGGTGTTAACCGATCCGTGCTGACGGGATGAAAGGCAGTAGGGATATACTGTCATGAACGGAGGCCTCAGATAACAGGCAACCTCTGAGTGTACAAGTGCCTTGCATCGGTAAGGGAGCTCTGCCGATGTGGACTATAAATTCTCGCCATATTCGTGGGACCAAATATGGACAACAAAAATTTAAAAAAAACAGACGTTGAGAAGAGTGAGTCTTCTGTTGGAGATGGCAGCCGGAACAGCGAGGTCGAATTGACTCGCTCGATGGAGGTCATCTTCAGCAGAACGCTCACTCTTGAAGAGGAGGACGAGCTCTTAGAAGCGAAAGAGGAAGTGGTTAAAGCAGTAGCTCAGACTGGAAATATGCCGTCTGGCTCTGCTGAAACCAACCCTTCAAGCGTGGTTGGAAATATGCCATCCGCTCTAGAAGGTAGCAAGGAAGCTGCCAGGTCATTCGAAGCTGAGCAAAATAAAAAGGACACTGGTAAGAGGACTACTTATCAGCAGGCTAGGATTCGTCTCCGGTCTGCCATTAGGAAGGTCCAGAAGTACGGTGCAATGGATCCCAGTGTGCTCAGCCTCTTTGAGAAAGAGCAGTACGAAAGGGCCATAGTGGTAGCTGGAGATGCTAGCTTGAAGAGTTTTCTTGCCAGTCATCAGGCTAAGGTGGTGGAGGAAAAAGAGGCTGCTCCTCGGTATCCCATTGCGGGATCATCAAACGAGGATGGCTTCGTAACGGTTACGACAAAACGTAACCGTTTCTTGGGCAAACGTGACAGGTCGGGGGACGACGTCACGCAAGGCGAGGCTAAGAAGCCTAAACAGAAGGTTTCTACAGCGACACGCAACAGACCTGTGAATGCAGAGCTGGACAAGTTGCGTGTGGCTGTAGTTAACGAGCAGCAGTCGGATGGCCGATTAACCCTCGACCAGTGGCAGAAAATCGAGGAGAGGTTCCAGGTGGCTATGCTAACTTTTTACGAGTCAGCTGCCGAAGACCAGGAATTGCTCTTCAATGGCGCTGGCTGGGAGGGTGGACATAAGATTGTCGCTTGTGGGAATGATGCCTCGGCAAAATTCTTTAAAGAATTTGTTGGCGGTCTTGGCGGTATTTGGGAAGGTGCCAAAATCACAGCAGTAGCTGTGAAGCACCTTCACAAATACGTAATACCGAAGGCCTGAGTGTGGGTTTCCAAGCCCTACACCACCCCGGATAGGTTCTTAGCCTTACTAAGAAATCAGAATAGGGAGATGAAGGCTGAGGGATGGAAGGTGCTGAAGGTGGGACCCCAGAGGGAACACGGACAGAATTACCTTCTATCACTCAGCCGTGAATCACTTCCCTATCTGGAGAAGTGTAAAGGGATGGTAAGATACAGTTTGGGCAGGGTGATGATAAAACCACCTGCCCACACTAAAGGAATTGAAGAGGAGGAGCCGGTAACCTGTGATGGAGGTGGTACAAATCAACCTCCATCACAGTAGAACGGCTACTGCCTGCCTAGCAGAACTACTCTCTAGGCAGAATATCACAGCGGCTTTAATCCAGGAACCCTGGATCAACAACAGGAAACAATTATCAGGACTAAAGGTAAGAGACTACTCTTTTCTACAAAAAATCGGAAGGGAAAGTCAGAACTTGTATCCTATTGAAGAATACAGTTAAAGCTTTTCTTTTGGAAAATTACAGCTCTGAGGATGTTACAGTAGTGGTATGCGATTGGAATCAGCAGAAAGGGAAACCTTTGTGTCTGGTTTCGGCATATCTACCCTACGATGGACAGATGGCGGATCTACCACCAGGAAGTTTAAGGCAGCTAGTTGCGCGGAACAGGTGGCAGTTGGTTATCGGGTGTCATGCCAACGCTCACCACACACAATGGGGAAGTAAGGACACCAATGAAAGAGGTATGTTACTACTTGATTTTATTATATCATCCAATCTAGTAATCTGTAACGTAGGGAATGACCCAACCTTTGTAATTAAAAATAGGCAGGAAGTTTTAGATATTACATTAACTAGCACTTCCGAATTTGAAATAGGAAGATGGAGGGTCTCGCAGGAGCCCTCCCTCTCTGATCACAAATGGATCTTGTTCGAGGTTAAGGCTCGAATAGACAAAAGAGCACCCTTTAGGAACCCAAGAAAAACAGACTGGGAAGGCTTTGCGCACTCACTGAGTAATAGGCTCAAGGAGCCTCCTAGACCATTGAAGTGCAGAAATAGTGTGGACAGAGCAGTTAATTACCTCAGCAATGAAGTAATTAAAGCTTTCGAAAAATCGTGCCCAATATCTAGACCACCCAGAAGGCAGAAACCTATCTGGTGGAACAAAGATATTACGGTCATGAGAAAGAATGTCGGGAAACTCTACAACAAAGCAAGGTGGAGTAACCTTGGAGAAGACTGGGAACTGTACAAGGCAAATAAAAGGGAATTCAAATACGTCATCAGAAAGGCTAAAAGACATTCGTGGAGAACGTATTGCGAGGACATCACGGAAACTAGCGAAGCTTCAAGACTAAGGAAGATACTCTCAAAGGAGGACAACGTCCCCAGCTTTATCAAAAGGGGGGACGGATCATGGGTGGAAGACAGTCGAGAGGCTTTAGAATCGCTTATAGCCGCTCACTTTCCAGGAAGCGTGGAACGGGAAGAAGAAGAGGAACTTCCGGCAGTGCGGAAACTCAGCTGGCGGAAGATCGACTTCATCACAAGTGGGAATAAGCTCACTTGGGCAGTCGAATCTTTCATGCCATACAAATCCCCAGGACCTGATGGCATCAGACCAATAATGGTACAAAAAGCACCAGAAACTGCAAAAAGATGGCTTCAGACAATTTTCAAAAGTTGTCTACGAATGGCATATGGGCCTGGGATGTGGAGAGAAACTAAGGTAATCTTCATACCAAAGGCAGGAAAAATCAGTCATACACTGGTTAAGGACTTCAGACCTATCAGCCTATCTTCCTTTCTCCTGAAGATATTGGAAAGATTGGTCAATACTCATATTAGAGAGGTATGCGGAGGGGCTCTTTCGCACTCCCAACATGCATACCTCAAACATAAGAGTACGGAAACAGCTTTGCACGAAGTCATTAGTAAGATAGAGGATAGCATCGGCAATAAGGAATGTGTTCTTGTAGCTTTCCTGGACATTGAAGGGGCGAAGGGAAGCCATCATATGCGCACTAGAAGACGCAAATGTGGAAGGGGGAATTACTGATTGGATCAACATGCTGCTGCACTGTGGATATATAAATGCGGCCTACGGGGACAGTGAAGCAAGGATGAGAGTATCCAGAGGAACACCTCAGGGAGGAGTACTATCTCCATTCCTCTGGATTTTAGTAGTTGACGATATTCTTAAGAAACTCGGCCATGGTGGGATCTCAGTGGTAGCATACGCTGATGATCTTGCACTAATTGCTAGAGGTAAATTTCTGGACACCATTAGCGAACTATTGGAAACAGCTCTCAACAGGCTCAGCAAATGGGCCGGTTGCAACGGTCTTAACATCAATCCGGGCAAGACGGAATTGGTACTCTTCACCAGAATGTACAAGGTACCCCAGTTCAGACTGCCAAAGCTTGATGGAGTCACCTTGAATATATCTGAGGTCAAATTCCTAGGACTCTGCCTGGACAAAAAGCTAGCATGGGGAATCAATACAGAAAACAGAGTAAAGAAAGCTTACAATGCTCTGTATGTATGCAGGAGGGCTGTAGGTAGAAATTGGGGGCTAAATCCTAGTATAATGCTCTGGCTTTATACCGCGGTGGCGAGGCCAATTCTAACCTATGGGGCACTGGTTTGGTGGGAGGCCAACAAAAAACATATACAAGGGAAACTCACTAGGGTTCAACGGTCTGCTTGTATTGGTGCGACAAGGGCGCTTCGAACAACACCAACGGCAGCTCTGGAAACGATTTTGCATTTGTTGCCGATCGACTTGTACATTAAACAAGCGGCGGGTAGCAGTGCTCTGAGGCTAAGAAACCATGGGTTTCTCAAGAGACAGGATAAAGGTCATGGTAAGATCCTAAACTGGACCTTAGGTGGCTTTGCCAAGGCGGCAACAGACACCATATTGGAAATATTGGACTTTGATACCCCTTACAGGATGTTATACCCGGAAAAAACAGATTGGTATGACAATAAGGTTCCTATCAAAGGCGAAATCGCCATTTATACAGACGGATCTAAAACAGAGTACGGCGTAGGCTCGGGGATATTCTCGGAAGATCTCAGCATAGCGAAATCTTTCCGACTTCCACTGGAATGCAACGTCTTCCAGGCGGAGATATTGGCAATTCAAAAGGCTGCAGAAACATCTAGTCTGGAGAAGATATCCTCCAGGGATATCTTGATCTACTCAGACAGCAAGGCAGCCATGAACGCGCTTAGTTCGGTAGCTGTTAACTTGGGAATAGTCAGTAGCTGTCGCAAGGTGTTGAAGACACTATGCGCTCAGAATAATGTTAGATTATGCTGGGTTCCAGCCCATTGCGGAATCCAGAGAAACGAATCGGCAGACAGGCTAGCAAAGGAAGGTGCAGACGATTCAGAACACGAAGTCACTGACGTACTGCCTTCCCTCTCGGCGTTTAAGGCACGTATCAAGGACAAAATTTTCGGGGAAGCCAACACACGATGGCACAATCTTAGTGGGCACGAAGTGTCAAAAAGTTTGTGGCCGAAAATGAATCAGAAAAAGTCGAGGCTCTTAATAGACTAGAATCGGAATCGTCTACGAACGATTATTGGAATACTGACGGGACACTGTCTGTTGAGGAAGCACGCTAAAAGACTGGGCTTGGTGCAGACCGACCTCTGCCGTTATTGCGGAGACATAGGGGTGGCTGAAGACATCAAGCACATTTTATGAGAGTGCGCAGCTCTCTCTCGAGCTCGTAACAACTATTTGGGCAACCATTTCTTCGGGAATTTAGGAATGCTTCAGGCGACCGACATGGGAAGTCTAATGAAGTTCTGTAGGAAAGTTAAATGCTTTAACTCCTGGTCTCGTAGGGATCACAATGGGCCCATTAAGGTGCCTGGTGCTGTACGTAGTACCCCTACTCTACCTAACTACCTACCTAATATGTTGGTAATACAAATTGAAGCAGTATTGAATTCGCGACCCATCACCCGACTGTCATCGAATCCAAATGATTTAGAAGCACTTACGCTAGGACATTTTCTCATTTTCTCCATTAACATCAGTGCCGGAACCTGACATTATAGATATCAATTTGAATCGATTGTCCAGATTTCGGAGAATACAACAAATACAGCAATATTTTTGGCATCGTTAGTCTTCGGAGTATTAGAACACTTTGCAGCAGCGCAATAAATGGACATCACAGCACCCATCTATAACTATGGTTCTCATCCAAGAAGAAAATTTGCCGCCATACAAATGGGTATTAGCAAGAGTCGAGGAAGTTATTCCAGGAAATGACGGCATTATTCGTGTTGCAGTATTGAAGACGCAGTTTGACTCCTACAAACACAGCATCAGAAAATTATGTCCACTCCCAATTTACTAATTTATTTTCTTTAAAATACCACAGTATTTCAAGGCGGCCGGTATGTTCAGACGACCATTCCAATTTCATTTATTTGGCAACACCAAATAATTTGGTAATTTTCAATATGAACAAGTTTTTTATAATAATTTTAAATTGGAATGATTGACTTGGCTATGCCTTTTTCAGTCGATAAAAATTGTACTTCAAATATTTTAATACAGAAATAAAGTTTTTGTTTGACACGTCTGATTTATGTTCAAAAGAACTTATACTTTTTTTTAATTTTCTTTCTAATGTTTTGAATAACCACCAGATAAACCAGATAAATCTGAAAGAATAGCTCGTTTTGTAATCTGAGCAGATTGATTCTGAGTAATATTAAATTGAAAAATATCTTGATTTGGTTCCCAAATTAGACCTAACGTTTTTACTACATCATTATCGTTGATTTTTCTAAATTTTTCGCAATATTCGGGTGATTCCGTTTTGAGAAGATCCGGATGATTTGCACAAAATTTTCTTAATTCGAAGTGCCCCAAACTTAAAAGTGAATTAAGCTCGGCCTTTGATTTGTTGAGTTCTTCGATTGTCTCAGCACCGGTCATACAATCATCGACGTAAAAATCTCTGATCAGAATATTTGCTGCTGTTAAAAAGGTCGCCATGTGGTCAATTCCTAATTGTTTTAGACACCTTATAGCCATATAAGGTGCAGATGATGTACCATATGTCACAGTGTTCAATTGATAAACTTGAAGCTCTTTCGTATTGTTGTAACGCCAAAGGATTAATTGATAAGGACGATCAGATGGATCAATTAATATTTGTCACACTGGTGCATAATAATCAGGATTTAAATGACATCACTCGTTTTCATTACTTATTATCAAGCATTACAACGTCGACATCAGAACTTAGAAAGAGAATTAGCACCAGTTGAAGATAAAGAGAATAGAGTTAATTTCTTAGGAAATTCGGTGAAAAATGCATATCGAGCAGAAAGGTCAAATGATACTGAAAGACAACAAGAAGTTCAAGATATGTGGAAACAAATTCATGCGAAAGCAATAGAACTTCGTGCTCGTATTGCAAATGCTGTTGGTTATCAAATATTTAATAATAGTGTCAAGACACTTCTCGCTTGGATAGATTCAGTAAAAGAACAATTAAATGCTGACGTAACTGCTCGTGATGTTGCTACAGCTACAAATTTATACAAAAAATATAATGAATTGGGTGAAGAAATTAAAGCTCATGAAAATGAATTTGTTGAAATAATAAAACTTGGTGAGCAACTTTCCGATGGCAAAGCAAATATGGGTGTAGTAAGAAAGATTGTAGAAAAACTAAATGCCGAAAAGGAAGCGATTAATAGAGGTTGGTGTGAGAAACAAAAATGGCTTACACAATGTGTTGAGTTGCAGATTTTCAATAGAGAAGCTGATAAAATTGATGCAACTACAAAAAGTCATGAAGCATATTTGGAATATACTAATTTAGGGAATTCACTTGATGAAGTTGAAGCCATTCTCAAACGACACGCTGACTTTGAAAATACTCTTTTAGTTCAAGATAAAATTTTAAAATCTTTTTCTGATCACGCAGATAAGTTAATCGTGTAAACATAAAAAAAAACACTGTATATTCCAATTCCCGAACAAAACAACTAGTAAATAAAAAACATCAAGTCACCTTCGAAAAGGGATGGAAAAATTATTTTCTTCCAATCGGGAATAAACATGATTCGAATTACATTGATAATCGACGAAATTAAGTACTTGAAAAGAGAAAACTAGTTAAAGATTGAGCATTTGAAAGAAGAAGGAGCTTTACAAGCATCCAAAGATTTCCAGAAATTCTCTGCCGGAGCTGATGATCTTAACATGTCGTTAAATGAAAAAATGAAAATTGCTGGAGATGAGAGTTATAGAGACCTAACAAATCTGCCACGAAAACTACAAAAACACAAAGCTTTTGAAAGAGAACTACGTGCCAATGAAGGTCAATTAAGAAATATTAACAAGGATGCTGATGCATTAGTTGCATCTAAAAATCAAATAACTGAAGTCCAAGGAACGGTAACTGATTTCAAGCAGAAATGGAAAAAACTGCTTGCATTATCTGTAGATAAAGGACGAAAATTAGAACAAGCTGTTTTACAACGAGAACATAATCGAGCAATTGAGGATGCAAAGAAAAAAGTTCATGAATTAGATGTTGCACTACAGAGCAAGGATGTTGGAAATGATTTAAGAAGTTGTAAAGATCTGATTAATAAGCATCAAATTTTGGAATCAGAAATTACACTATGGGAACAAAAAATTGAAGAATTAGTTTCATCTGTAGAAGATAGGGCCTATGAAGGTCATTTTAATGCCAAAAATATTAAACACGAAACAAAAGAAATTCAAAATCGTTTTAAATATTTACGAGAACCTATTAAGAAACGACGTGCTGATCTAGAAGAAAGTTTAAATTATCACAAATTTGTTTTCGAATTAGATGCGGAATTCCAATGGATTAACGATCATACGCCAACAGCAAATTCTCAAGAAATAGGACAAAACTTACATCAAGCTCAAAGTCTATTTAAGAAGCATAAAAAATTAGAAGCTGAAATAAAGGGACATCAACCGATGATAGTTAAGGCATTTCTTTCTGGTCAAACACTGAATGATCAAAGTCATCCAGAAAAGAATAATGTTGCTGCACTTTGCAAAAAATTGGAAGCAACTTGGCAAGAACTTTAAGACAAAGCTAACGAACGTGGTAAAAAATTGGATATGTCTTTGAAAGCACAACAATATCTTTCTGAAGCTGGAGAAATCGAGACATGGTTACGTGAACGGAATACTGTTTTACGGTCTACTGATTGTGGAAGAGATCGTGATTCTGCAACATAGCTAAATAGTGAGGCACTAGTCTTTCGAAACATAAGGTCCTTGGTTCAATCCTCACCAGCTTACTAACAAAATGTGCAGTACTAATAATGTATGCTCATCGCTAATAACGCTGTTGTAGACAAATTGAAAATAAATTATTTTTGTAGTCGAGTGGTTAGATTTCGTTACTTTACTGATGTTAAGTATTGATTTGAATCCTGAATTCTCTGCACTTTACGGGACATTTTCCGTAGCATGTCTTCACTATTTTTTCATTGCGATGTAATTTTGCATGCCTTTTAACATTAGCTTTTGTTGGGTATCATTTTAAGTTGCTTTTCGTTAGCCGCACATGGATCCTGTGTATAGAAATGGGACTCCTCGTGTTTGGCGAAGTTATAGCACGTAAAAAAAAACAAATTATGTTTGTCTTTATTGAAAACATAACAAAGAAAATTAAAAAAAAGTATAAGTTCTTTTAAACATAAATCAGACGTGTGAAACAAAAGCTTTATTTCTGTATTAAAATATTTGAAGTACAATTTTTATCGACTGAAAAAGGCATAGCCAAGTCGATTATTCCAATTTAAAATTATTATAAAAAAGTTGTTCATATTGAAAATTACTAAATTATTTGGTGTTGCCAAATAAATGAAATTGGAATGGTCAACCGTTAAACCTAGAAGTGTCCTACGTTTTTATTAAAAGCGTCCAACGCTTAGATACGAGTATAAAGACTCTAATAAGTATGGATTTATGAACGATTTGAATACTGATAAATAAAAAGGTAAAAATTGGTATAGGCTACAAAATCTGATTCCAGATACTTAACTAAATTCTTAAAAGTAGCCAGGAGTTTCCGCGAGGTGCTTTTTGTATGCGACTTGGTTTGGAAGGTTTCTCGTTAAACGTTAAACTTTTATAAACAAAAAATTTATAACTAAAATGTTGATTTGATATTGGAAAGAAGTTGGTGCTCGCAGATTTGCATGTGTTATTCTTAGAATTAGATTGAAGAATCCATATCTTAAAAAAACACCTGTTGGTATGATATATTCTTATATATTGCCCTTTTCAGAATATATTATATATTCCCAGTTTCAGACCTTTTTCTATATTCACCCCCGTAACTCCCGTCGAGTGGAGACATATCCTATCTTTTTAGTTGGCCTATCCTGTATGCGCATTCCAAGTTTTGTGAAAATCCGCTTCTTATTATCTAATTATTCCCTTAGTATTTAAGTACTTAGTATTTGCAATTGGAAAATTGCTAATGTCAACAATATCACACATTTTCACTCTTCGATCTCCTAAAACTATATCAAGGATTTTTTAATTTCAGGAGTAGTTACCACATTTGGTGGTCCTGGTAGTCCTGCGGTTTCTTCCAACGCTGAGAAACCGGAGTTGTGGAGTCGCTTGTTTTTGGTCAGATTGAGATTTTGAATAATTTTCAACAACTCCGACTGTGATTCCGAAAAATGTAAGTTCAATATTTTATCTTTGTTTAAAAAAAATTCTTTTTTGGAAATTAGTAATATCGCACTGCAGTTGAAGTCGGAGTCGGAATTTGAGTGGTAAGTCGGTGTTTGAGTCCGAGTCGGGCTTTGAAACTTTCGGCAATCAGAGTCGAAGTAGGAGTTGGAACTACTTTTTAACGTCTTCACATCCCTGGGTTAAACTTACGAATCTATTTTCATATGGAATAAAATTACTGAGTGGCTGTCAAAAGGAAAATAATTAACATAGCTCTCTAAAAATTCGTAAGTATTTTTCACAAATACAATAATGTGGTTTTTGTACTAGTGGCGACACTTGTTAGATTTTTCACTGACTTATCAATCAACGTTCGTATACAGTCAACTCACATAAATTGGAAATTACTATAACATGGCATGCGGTTGAAATGCATAATATTGCTTAAGAGTCCGTTTGGATGTCTGTCTGAATGTCAATAAGGTTGCCGGATTATTTATAAAGCAATTTGAATGGAATTTGGTATCTGGACTTCTTTTATAAATGTAAGATTGTTTCAGTGAAGGAGTTAACTTGAATTTGATTGTGAAAGTTTATATGCATAATTTTCAATGAATTCATTGTAAATCAGTAAATAGATTAGTCTAATTCATTTAGATGGGAATTTATGAAAATTATATATATTATATATATATATTATTATATATTCCTTGTCAAAATGTGTACTACTGCAAAATCCTTAACGTAATTGTCCACTAGCAACCAACATTTTTGTTATATACGCGCAATTAAAGTAATGTTCTGGGATTCTCCAATATCTCTACATACACAGTCGTCATCTCTTGGTCAGAAGTGTCATTAGACATTTCTAGGCCAGACTTCAATATTTTAGCGTTATTGGTTAACAATTGTCAGTTTTATGATGCTTTATTGAGCAGCCAATAAATGAAATAAAATCATGGAATAAACGGGTCTATTATTAAATTGCACCCAACAGCCATATAAACGTACAAAATACTGCAAAAAGTTTATGATGATAATTATTTTTCAAAGTCGAGGACTTTTGAATAACTAACCGCTAAAAAACGACCCTAGAAATTCCCTCAAAATTCAAGAAAATGTTCATTGCTTTCTTTGATAGCAAAGAATTAATTCCAACTGTTCAAATAGTTACTGGTGACTTTATTGGCAGTTTTAGAATGTCTGATGGTTAGAAATCGTCTCTTAGACCTGAGAACATCGTGACAGTTTGTGTTTTTTGCACGATAATTCACCAAATCAGAACTCATTCATTGTTCGTCATTTTATGGCACCAAAGCAAATATGGCTGCGAATTATCGACCATATTCACTAGATTTAGCCCCATATGATCTCTCACTAGACCCAAAAATTAAAATGAAGGTTAAAAGATGCTTTTTGGATTATATTGATACCAAAGACAGTAAATTATGATAAGATGTGTAAAATTGGGTTTGCCCACAAATTTCGACTTAAAAAACTAAATGAAATATAAGGAAATAATATACGAGGAGAATTCTTTCTTATTTTTACATTTCGTTTTTGAGCTTTGGTTTTTGTACTGGATTGATAACTTTTTTCAAATCATTTAAAGAAATTAAGCTTTGAATTCATTCATTTTATAAATCCCGTAGATGAGTATATTTTGTTCTTGGTTTTTTTTTTCTTTCTCATTTTAGAATTAAAGTGTTTGGTAGTAGAGAAACTTTTATTCTATTAATGTGCGCATACAAACAATTTGTGGCTTTGAATATATCTTATAGAGAAATATGATTGATATATTTGGTGTCGGTTTTTTCCTACACTGATTTTAGAATTCAAACGTACTTTTAGAAATATTTTGTATGTTCGATTGTGTGTGTAACAAGATAATGTCGATTGTATTATATGTATTTTTTGAACAAATTTTTTTCTCAGAATTTCTCGTGTACTGTTAAATAATGTTAAATAAAGAATTTAAAATCTTTCGAACTTGGGCCAAGAATTGAATTGAATTTTGTTTTAAGTAATGGACATATGCATGTATCTGATTGCTTTTTTAAAAATTATAGATATATTGATATTTTATGGTCAACTAAGGATTATTGGATTTCCGTAAATTTTAAATTATATATATTATATATAAAGATTATTATATAATATATTTATTTGGAAGAATTTTGTCTAACTCATTTAAGTACGTTCGACAGTTAATATGTGATGATATTTGCCAACATACGTTTTCCTACAATTTTAACATCGAATGTTGACATAATTTTTTTCTGGAATGCTTTGAATAACCAAATAACTGATTTCATGATGTCGTGTTAGAAGGTTTGAAAATATATATCAGGATTATTTATTCATTTAAAATTTTTAAGCGTGGGTGTTTTGTAAAACTATTGGGTAAACTATTTCCATTTTTTTTGACCCAAGAACAATTCTTTTTTAATAGAACCAGAATTAAAAAATTTAGAACTTCCTTTCGATGTTCTAAACATTGGTTCTCAGCAAACCAACTGGGGTAAAATTCATTAGTTCTTTGAATGCATTCCTCGATAATTTTTGCTTTTAAGTTGGTAAAATGCAAATAATTATCAAAAAAAGTTTCATATATTTGAAAATGCAATTTGCAAATTTCGAAAAAAAGATCGGAAGGATTTTGTAGAAAAGTCCTTTCAGTAGTTTTGTCGAAATTTTTGTGTTTAATAAGTTTTTCCGACGGTAAAAGAAAATCACATTCGTCTTTATTCATTATCATGGCACAATTTGGACAGTTTATTTTTTTCAAAATAATTTTTAAAATTCCATAGCCGACAATATATCTTTTTGCTGGGTCTGCGACGTCGGAATTACTCTTGGAGTTTAAGGTTTCATTTATTTTCGCATCTTTTTCTATATCATCCAAAACAATTTCAGAACTTTGTGGCAATAATCTGGATGTAATTTCATTAGAATTATCAATATAAGTATCTTCTAATGGGTTATCCCAATTAAGTAAAATGTCTTCATCAGTTTCACAATTCTTATTTGCATATGAGAACGTTATAATTCTCATTGACATTATGCGCGCAACTATTCCATTGAACTCGTGGACACTAGTATTTTTGTTATTACCGCCCTTTGCCCGAATTTGCTCAAACATATTCTCTAATGGATCCTGATTTAGTCGAGATGTTAATATAAAGTTAATTTTTAAATATTTGTCCGAAAATATATCTGTACTTAAATTTAAAATACCATTAATTGTAAGATATAATCCGTCAAAACAATAGTTTTTTTTTTTTCAGGGAGACCCAATTTTGTAAGATATTCTTTGAATTCATTTAAATAATTAAATTGAGCACAATTTTTTGATAATGGCTTCCGATATGGATTTTTTTCCGCACAATTACGACTATTTAAGCAGTCAAAAACTTTGTCAAAACTACGAGTGAATTTACTCGTCGCTGCTGCATATAATTTAATCGTTTGTGGAAAGGAGTTATTTTCTAATAATGCATCTATTGCGTCAGCCATACTATTGCTCAGGACTTGCACTGCAAGTCTGACATTCATTTTATCAAAAACCTCTGGTTCAATATGTTTTTTTGTTATCTTTGGACACAACCTATATTTTTTGGATTTTTCGTCTATGCTATAAACACTTTTTATAACTTCCCAACTCGCAGGTCCGTCAGGAGTCTCAATAGTGCAATCTATGAGTGTATTTCTTATATTTTTTAATAAATGAGGAGGATCATATAATGCAATTATTTTATTCTGATTATAATAGAAATATGGCTTCTCTTTATTAATATCTAACAGCCTATAGCATTTTTGATTATTCATACCTTGATCGCACACTATAGCTCTAACCGTAAGCCCTATTTCGAAGCATATTTTTACATTAGCCTCCAATTTTTGTTTTAAAATGGCACCATCAATGCTGTTCTCAGAAACAAAATAACTAATTATATATTTCCAATTAGAAAACAAGCCCCTGATCATGAAAACGCATATTTGTTTCCCTAGTAATAATTTCCTATCATTTTCATCTAAATGCACTAACCCATCTACGAGATCATGAGATGTATTATAAACTAAATCTCTTCTGATTGATATTTCATCAAATAATAACACTGCCTGCTTACACTGCTTGTCCATTTTATTAACTAATTGTACCAAATTTTTTATTAAAAGATCATCAAAACCTGGTTGAAGTCGTTTCACAGGACTCCACTTATATATAGCTGACTGACTAGGTAAGTGGAGACCTAAATCATCACGCAAGGAATTATAACAAGATGCAGACTTATAATTGACATTTTGAGACAAATATTTTTGGATATCATTATAGCTATTCTTTTCAGCTAAAATCATTTTACAAAATTCTTTGCTATTTAAGTTTAGGCTAGGTAACGAATCGATATGAGCATCAATGGACTTGTTTTCTTTCAATTGTTTTATTTTTTCAAGCGTAAAAAATGTTTCGAAAAGTACATTTGAATTCTAAAATCAGCTAGCAAAAAATACACCAAATATATCAACCCATACCATTAAAATTTCTCCATTAGATATATTCAAAGCCACAAATTGCTTGTATGCGCACATGAATAGAACAAAAGTTTCTCTACCATCAAACACTTTAATTCTAAAATTAGAAAGAAAAAAAAAACCAAGAACAAAATATACTCATCTACGGGATTTATAAAATGAATGAATTCAAAGCTTAATTTCTTTAAATGATTTGAAAAAAGTTATCAATCCAGTACAAAAACCAAAGCTCAAAAACGAAATGTAAAAATAAGAAAGAATTCTCCTCGTATATTATTTCCTTATATTTCATTTAGTTTTTTAAGTCGAAATTTGTGGGCAAACCCAATTTTACACATCTTATCATAATTTACTGTCTTTGTTGATACCACAAAATGAACTTGAACATGTTTTTGAAATACTGTTAAATCATTGTAAAGAGTGCATTGAATGAGAAAGAGATAACTTTGAATAAATCAGAGAATACTGATTATTGCAACTGGGCTTCTATGTATAATAAACAAAATCAGTTTTTATATTGATTTTTTATTATGGTATAAGCCGACAATCCAATGAGTCGGAAACGAAACTAATTCTAATTTACACTATATATACTAACTCTAACACAGGGTCTACAATGGCCAATATTTCTGGTATACCAATTGGCTTACCAGAAATAAAATACTACCAGTTTTTTTTACGTGGGCCAATACTGGTATACCAATTCAGTATCTAACATGCCGTTGAACTGAGAACAAACAATAAAAATAGCCAAAATATTGGCTTTAATGTGTCGAATTCAATTCTGTGGCAATATCTTTCCATGCCCTTTTTTTAAAATCAATTTTTCTATATTTTTCTTCTTTTTCTCGAAACATATTTATCAATTTGATAATTTCACTCCGCACAAATTTAGTTTCCGCCATTTTATTAAATGCAAATGTCAAAAACCTTACTCCCTAGCAATATTGCAAATTTGCATTAAGATCCCTTCATGTAATTCCAAGACACGAAGCGAGGAATATCGAGAGGAGGGGAAAAGTGAGGTTTGTAGTGGGAAAATCGAAAGCTCTTAGGCCGCTTAGTAATACAGTAAAGTTTCATTAAGATGGGACCACCCAATTGAAAGCCACCAGGCGAGGGGTATCGCGAGAGGAGAAAAGTGAGTTTTATAGTAGGAAAATCGAGAGCCCTTATCCGCTTGGTAATACTGTAAAGTTTCATTAAGATCGGACCATCCAATTCGAAAATACCAAGCGAGAGGTATCGAGGGGTGGGGAAAACGAATTTTTTCAGAGGTGAGACCTATCTAGATCAATTTCCAGTCCCCAAAAACCCTTAACTCCCAAGTTTCGTGAAAATCGTTAGACGGGTTTTCGAGATCGTTGTACAAACATTCCTCTTATTATATAAGTAATAATAAAAATGGCTATTCATACAGCAACTAAGGCTTAAAATATTTGAAATATACGTAATAAAAAAATTTCTTCTACTTCCACAAACACCTGCTTATGAAAAATGCTTGTTTTACATACACTAATACTTGAAAAGTGTTGGGAAAAGCATATTGGCGCCTAACAGTATAAGGAAACACGTGGATTTTGTTTACACAAATTGACTTAAAAAAAACACTGATTGCTTTCTTTATTTCATTCTTTCTTTAGTCAAAAATCCATAAGATTATTTATGCTATCCCTTGGTACAATTATCTTATAGGAAGTGCGTTGCAAAATAAAAGATTTGTGGTTTATAGATTACTTCATTCTTTCCAATGAAAAATTTTAATTTTCTTCCCTTTTTTTGTGATTTTCTTACTTTTCCAATGCGCGGAGGCCGAGACGAACGGTAAAAAAAATTCATCGAAATCAGTCAATCCGTTCTCGAGATATCATCAAAAAAGCCGTTCCATACAAAATGTATGAGAAAATGAATTTTCTTCATCAACTTTTTTTTCGTGAAGTTTTCCAATGTTTTAATAGTTAGTCTGCTATTCGAGGCGGAGACGAACCCAACAAACCAAAGATCATAAAAATCGGTCCAGTTATAAATGGTGTAACTAACACGACTTTGGTTTATATATAAAGATTATATATTAAATTACTTCAAAAGCTAGTACTATATACATACAGTGTCTCAAAGTAATAATGGAACAAGCTGAAATTAATTATATTTAAAGTGTTTTTAGCCAGAGATAATATATTATAAAATCGTTTTTCGTTTTTTTTTAAACTTTTATCAATATTCAACAAAAAAATAAAAAGCAATAATTCAAAATCTGCTATTTAAAGAAAAAACATAAAGTAATGTAAAATCGGCCTATAGCCGATTTTTTGATGCCCTATGGTAGAAATGGGAGAGAAAAATTGTGAAAACTAACAATATATCGAGGTTTTCCTTCATAACTTTGTTTGCCCTTTTCTAAATTTTCTCTAATTTGTAAGTAACTCAGACCCTAGTAGCATAAGTCTAATTTGCAAATTTCATTCAAATCAGTGCATTAGTTCTGAAAATACATCAAAGAAACTTTCTGAACAGGGTTATTTCTTCTTACGACTACTTCTTTCTCCACTATCCTGAGACCGATATCACTGAAATTTACAATGGTATGGTCTATTAATGTAGTCAACCAATATAATTAATTTAAACAAAATTGCTTTACCAATTTTCCAATTAAACCCGAAAAACTATATAAAAAAAACGACAAAACTTTATGGCCGCCCCTGTTTTTCCTTAATAACTTCGCTGCCCCTCAGTCGATTTTGCTGAAATGCAATACCAAAACCACTATAGCAATAACCAAGTAGCATTCTAAATTTCATCAAAATTGCATAACGCGTTTTTAAGTTATTTTGTCAACGGACGGACGGTAGTACCAAACATGGAGCATTAATATAGGGAATTTTTTTCAGAATTTTGGCTCATTTTCAAAACCCAATTACCCCAATTTGTTCTCCCAGAATTTCACAATTTTTTTTTCTAAGTATTCTATAAGATGTCACCTTTTCAGCGCGCTATAACATAACTTGATAGGATTAGAACTACTAAAGTTATACGATTCTAAAGCCAACTATTGGAAAAAAAACGCCACGAACTTTCTGCTTAATTGAATATTTTAAGGTTTTTCTCTCCATAACTTCGTTTCTCCATTCTCAAATTGGTCCAAATTCACAGGTAGGCTAACGTCTAATAGTATAAACACGTTTCGTAAATTTGATTCAAATCCGTATATAACTTTTTAAAATACATTGGAAAAACTTTATGAACAGGCTTATTTTAGGCTACAACTATTTCTTTCTCCAGTATCCTTAGACCGATTTGACTGAAAATTAACTCGGTATCGTCTATTTATGTAGTTAACCTACATAATTAATTTGAACAAAATCGGGTCACAAATTTTCCAATTACATCCGAAAAACCATAACGAAAAAAACGACAAAACTTTCTGGTCACCCTGGTTTTTCCTTTATAACTTTGCCCCCCGTGGATCGATTTGACTCAAATGCAATACCAAACCAAGTTAAGGAATAAGCAACTCAAATTATAAATTTCATCAAAATCGGATAACGCGTTTTTGAGTTATCTTGTCTACGGACGGACGGACGGACGGACGGACGGACGGACATGCATAAATCGATATAACTTTTGATTCCCTACACAACCATACCTTTGAAATTTTTCTCCGATTATTATTTCTATGTGTTACACACTTAGTGACAAAACTAATATACCCTCTGGTAGTACCTACCATAGGGCATAATAAAACAAAATATTAACGCAAAAGTAAGATTTAGCCTCAAAGATATAATGGAACACGTCATTAAAGTCGCGAAATTGTTAAGTGGAATTGCAGCTAATTTGACGGATCTCGATGAAATATTCAGGGGTATACCTTTTTATGACTTTGGCATTATTTGTTGGATTCTGGAGTGAGCGGTTTAGCAAAAAGCTATAGTGTGGTGCTAAAAGGTCCTCAAATCACGGTTGACTGAAGAAAATTAATAGTTCTTTATTCAAAAAGTGGTAAAATGGTTCGGGAAATATCGTCAATTATAAATCGCGGTTCCACTACAATATTTAATATAATAAAACGATGCGAAAACATCACCAACTATCAAAATAAGGCCAAGCTCAGTGGAGGAAAATTTTCACGGACGCAGACGAACGATGGATAATTCAACAAACCAGGCAGACTACCCAGCTTAGTGCACCGAAACTAGGAGCAGAAGTAGAGAAATATCTATGGAAAAAAGTTATTCCCGAAACTGTAAGAATTATTCTAAGGAAACAGCAGCACAATGCAAGTGTATCCAGGAGAAAGCTCTTTATAAACAAAATGAATTGCTAAAGAAGGCTTGATTTTGCTAAGAAATATGGCAACAATGACTTATCGTTTTGGGAATGAGTTGTTTCATGAATGAGAGCAAATATAATGTTTTCAGATCAGATGGACATTCATATGTGTGCAGAAAGGCAAATGGGGAGCGTAAAGAAAAAAAACTTAAAGTCAAGCGTTAAACACGGTGGAGGTTCAGATATGGTTTGGGGTGCTATGTCTGCAGCAGGTCCTGGAAATCTCTTCATAATAGATGGCATGATATATAAAATGAAGTATATAGAAATTTTGAAACCCAATGTGAAACGAGAGTGGCGAAAAATTGGGAATAAACAATAATTTTGTCTTTTACCAAGCCAACGATCCGAAACACAAGGCCTATAAAGTCAGAAATTGGCTTTTTATAACTGCCCACATGCTTTGGAGACACCACCCAGTCTCGGGATCTAAATGCTATTGAGCACTTATAGTCATTTGGAAGGAAAATTGAAAAAGCTGTCTATCTCTAACAGAAATCAACTTAACGTAATTTAAAGGACGAATGGGGTAAAATTGAGTTTTGCCTCTGTCGCAAGCTGGTCGAGTCTATGCCAAGTCATTTAAAGGGAGTTAAAAGACAAAAATAAATATAAATTTTTTTAAAAATATTATTATTGTGAAGGTAAAAAAGTTAATTTATGACTATGTTCCATTATATCTTTGAGGCTAATTTTTACTTTTGCATTAATATTTTGTTTTATTTTTTTTTTAATTGCACATTTTGAATTAAACTTTTTTATTTTTTTATTATATATTAATAAAAGTTCTAAAAAGAAATAAGACCGATTTTCTAATACATAATTTCTGGCTAAAAATACTTCGAATATCATTAATTTCAGCTTGTTCCATTATTACTTGGAGACACTGTATGTGTAAGGTTTCTATTCTTTGAACCCCAAATGTAAGGTTTTATTTGATAGAATTTAGATAATAGTGTTTTAAATATTAAAGTATGTTTATTAATTAATTATAAAAATATGAATTATAAAAAATGAATTACACAAAGAAAAAGAAATCAATTGTATTCTTTTACTCCACCATTATTCGCCACAGATTAATTACTACGTCTGTTCGTCTCTAGGTCTATCACACGAATGAATAATATTCCACCTATTCTGCACAGTTTATCGCCACAGTTGAATGTTACGTCCGTTAATCTTCAAATCTATCGCACGAATGATTTCTCCTCATTGATTTTAAAAAGTCTGTGTTCCTCACTCTCACACGGCCATCCTGCGGTTTCTCAGTGCCTGAGAACTGCTACATGCTCCATGGTTTCATATAATCTGCGGAGGAACTGGTCAGTTTAGAACCTTCGCCCCTCCTCAACTTCTTCACCTTATATCAGTCTCGCCCTTGAATTTCTTCGACAACATATGGTCCTAAGAATTTACCATGCAATTTTAACCCACTGCCAAATTGAGTTCACTTTGTTGCTACCATATCACCTACTCTGTATGTGGTCGCTTTCTTACGTGGTTTGTGATATCGCCGTTTCTGAGATTGTTGAATCTCGCTAAATTTTTTTCGTACCGATTCTCTTAATATTTCTTTTGACATATCAAAAGATTTGACCCACTCGTCTTGTAATATAGCACCTACTTGTATATCTTCTAAATCACGGAGTCTAACGCCAACCAGTGCTTCGTGCGGTGATGTGTTTATTGTTTTTTGTAGTGAAGCAGCGATTAATACTTCTGCCATTTCGACCGATTCGGGTATATCGACCAAGTTTTCTTCGTTTTCTTGGAGATTTTTCGTCACAATTTCCTCTTCATAAATCATTCCTGTATCTGCAATCGTTTTTTCACTTCCACTACCATTTTGTAAATCTTCAACAACTGCTGGTTGTGATACACTATTTTCATTTGCTATTTCTACTATATCTTTAACTTCCAAATTCATATCATTTGATGCAATAACTTCAAACTGTTCTTTCGATCGACTTTCTTCACCAACCGATGGTAACCTGTTTGCATTATCTCGAACTAAATTCGCCAATAAAGAACTAACAACACAATTCAATAGATTTGTTACCATATTCTCATCAGTTTTTCTATCTATCTTTTCTGAAGCCGGTACATTTCCAAATGGGAACCATGAACTTTTCTCATCTTCTTGATCAGGTTCGTTACATTCAATGACTGTTTCTAGAATTTCCGTTTCTTGAATGCCTTCAGAATTATCAGTAAACATTTCGGTATGATCGATTATAACACCTTGAGCTGCCTCAGCTAACATCTCTTCAATACCAGATTATTTATATTTTGTTTCATAATCAATTTTCATTATACTCATATCACAGTCATTATCAGAAATTATTAAACTTTCGTCTGTTTGAATTTTAGTTGTTTCCTTTCGTTGTACACGTTTCGGTTCGTTACCAAAAAGTTTCGACACATCAACTGGCTTCTTTACTTCAACGATTTTTTTTGTAACTTCACACACGGGTGAACCAATTACCTTGTAAGCATCTGAACGTATGAGGTTGACATCACTTCCTGTATCAACTAGTGATTCTATAATGACACCACTGATTTTGACATTTGTTGTAGTAGCGTTTCTTTCACGTAAACAATTTATTTGCTCCTCCTTTTTTACGACACTGTGACATTGTTTTGAAATGTGCCCATACTGCTGGCATTTATAACATTGTGGCCCACTATTTTGTTCAGGGCAATTCTTAGCGTTATGTCCGACTGCACCACAATTAAAACATCTGAACTCTTTTGGTTTATTGTTTGCTGGAACCCTCTTTTCTAAGTTCGTTTTTGGTCTTTGCAACGTTTTACCTCTGTTGATTGTCAACTTTTCGAAATCGTCTAGTCTCGATTTAAACTCTTCTAAATCTCGTGCACCTTTCAGCATCATTTTCATACTTTCGTTTGTTTCTACTCCATCTACTACATAACTTATCAAAGCATTTGTCTCCAAATTTATTTGATTCGCTATTAGTTTCATTTCATAGAAATATTCTCGACACGTTTCTTGAGGTTTCTTTTTTCTGAGTCTCAGCTTCTCGTGGATATCTTTACTGTTTATTCTCGTTCTGAATTCGTTTAAGAGCTTTGACTTGAAAATCGCCCACGATGTTACACCAACCTCACTTTTAATGAACTGTATTGCCGCACCTTTTAACAGTTTCATACCGTATACCAACAATTTACTATTGGACCATCAAAAATTTTATTCATTTCCTCAAGCTCAGCAATCCAATTCTCAACTGGAACATCTCCGTTACCAGTAAATGGTGCGAGCGCTTCTTCGACGCCGCGAAAAATGAACTGTCTTGGACTTGGTGCAATGCTACTTGTCACTACCTCACTTTCATCGTTGTCAATATCATATTGTTCTACTGGTTCTCTTACAACTTCTTCGTCCTCTACTACCTCTTCTTCGCTTTCTCCGTTATTCTGAACAATTAAATTCATTAGCCTATGCTTCAGCACTGCTTTGCTTCCTGTTATCTGCTTTCCTCTTTTCGTCAGTTCTTCTGTTAACTGTGGTACCGTCATTTTGTCGACGCTATCTATCGTCAGCTGCACAATTTGCGGTGTCTCGCTGGTTTCGGACATTTTTTTCAACAATTATAGTTCTAAGAATATGCGCCACCACTGAATATATAATTTTTATAAAAAATGTACGCCGCCAATTTTGTGAAAATATGCGCCACCACGGAATATACAATTTTTATAAAAAATGTACGCCACCAATTTTATAAAAATATACGCCACCAATTTTATAAAAATGTACGCCACCAATTCTATGAAAATGTACGGCACCAATTTTATAAAAATATACGCCACCAATTTTATAAAAATGTACGCCACCAATTCTATAAAAATGTACGCCACCAATTCTATGAAAATGTACGGCACCAATTTTATAAAAATGTACGCCACCAATTCTATAAAAATGTACGCCACCAATTCTATGAAAATGTACGGCACCAATTTTATAAAAATGTACGCCACCAATTTTATAAAAATGTACGCCACCAATTTTATAAAAATGTACGCCACCAATTTTATTAAAATGTACGCCACCAATTTTATAAAAATATGCGCCACCACTTAACAAATAGAGTTGCGCGTCACTTTTTGTTTTTTGCTTCTCCACACAAACAAAACAGAACATCGCGTCACTTTTTTTTTCCTGTTTTTTTTTTCTTCTCCACGCAAACAAAATGGAAAAGCGGTTCCTTGTTGTTTTTTGTTTTTGTCTTTTCCTCAAACAAAGTAGAACAGCGGTTTGCCTTTGTTTTCCAGAATTCAGACAATTTTACAATTAAAAACAAACACTACTTTTCGATTTATCACTTATTATCCCGTTCACTCAAACAAAAACTTTAATATGGCACAATAATTTCGGTGAACCCCAAATGTAAGGTTTCTAATCTTTGAACCCAAAATGTAAGGTTTCTATTCTTTGAACCCCAAATGTAAGGTTTTATCTGATAGAATTTAGATAATAGTGTTTTAAATATTAAAGTATGTTTATTAATTAATTATAAAAATATGAATTATAAAAAATGAATTACACAAAGAAAAAGAAATCAATTGTGTTCTTTTACTCCACAATTATTCGCCACAGATTAATTACTACGTCTGTTCGTCTCTAGGTGTATCCCACGAATGAATAATATTCCACCTATTCTGCACAGTTTATCGCCACAGTTGAATGTTACGTCCGTTCATCTTCAAATCTATCGCACGAATGATTTCTCCTCATTGATTTTAAAAAATTTGTGTTCCCCACTCTCACATATGTATTTGGGGGAAAAAGTTCATTCGCATTTTAGTGGACACAAAAAAAAAGGAAACAAACTTTTTCATATTTTAGAAGATGTTTATTAAATTAAATATGTGCCACTTTCTTTGACCAGGCTTTGCCATTTTTCGTACAAAATAATAGTTCTGTCACTTCAAATCTTTTGTGATTTCTGAGTGAAAAACTGTGCCAGGTGATACTCGCAGGCATCTTTTGACATCAACCTTACACCATTAAGTAAGTTCTGTAGTGGCTAGAACAAATGGGAGCCCGATGGCGTAATCTCATGACGAGTACAATAAAAGTTCCTAAAATTAAAAAAAAAAAAAAAAATTCAAATTCCCATCCTCTAAAATTATTACGGGTAGTTAAAGATGTGTTGGTTTTGGCGTTGTTTTCGATTGCTAACCGTAATCTTTCTAGTTGTTTAAAATACAGGTTAGAATTAATCGATGGACCTGGCGACAGCAGCTCGTAGTGAACACTTTCTCCCAAATTTCACCACGCACATAGCGAACCTGGAGTGGAATTATGTACTTCGATTCGACTGAATTTTCAATTCGATTTCATATACAATTAGAATTTTTTTTGTATCTTGTAAGATGATCGTATCGTAACTTTCCAATTGCCCGATGAATATTTGGTTGTAATTTCATCAAAATCTTGATCATTTTTTCAATTCACTGCTTTCCTTTCGCAAGGTTGGGATTTTCCTACATGAAAACTACAATAATTTAGTAAAAATTTAAGTAAAAATTAAATTACTTATACTTGCATTTTTTGCATTAAAAAATTAGAAATATGACAATAAACATTAAAAGCGATGTTTTCGACAACTCAACATTAATCGAGTGAATTTTATACGATCACTGGAAAACCACTATTGAAAATTCCATCAAAACGGAGCTGTCAACTGGACATCCCATTTAATGCTTTTTGTTGGTTTTTAAAAAGGCCCTCGATTCTTCAAAATAGAGTTCGTATTAATATCCGTAATTTTCTGATAATTTGAAGAAGCTATTATTCAAACTTTCTAATTTATCAACTGAATCCTGACACTGAATTTTCTAACAATTTGTTAAAAACAGAGTTTTCAACTTGATATCCTTTTTTTATCCTTTTCGTCCTTTCCTATAATTCCCTTCAATCGGTCCTATTAGATTAATCTTAATATAATTTCTTTTAAAAATTACTTGGAAAACAAATTTTGAACTTGATGTCTTGTTTTATGCTTTTTGGCCTTTTTGTACTGTTGGGTAAAAGGTCCGCATAATTTGACTCCTGATGCAAGATTTGATAAATATTTAAAAGTTCTTCTTTTACATGTTATTGAAGTCTCCTTCTCTTTGATATCACCAAAAATTTATTTATAAAATGATATCTTACCATAAATACACATAATTTACTGCAAAACTTGGTGCAAAACTTGTATAGGGTGTTCAGTTTTGAGGTATCTTTTTAAATTTTAAATAGAAGACATAAATTGCGTGAAATCTTTATTTATTTTTTTTTGGAAATTAAAGTACATTAGTTCCAGTTAATAATAAAAAAGAATGTCGTTGAAATGACCTTCTCTGCTAGCTTGGCAGACTGTCAATCTTTTACCAAAATTTTGAATAACTTTTTTTTTTTAGGTTTACGGCAGTGATTCGCAAAGTGGTCTATATCGACCCCCAAGGGTCGATTACGATCTGCAAGGGGTCCACGTCAGTGAGAAAAAAATTTGGGGGTCCATAAAACGAAAATGGTGGTCAACATTAGTGGATCTCATATAAGCAGGTCGTGGCATTTATTTTGGCATTCCATGAATGGAATAATCCCCATATACAGATAGTACCTATTTACTTACATAATACTTCCTTATAATTTAAAGACATATAACTATTTACATTCTACATAAATTAAAAAAGTACCTATGAAGTAAAAATTTTCAAAACATGAATGTTCTTGAAATGTGAAGAAGAATTATATTAAAATTTAAGTTATTAGGTATATTTTGTGATATATGAAACTGTTTAAGAATTACACACTACTACGGTTTTGTAAGTTGTTGCCCTCCGCTTTGTGGTCGCCATACAATTTAAACTTGTAAAAACTTGCACATAATGATATACCAGTATCATCATGTTACACACATACGCGCAGTAGAAATTCTTGTCTATTCCAATATACAATTTACAACGTCGCGTAGTATCTTAGACAATATTTTTGATCTTGGGGTGGTCTACTCACTTTCAGCCCTTTCAAAGTGAGTAGCACTATACCAGCTGTCAAAAATACATTGGAATCACCAATTTCGAAAAGGGCTCATGTTGGTTTTTTTAAATTGTTCAGGAGACAGAAAAAACTGAATTTCTGCCAAACTATATGGAAGTTTAGACGGCATATTTTTTTGAAAGTGCTAACCATTGGGCTGTGTCATAACATACTGAAATGGTTTTCTTTATTACAAGAGTCCCGAAAAAACAGCTGTTAGAGTTTTCCGAGATGAGCCCTTTTCCAAATTGATTGAAGAACGCAGGTGGTTTTAGTAATAAAATGGCAAATAAAGAATATTTATCATAAGATAGTCAGTTTATTAATCAGAACCCATCATTATCACAATCATTGTACGAGCCTCTGCGGAAAATAAAGAAAACTTTGAACTTTCGACTGACTAATTGTTTTTGCTTTGTCTCGAACATTCGTCGCAGAACAAGTGGAACTCCGTTACTTCTTCAGGGACGCTTTTACGAATATAATCATTTAAACATGATACGACTTCGTTGGGTCATTTGAGGGCTTGAACCTCGTGTTAGGAGTAGAAAGTTCTTTTCGCCGCCGTCATAGTTGTCGGAATTAAAATACTTCCTGGACGGGTAAAACTCGCAGTGGGAGATTCTGCATATAATCATACTTCAAACCCATGATAGTGGTACCAACCACTTGAGAGTTTTCAGTGATTTCTTTGATTTAGTAAACTTTGGACGCCTTTATGAACTGGTAGTTAATTTCTTAACTATTAATTAGTTTCTTCGTATTTTGAGCACACTTCAAGTTGTGGTCTCCAAAATGACAAATTAAAATTGACCTTGAAATAGTTCGCATAGGCTAGATATCTTGAATTAGTTTCCAAAAGTCTCATCTCCAGAAGGACATGCATTTTTTCCACATTGGAAAACACAATATGAGTCCCTGTTTCTCATGGAACATGCGTCTATACGTGAAGATAAAAAAACGGCAAAAAAGTACATTTAAAAAAAACCGACATGAGCCCTTTTCGAAATTGATGATTCATTTGATGTTGATGAATTTGCAAAAAATTAATATAGGTAAGCAGGGGGTCTACCCAAAACCGAAAAACATGACAAGTGGTCCACGAGACAAAAAAGTTTGGGAACCTCTGGTTTACGGTTTAACTGCTGTGAACGACGACGAATTGATGTCCTTGGCTCTTCAACAACACTGGTCCTAACAGCTGCGATATAATGATAAGATGATAAATTCTGATTCTCTGATCTTGAACGGAACCAGGTTCTTGAAATTTATATATATATATATATATATATATATATATATATATATAAGTTTATTAGCGCGGTTTGTCGGAGAATTTGCTTCCAACTACTGAATAACTTTCACCATATTTAAAATAAATTTTAATAATGAAAGCATGTTACTGACTCGTGTAGCGATTCATTTTAACTAACCGGAAATATTTATTTTGTACATGAAACAAATATCGATGTAATCTAGTACCTGTAAAAAAAATGGCGGCAAATTTAAAAAGATACGTCAAATTTAAACACTCTATATAATAGTGGCGATTGACGACAGGAACATCACAACAAGTAGTCTTTTTTATCAGGTCGTAAAAAAATATTTTAATTTTCAATGATGAATTTTCAAATAACTTTTTGTTGTATTGCTGTGAAGTTATATATCATTTTGAAGCGTATTTCTCGCTCTGCTTACTTATAATAAAAAGTTTTACTCAAGAATATTTTTTTTACAATTTTTCAGATAGCTAAAGAGAAGATGGAAAATATGGAAACTCGCATGATTTTCTTAAATGAGTTCGAAATAGGTCGTCAAGCCGGTGAAACTGCTCACAATATCAACCGTGGATTCGACCAAGGGACCACAAGCGAACTTACAGCTGAATATTGGTTTAAGAAGTTTCGAAGTGGAGATGAAGATCTCTAACAGGGAGAAGGTCACAAACGGAAACCTGCCATTGATAGCGACCAATTGAAACCGTTAGTTGAAGCTGATTCGTGTACAACTATTCAAGACTTTGCTTCTGAATTAGACGTATCAGCTATGACTATTTCCAACTAATTGTGAGCAAATGGGGAGAAGGTCGATAAATGGGTAGCGCATGAACTGAGTGAAAATAAAAAGAATCGCCATTTGGCGTGTCGTCGGCAGTTGTTCTGAGCAACAAAAACGACCCGTTTCTCGATCGGATTGTGAGGTGCGACGAAAAATGTATTCTCTTCGACAATAGGTGACGTTGGGATAAATGCTTAGAGTATGATTAGGCTTCACAGTACTTCCTAAAACCGAAAAAGGGTTATTGTGGTGTACTCAACCACTTAGTTTAAGATTGTTAACTGTACGTTTAAATTTTGTTTCAGTTTCAATATTTTATTTTTTCCTTTAAAAATCAAGTTTTTATGATTAAATAATTCGATTAGTTTTTTCTCAAAACTAAAAGATTCACATAAACTTGAACTAAAATAAGAAGATTAATTAGTAAATTCAGTTATGGTAAATTTTTGGCGTTCGGTAGACGGTCTTATCTATCACAGCTTCTTAAAGTGTATTGCGTTGCGGAAAATAGAATTCGTAAAATTAAGAAAGTCAAAGAATTTGAAAGTTATAAAAGTTTCTCAAGATTTAAATAAGAAAAAATCCGTAAAATTAAGAAAGGCAAAGAATTTGAAAGTTATAAAAGTTTATGAATATTGAAATAAGAATAAAGTTGTACCTCTCATCAGATTACGTATGTTACTTGTTTTTATTTATCACACCAAAAAATACCTTCTCCTCGAATTCCTTCAAGATAAATACAAAATCTAGATCTTTCTATAAAAATTCCCGGAGAGAACCATGTCGGATAGGATTATTACGGAACAGTTCCATTTCGACCCTTTGGTTGATTAGTTGACTTGCATAATGATCTGCTGTAATCGTTATATCAAGTTTTAAAGGCTCGTAATAGACGCTTCCTTCCACAATCTACTCAACACAGAGCAGTAATTTATGACTTTAAATAATTGGTCTTGCAGCTATGGCCAATGATCAAACTATGTTATTTTTACTTTAAGATTGTTGCACAATATCCGCTTTTCACAAATTGTTACAGAAAATTATTACCTTTCTTATGACTAAACAAGAGAAAGGCGTATCTCATCTTTACATTCAGTATATGATGAATCCATCTTCAGTTAGCTCTAACGGTCGAATAACACAATCACGAAGCTTAAACTGCATTTTTTTCTCAATTGACAAGGGGCGTATGAGTTGTTTATCGGATTTCATTAGATTAAACTTTTGTGCACACCCTAGAAATCCATATGTCTTTAAATATGAATGTCAGAATTATGATGTGCTAAATTGTCGGGAAAATAAAATGTGAATTTCAATTGTTTGAATTTTAGAGCCCAGAACTTTCTTATACACCTAATATATGTCCTGGAAAAGATAGAAGACCGAATAATATGTCTACCCAATTCTATACAGCTAAAGAAAGAGATTAATTTTGAAAAGCTATTTATTGTTCGTCTAGTATGCCAACAAGTGGTATATAAAATGTCTTAATACTTATTAATCTTGGCTTAAGGATAGACTATTTATTTTATCTTCACAATTACTTAAATTAACAAACATATTATTAGTAGGGATTTTCTTTCGCATTTCAATCTAGCGGTTAATTAAAAATAAATAAAATGAATCGATACTAATTTAAGTATTAATTGTTTCTCTTTAAATACAAACATTGCATACTAACATTTTTTCTGTAAATAAAAAATATTACGAACGGCTTAAAAATTCCTTTTTTTTTAACCAGGACTAGAATTGCGAAATTCGATCGGGACTAAACCTTATCGAAAACAATGGAATTCTTATGTTTCTTCGTTACGATTTACCTCAGAAGTAAGGTAAAAGCATGGAATGCATTTTAAGGGCAATACAAGTAGCTAGATAATAGGTTTCCTGCAAACCAATGATTATAAAGCATTGGCCACATTTATTTAACAAAAAGTTGAATGGTATTCAAATTTGGTAAGGCTTAGCGACATCATAACACATAAAATTGTTGGATTTGTTTCATTGATGGACTCATTGGAATCAATAGCACTAGTTGAATCCATACAAGCGAATTAATGTATATATTTCATTTGTGAATGAAATAGATTTTATAAAAGGAGTGAAGACCATTGACATGTATACTGGGCTAGGATTCTCTTACTCACTCACGACTAAAAGTGCTCCTCAGGGCGCACAAACTTTTTTTTTCACCTTAAATTTTAAAACACAAAATAATAGACCCATTAGTTTTTAAATACCGACCAAATTTAATTAAAAATTATTTTAAATTGTTCAATATATGTATTATTAATAAAAATGAAGAATAAATTATAAAACCCAAAAATTTCAACACTGTTTTTGTGCCGTGAAGAAAAATTTTGTAGCAAAGATTTTTTTAATACTACGGAACGTATTTCAAAATTGTATTTCAATTCAAATATTTTCTTAAGAAAATGTCTAAGCGGTGTGTTATAAAAATCAAAAAAAAAAATTTTAAGAAACCGAATAAATTAGATTTCTAATGAATGAACATCGTTTAAATAAATGGTGCAGTATACTGCAAATAAATAAATAAAGGAAATTACCCCGAAATACACCAGAATTTGCGGGCATCATGTCCATTCGTAGATGTAAATCGAATTGGTCTTAGGACTTACTTGAATCGTAGTGCTCTTCCAGTCTTGGATTCTTTTTTACGAAGATGCCTCCAGCACAAAACCGCAACAAACAGTGATTTCGCAGCATGTAAAGGCCTTGGATACCTTATGGGTTTCCTCGCCACAAATATAGCCTCATCACTAATGATGATTTTTCAAGACCCAATGTGTGAATTTGCGACGATGCCTGTGTTCCATAGGATTTAGTTCTTGCATGAGTTGGGCACTTCATTGGCGTAAGTGAAGATCTTTTTGCAATATTCGTCATTAAGAGCCCAATGAGAGGCTAAATTGCTGCAATCTTCTTGAAATCGACATTTCCACAGTTATGGTTACATGTGAACGAGCGAGACAAAGATGTATACTTGTCAGCCGATCCAAAATAACACCCGTCCGTTCAAGTTTTTAATGAGCTTGCGAATAAAACTTTTGAATTCTGACCTTCATTTTCACAGTACGATCGTCGGAGTTTATCTGTTTTCATAGCACGATTTTATAATTTGTATGCATTGTGCGACTACATGATCCATTATATTCAATGGTAGGCTTTGAACTGACAATAAGTCAAAAAAATGCGTGCGAATTATTTGGCAGCTAACAAATGACAGGATTGTTAAAATCTTACGAATTGGATAACCATATAAGTGAGCAATATGCTTGAGTTCATTTTTGTAATAACTTTTCCTTTTATTACGTACTACGTTTTATTTTGAAATCAACCAGGAAAATGAATATGTACGCTTTTTCGTGTTACCCGATTGACATTTATAAAACGTGTTTTAATTTGGACTAACTTAAGAGCGTAATGCCGTAAACATATTACACGCTTTAAGCCAGTCGATTATTTTTAATAAAAAAAAATTATTTATGAATATGCAAATATCTAAAATCTAAAAGAAAACATTTAAAAATATTATATTTAAAAAAAAAGAATCATTTCCTTCAAAATACAAAAAATTTAGAGCCGCCAAATCCAAATCTGAAATTTTGTTCTACGGCTTCTTCTTACTTTTCCTTTTTTGAAGGTTTATATCTGTAAATATGAGCGGCATTACCATATGAAAATTGAAATTGAAATACTCGATTAACTACTCTCAATAATTTGGAAAATCTTGCTCATTATCGAATTTTAATCGTAATCTAGATTATCGCTGCTAATATGTCTTTAGCATAATACCGCGCATTTTAATCAACTTGATTATTTCTGTAATCAAAAAACAAATCTTAAACTATAGACATACTATGCTTAACGAAAAGTTTTCGGCTTGAAAAAAATCTCCTGAAAACGCAATATACTTAGCCCACTGATATCCGAGCTTCTTTATGTTTTCCATATAGTTTGATTTGTCAAGCTCGCCAAAATAAGCGACTGTTTGGTTTATAATTTGGACCCAAATCTTCCTCAGTCAGGCATGCCTCTAAATTTGAAAGAAGAAAATAGCGAGTAAGGGTCAAATCTGAAGAACATGCATGGTGGACGAGGAACCAATTCGTATCATACTTCGTTTCAATTTGTCTCTCCAATTCATGATGTGTGAGCCTTGTCTTTGCAAAAATAATTTTTCTTTTCCAAATGAAGTAATTTTTTTTATTGGTTTCTTCGCTCAAATGGTCCAATAACGGTGTGCCTAGTAGGCCCCCGACTATTGATTTCCCTTTCTCAAGATAGTCAATGAGGATTATTCCTTTACATCCCAAAAGCAGTGACCATAATCATTCCAGCCCATAAAGCAGTGAGCCAGGAGTGTTGTGATGAATCGACATAAAAACATCGCTAAAAGCTTCTTTGAAATGTGCATTCGAATGCGATTCTGCCTGTTGCTGAGTAGATGCGACAAAAATTTGGAGAATAGTGGTGTTAACACCAGACTTGTGAGGAAGTTTAAATTCAATATCGTAGTCGATTATAAAATAAACAAATTTACAATTTTTCTCGTTTATTTTTTTTACCGCTACAATTACCTAAATTATATATTTAAAATTTTAATTTTTTTATAAATAAATAAAAGGCAGTTTACTTTTAGTATATTTCCTCTTCTGTGGTGTTTCCAATTAGATTAATTTCTCCCAGATTATTAATTTCTGTGTTTATTAACTGCTCCAACTTTATTAATTTTCCTTCTCTAAGACTTGTCAGTTTGAAATTATAAAAATTTAATTTTTTCTATTTTTTTTAAAATATTATTCCACGCCAACTTGTTTCTAGTAATTTTCTTTAGAGTTTTCGATAACACTCCCTCCTGGTATGTCTATTAAGTGAATTGACTTACCATCATCTTTAGCAACTCTAATGTCTAAAATTGCTAATTTTACCACAGGTCTTTCGTAAATGCCTATAGCCGTTCGAACTATTGCTCGCCTAACCTGTCCATTTTTGCTTCTGATGACTTCTATTACTTTACCCTTTGGCCAATAATTCCTTGGTAGGTTTTCATCGACAATAATCACAATTTCGCCCTTTTCAATTGACTTCACACCTTGAAACCACTTAGTCCGTCTTGTTAATCCATAACTATTAGGAAGTTCAACTTCATCATATTTCCATAATAAACCGGTCTCAAAACGGTGTTCCTTTCGAATAGTAGTCGATTCCATAATGAGAAGGGCCCTGTTGTCTTCTTTGGAAGAGAGATATTTTTTCGGCTTAGATATTCCGATGCTTTCAATGGAATAGAAATCTTTAACCATGCGGTGAAGATCACAATCTAGGTTACGTTGACATTCACAGATATGAAAGCTGTGGTGTTCATAATGTAACAATGATCCGCTAACTTCAAATTTCTTACAAGGTCCATAAACCGTCCAACCAAGACGAGTTTTTGAAGCGATTGGTTCATCGTTTGGTCCTTCTTTGGACTTGAGTGGTAGACCGAGTTTCCAATTATCCAAACCGATCAATATTCGCGGAACCGCTTGTTGATACGATTCAGTCGGAACATCTTTGAGATGTGAATACTTTCTTGATAAGTTTTCCATGGATATTGATTGTATTGGTAAATTCAGATTTTTTACCGTATGAACATTTCGAAGATTAAACTTCTTCTCTTCACAAGTTGTACCAGCGATTTCAATAGAAATATTCTTTGAATTCTCTTCAATTCTGTGTGTATTTCCCGTCCATTTCAAACAAAGAGGTTCTAAATTCCCCTCTACTCCAAATCTTCTGCAATTTGTTCGTCTACTAAGGTGAGAGATGAACCTTCATCAAGAAAAGCATAAGTCTTTACCGTTACGCCATTCTTGCTCAAAGTCACAGGCACAATGCGGAACAATACTGCCTGATTGGATTTCTGATGTGTATTACAATGCTGGTCCTGAATTTCTGTATTCATGTTCATTGTTGTGGACTTTTCCTTTTGAGTAGATTTAGGAGTGTCATTGTGCAATAGCTGGTTGTGTCGGAAGATGCAATTATGTTTTCCACAAAGGCTATTCACCTTACATTGAGTTCTTCCATGTGGATTCAAGCATGTTCTGCAAAGCTTATGTTGTTTCACAGCTTTCCACTTCTGACTAAGAGGTAAGTTTCGAAATTTTTCACAATGGCGTACTGAGGAACAATGTTTATCACAAATACAACACTTACGAATTTTATTAGTAGAATTGAGTTCTTGTTTCGCGTTGGTAGCTGAAGCCATATTATTGTCCTGATGTTCAGTATGAGTATTCAAATACGCTTTGTTTGTCCAACTCCGTTTTTCCACCTTCGCATTAATGTCTGAAACCGAACTTATGGTCATCAAAGTAACATCACTTGCAGCTGTAGCAATTTGATATAACCAAGAACTGAATGTTGATATAGTGACCACTGGAGTTGTTTGTTTGTGAATCGCCCACATTAATCTTATGTATGCAGGTAATTTGTCAGTTAATTCTTGAAGCAAGTATGGATTACATAGATGGGCTGTTAAGCCAGACACTTCCATTGTGGCGCAAATATTTTGTACCGATAAAGCAAACTGGATTAGAGTTTCAAAATTTTCCGCTTTGGGTGATGGTTCTTGTCTAAGTTTTTGTAAAAGTGTGTGGATAATCAATTCTGGACGGCCATAAAGTATTCTTAATGTTTGTATTACATCAGGAACTGTTGAAGGTTGCATTAGCCTGCCTCTGACAGAGTCTAAAGCCATTCCTTTCAGGCATCGTTGCAAACGAATTAAATTCTCTTCATTAGAAAATCCACAAGTACGTGTAGAGCTTTCATATGTAGCTATAAATAGAGGCCATTCTTCAGGACGACCGCCGAAAAAAGGTAGTTCCTTCGGTACAACATGTCTTGCAGCTATTTGTTGCGTGGTGAGTACAGGTTGTTGTTGTATACACATGATGTCTTTAGTTGGCAAATTATTTGTCGAAAATTGCATTTCTGCTCTTGAAGGCCCTGGACGTAAATCTAATTGATCCTCTTTTACTAGATTGACTTGATGAATGCTGCTTCTAGTTTCTCTGTTTATTTTCTCTAAATTCGGTAAAACGTATGGTCCTTTGGATGCCTTATGGCCTGATTCAAAGTTATTATCGACCCATTGTCGTATCTGATGCAACTTCTTACCATGTTCGATTTCGGAATTGTCATCTGTGGTTTCACCACCAGATTGTTCCATTTCTTGTAAAAGCTGATATTTTTTGTCAAGATATTCTTGATCCCGAAGTTCCTGCAGCCTTTTTTCCTTTTCATCCCGGAGTTCCTGCAGCTTTCTTTCTTCGTCCAATCTCTGTAAGTTCAGTTGTATTTTTCTGGATGATGATGTTGTTGACCTTTTGGATGAATGTGAGGTATTAATATTTTTACCTCCGAGGGTGTTTTTCTTAGGGTTGCTTGGAGATGAACATTTGTCGCAGCTCCAATCATAACCCGCTATATCAGCTGTTACACCAACACAAATAAAATGAAACCACAGGTCACATTTGTCGCATTGCACCATTTCTTCGTTATCCTGGTTTTCACACTTCTTGCAGGATGATAATGGTGAATATGTTGAGGGCTTGCTTTCTTTTCCTGCAGGTTGTGGTGAGTGGCTAATAGCTTCGGGTCTTTTAAAGACATTATTATTTTCGCCTTGAAGCGACATATTCGTTTGATGAATTTTCTAATTACTTTAAAAGTAATTGTAGGATGTTAACACCAGACTTGTGAGGAAGTTTAAATTCAATATCGTAGTCGATTATAAAATAAACAAATTTACAATTTTTCTCGTTTATTTTTTTTACCGCTACAATTACCTAAATTATATATTTAAAATTTTAATTTTTTTATAAATAAATAAAAGGCAGTTTACTTTTAGTATATTTCCTCTTCTGTGGTGTTTCCAATTAGATTAATTTCTCCCAGATTATTAATTTCTGTGTTTATTAACTGCTCCAACTTTATTAATTTTCCTTCTCTAAGACTTGTCAGTTTGAAATTATAAAAATTTAATTTTTTCTATTTTTTTTAAAATATTATTCCACGCCAACTTGTTTCTAGTAATTTTCTTTAGAGTTTTCGATAACACTCCCTCCTGGTATGTCTATTAAGTGAATTGACTTACCATCATCTTTAGCAACTCTAATGTCTAAAATTGCTAATTTTACCACAGGTCTTTCGTAAATGCCTATAGCCGTTCGAACTATTGCTCGCCTAACCTGTCCATCTTTGCTTCTGATGACTTCTATTACTTTACCCTTTGGCCAACAATTCCTTGGTAGGTTTTCATCGACAATAATCACAATTTCGCCCTTTTCAATTGACTTCACACCTTGAAACCACTTAGTCCGTCTTGTTAATCCATAACTATTAGGAAGTTCAACTTCATCATATTTCCATAATAAACCGGTCTCAAAACGGTGTTCCTTTCGAATAGTAGTCGATTCCATAATGAGAAGGGCCCTGTTGTCTTCTTTGGAAGAGAGATATTTTTTCGGCTTAGATATTCCGATGCTTTCAATGGAATAGAAATCTTTAACCATGCGGTGAAGATCACAATCTAGGTTACGTTGACATTCACAGATATGAAAGCTGTGGTGTTCATAATGTAACAATGATCCGCTAACTTCAAATTTCTTACAAGGTCCATAAACCGTCCAACCAAGACGAGTTTTTGAAGCGATTGGTTCATCGTTTGGTCCTTCTTTGGACTTGAGTGGTAGACCGAGTTTCCAATTATCCAAACCGATCAATATTCGCGGAACCGCTTGTTGATACGATTCAGTCGGAACATCTTTGAGATGTGAATACTTTCTTGATAAGTTTTCCATGGATATTGATTGTATTGGTAAATTCAGATTTTTTACCGTATGAACATTTCGAAGATTAAACTTCTTCTCTTCACAAGTTGTACCAGCGATTTCAATTGAAATATTCTTTGAATTCTCTTCAATTCTGTGTGTATTTCCCGTCCATTTCAAACAAAGAGGTTCTAAATTCCCCTCTACTCCCAAATCTTCTGCAATTTGTTCGTCTACTAAGGTGAGAGATGAACCTTCATCAAGAAAAGCATAAGTCTTTACCGTTACGCCATTCTTGCTCAAAGTCACAGGCACAATGCGGAACAATACTGCCTGATTGGATTTCTGATGTGTATTACAATGCTGGTCCTGAATTTCTGTATTCATGTTCATTGTTGTGGACTTTTCCTTTTGAGTAGATTTAGGAGTGTCATTGTGCAATAGCTGGTTGTGTCGGAAGATGCAATTATCTTTTCCACAAAGGCTATTCACCTTACATTGAGTTCTTTCATGTGGATTCAAGCATGTTCTGCAAAGCTTATGTTGTTTCACAGCTTTCCACTTCTGACTAAGAGGTAAGTTTCGAAATTTTTCACAATGGCGTACTGAGGAACAATGTTTATCACAAATACAACACTTACGAATTTTATTAGTAGAATTGAGTTCTTGTTTCGCGTTGGTAGCTGAAGCCATATTATTGTCCTGATGTTCAGTATGAGTATTCAAATACGCTTTGTTTGTCCAACTCCGTTTTTCCACCTTCGCATTAATGTCTGAAACCGAACTTATGGTCATCAAAGTAACATCACTTGCAGCTGTAGCAATTTGATATAACCAAGAACTGAATGTTGATATAGTGACCACTGGAGTTGTTTGTTTGTGAATCGCCCACATTAATCTTATGTATGCAGGTAATTTGTCAGTTAATTCTTGAAGCAAGTATGGATTACATAGATGGGCTGTTAAGCCAGACACTTCCATTGTGGCGCAAATATTTTGTACCGATAAAGCAAACTGGATTAGAGTTTCAAAATTTTCCGCTTTGGGTGATGGTTCTTGTCTAAGTTTTTGTAAAAGTGTGTGGATAATCAATTCTGGACGGCCATAAAGTATTCTTAATGTTTGTATTACATCAGGAACTGTTGAAGGTTGCATTAGCCTGCCTCTGACAGAGTCTAAAGCCATTCCTTTCAGGCATCGTTGCAAACGAATTAAATTCTCTTCATTAGAAAATCCACAAGTACGTGTAGAGCTTTCATATGTAGCTATAAATAGAGGCCATTCTTCAGGACGACCGCCGAAAAAAGGTAGTTCCTTCGGTACAACATGTCTTGCAGCTATTTGTTGCGTGGTGAGTACAGGTTGTTGTTGTATACACATGATGTCTTTAGTTGGCAAATTATTTGTCGAAAATTGCATTTCTGCTCTTGAAGGCCCTGGACGTAAATCTAATTGATCCTCTTTTACTAGATTGACTTGATGAATGCTGCTTCTAGTTTCTCTGTTTATTTTCTCTAAATTCGGTAAAACGTATGGTCCTTTGGATGCCTTATGGCCTGATTCAAAGTTATTATCGACCCATTGTCGTATCTGATGCAACTTCTTACCATGTTCGATTTTGGAATTGTCATCTGTGGTTTCACCACCAGATTGTTCCATTTCTTGTAAAAGCTGATATTTTTTGTCAAGATATTCTTGATCCCGAAGTTCCTGCAGCCTTTTTTCCTTCTCCTGCAGCCTTTTTTCCTTTTCATCCCGGAGTTGCTGCAGCTTTCTTTCTTCGTCCAATCTCTGTAAGTTCAGTTGTATTTTTCTGGATGATGATGTTGTTGACCTTTTGGATGAATGTGAGGTATTAATATTTTTACCTCCGAGGGTGTTTTTCTTAGGGTTGCTTGGAGATGAACATTTGTCGCAGCTCCAATCATAACCCGCTATATCAGCTGTTACACCAACACAAATAAAATGAAACCACAGGTCACATTTGTCGCATTGCACCATTTCTTCGTTATCCTGGTTTTCACACTTCTTGCAGGATGATAATGGTGAATATGTTGAGGGCTTGCTTTCTTTTCCTGCAGGTTGTGGTGAGTGGCTAATAGCTTCGGGTCTTTTAAAGACATTATTATTTTCGCCTTGAAGCGACATATTCGTTTGATGAATTTTCTAATTACTTTAAAAGTAATTGTAGGATGTTAACACCAGACTTGTGAGGAAGTTTAAATTCAATATCGTAGTCGATTATAAAATAAACAAATTTACAATTTTTCTCGTTAATTTTTTTTACCGCTACAATTACCTAAATTATACATTTAAAATTTTAATTTTTTTATAAATAAATAAAAGGCAGTTTACTTTTAGTATATTTCCTCTTCTGTGGTGTTTCCAATTAGATTAATTTCTCCCAGATTATTAATTTCTGTGTTTATTAACTGCTCCAACTTTATTAATTTTCCTTCTCTAAGACTTGTCAGTTTGAAATTATAAAAATTTAATTTTTTCTATTTTTTTAAAATATTATTCCACGCCAACTTGTTTCTAGTAATTTTCTTTAGAGTTGTCGATAACAAGTGGTTTCTTTCTTAGGTTGTGTTGTCATCTTAATTCATACATGTTATTCGGGAGCTATTTTACCAACCCGGGAACCGATTTAATATCTTCGCTCAAAGTTTTGCGTGATAAATACAGAAAAATAACCCTAACTCATCCAATTGTTGGCAGATGCTTACGAAATTTGGAATGTGGATTAAGATATGAAATACATTGAGTTACTGGCAAATAAGAAATGGTCAAGGGGTAGTTATAGCCTCAGAGATGGATATGTTAGAGTGCTACGGTTGAAATGGGTTATTTTTAAGATCCACAATATGGCGAGTTAATACACTATGCTCGAATTTATTGTGGTATTTTTAAGTGATTTGTAAACTCAAATTTCTAGGAGCCCGTCTTAAGACATTGTTGTTAAATAAAGTAAAATAATATCCTTCTATTATATAAAATAGTTTTTCTACGCAAGTGAATATAAAATAACTTTTGGAATTAAATCAGGAAATTCGAAAAGGGCTCTTGTCGGTTTTTCAATTTGTTCAGGAGACACAAAAACTGAATTTCTGCCAAACTGTATGGAATTAAAGAGTCGAATTTTTTTTGAAAATACTAAATATTGGACTGCATCATAATATACTGAAATGGTTTTGGTTCCTACAAGGGTTTCTAAAAAACAGCTGTTACAGTTTCCCGAAATTGATCCAAGAACTCAAACCACCTGAGTAATAAAATACATAACATGAATGTTTATTATAAATCAGTTAGTTTATTTGTCGGGAAACATCACTTTCACAATCATTGCACGAGTGACCTCTTTAAGGGAAATAAAGCAAAACTTTAAATTTTCGACGACTGATTGTTTTTTGTTTTCTCCCGGACATTCGTCGCAGAACAAGTGCAACGCCGTTATTTCTTCAGGGACGTTTTCACAAATATAATCATTGAAACATGACGCAACTTCGTTGGGTCCCTTGAGGACTTGACTCTCGTGGTGGGAGTAGAAACTTGCTCTCGCTGTTTTTATATTATGCACGCAAAATTCATAATTGGCGGAAATAAAATACTTCCTGGATGTGCAGAACTGGTAGTGGAAGATTCTGCATATAATCAAACTCCAAACCCATAATAGTGCTACCAACCACTTGAGATTTTTCAGTAATTTCTTTGATTTCAGAGCAAAATTTGGACGCCCTTATGAACTATTAGTTCATTTCCTAACTATTGGTTCATTTCTTAACTATTAGTTAATTTCTTCACATTTTGAGCACACTTCAAGTTTTAGTCTCCCAGTTGACAAACTAGAATTGACCTTGGCATAGTTCACATAGCCTAGATGTGTTGAATTAGTTTCAAAAAGATCTCATCTCCAGAAAGAAATGCATTTTTTCCACTTTGGAAACAGATATGGGTCTCTCTTGTTCATGGAACATCCGTCTATACGTGTAGATGTAAAAACGGCATGAAACCGACATGAGCCCTTTTCGAAATTGGTGATTCAATTAAAGTAGCATGCTTTTAGGAGAGGCCCTGTATGATATAAAAAACTTCTATAATGAAAGTATCCATGCTTTGAGGCGAATCTCACTATAATATGAAATAGTTTTTATTATTAAAGTGTGCACACTTTTAGGCAAATATAAAACTTATTAAATCGGATTAATTAATTGTCCTGGATACATTTTTTGAATTGGTTTAGAATTTTGGTTATCGTTTATAATATATGTATCCACATTTTATATTTGCATTGTCCTCTACCGACTACATAGAGTATAAACAAAATCGCAGGTACTAAAACAATTACAAAAACTTATGTTAGGCGTGTATGAATCGGACCAATCCGTAGAATATTTACACACAAATGACTTGAATGGAGAATGCGGTTATTGCTTGCCAAGCGTAGGTGGGGAGGGTGTTGTTGAGGGAAGCGAGCAGTTAATTATTAAAAGAATTTATGCGATAAAATCTATTCTTGATTCTAATAGATTTTACAAAGAAAATCAGTTTAAAATTCTTTAGCACATGATAAGAGAACCATTTTTATTAAAATATATTTCTTCCTTAGCACGGGAACAAAACAAGAAGGTATTCTTTTCTATAAAGCTAAGATCACACACAGCAACTTTTGCATCAGGGTTTTTTTGGTTGCAGCTGCAAAAGTTGCGAGTCTTGTTCACACATGTAAGTAAAAGTGGCGCGCAATCTGAAATTTTTATGCTGTTGCAACAAAAAATGCTGCAACCATAAAAAAAAAGTTGCAGAGGTGTTCTCACATAGCATGCAGCTTTTATTGCTTGCAACTTCCTTGGAGTTTTTTCGTGTATATATGTGTTCAAAATTTGACGTCTTGTTTTGATTTTAGCATTTAATTTATTGCAATAAAATATGTTTTATGATGAAGAAGAACAAGCTGTTGCCTGTTTAGCACTTATTTTCTTGAGAAAAGAAAGACGACGGCGTCAAAAAAGTTAAAGAAAATGCTGGATACAAAAATTGGATAAAATAACGTGAACAGTACGGATTTGTTCATAATTTATTACGCGAATTACGTGTTAATTTTTAAACATATTTTGTAAATATCAGCATCCGATTTTGATTATCTTTTGGAAAAGCTGAAACCCATAATAAGAAAAAGGATATTGTCATGTGAATTTCATTACATTTTAAAAACTTATCAGAAACAATAACACTGAACTGTCAAAAAACTTGCATGCAGCATGCAGCAAAAGTTTCAACCATTTTAATATTTTTTGTTGCATATGCAACTTTGGTTTTTGCTATTCACATGTTGAAACTTTCTAGGTTGCACACAATAAAGAAATCTAGTCATGCAGCAAAAAAGAATCGCAACTTTTTGTGTTGCAATGCTGTTCACACTATGCAGCACTCTAGTTTCACATCTTTTTATGCTGCATTGCAACAAAAGTTGCAGTGTGTGATCTTAGCTTAATAGTACGCCTAAAGCTTAAAGGTTGGAGGGAATAAGGAAATTATATTTTTGTTGAAGTTTATTTTAATGTTCATGCTTTTGAAAAACAACAAAAAGGTGTGTATCCAAAAGACTTTTGTTTTTGAAATGTTTATAGTCTATCGAAATAAACAATCTTAAGAAATTATCCTTCCCAAAAATAAGAAAAAAACTTTGTTCTCGTTTCGTCTTTTTAAATAAGTTGAAAAACTTCAAGAAAATACCCGTTCTAATAATCAGTCTGTAAAATGAACCTTTTCTCGTTTCTCGTAATTAATTAGAAAATTTTAGAGTTATTTCGCCACAGGTTAGTATTTCAAGCATGTAAAAAGAGGTTTTCAGAAAATTCTTCGAAATATATTGATCGCACCTACAATATTTAGAACAAAAAAAAAATTGTTCAGAAAATTAGTCCAGCCAAAGAGGGTATGTATATAGGATACGAATAGAAGTTATTCCATACTGAAATAGGCTATAATACAAAATCATTATTATAACTTCTATACATATGTATTCTCTACACCAGCGGTTCCCAGACTTTTTCCAACACGACCCACTTTTTTTTTAAAGTAAATTTCGCGACCCAAAAAAAATTAACAACAATCCAAGAAATCCTTGGACAATTTGTTTTTTTTTCTCGAAATTTCAAAATGGGGTGCGTTCAGATACTTGAACATCTGTTTTGCAAAACTTTAAACCTGACTTGCCGTTTGCTCTTTATTTATGCACGATTTATACCAAATCTATGTGTATGTTGGTGTAGCCTGTAGCGTACCATTTTGCACTCAGAATTCCGTGTGAAAATCGTTTTACAATTTCCAAGTTGGAATTAATGCATATTGGGAGGTAATTTGAAAATATAATTTGAGATGATTATAAATATTTCAAGTTATAATTTTAGAAAATTTTCGCGACCCTATTTTAAAAGCTCGCGACCCTATTTTGGGTCGCGGATCAACAGATGGGAACCACTGCTCTACACCAAAATTTGTTAAATTCCGAAGTTTAATTCTAGTTAAGAATGATATTACTACAAAGAAGAAAATATTTACATCATGTGCTATTTTTTTCTTATGTTTAATACTATGTAAATTGTTGGATTCGGGATAATGGGTTTTTTTTGGATACTAGAACTATATTTTATGAACCGCGGCTTTGCTCGCTTTATTCTTAAAATAAGATTGGGGAATTTATGCCTTCAAGAAAATACACCTACTATTGAGCTAAAGTTTATTTTTATCCTTTATTTTCTACAGCCCACCTCATACCTCTGTTTTTCACTTTCCTTAAGAGGATTTTAGAAAAATGATAAGACATATGTTTGTTTAATTTTGAAGGAGTATCTAAATACATTTAATATTTTCAGGATATACAATCCACTTACTATCGGTCAAACTAGTGGAATTTCCTTTTCGAGATTTTATTTTGGGTTCGTTTTCTGAAGAGGGAACCTAATAGGTTTGAATCATTTAAATTTCCTTTTCGAGTATTCACATCATTCCAGCGAGTGGAGACATATTCTATCTATACATTCCAAACTACATGAAAAAACACCTGTTATAGATCGAATTATGGATGTTCTTATAATTTCCTATTCCGAAATTCCGAGAGAATGGAGAGATACTTATCTGATCGTCAAGTTTCATGAAAATCCGCTTTGTATTGATCAAATTAAGAATGCTTTTCTATTTTTAGCAAATTCATCATGGCTTTTTATCCCGCTTACTTGGATTTTCGAAAAGGACAAAGACGAATTTTTTTATTTTCCAATTCGAAATCCTTTAGTGGATGCTTACATCATAAAAATAATGTACCTTCTAAATTAACGGTTAAACAGTTTGAACTGGGCGGTAATAAGTCAGTTGTTGTTAATTTTGATTATTATAGTATTGTACTGCAACTAATATGGCTGCACTAGGAAAAATTCGTTAAAAAAGTCAAGCCATAGTTAACACGAAACGTCATTGTCCGGACTAGCAATATTTTGAATGAAGAAACTAGAAATATGGTAATAAACTAGATTGGCACTGGTTTCTATTGAGATAAACCGAAAACTGGAGTATTATAAGTAGCTAGATTCAAGCTTGTACCAGCTTGCTTTGAAAATTGTACAAGCGTCATCCTCATTTAGTTTTTATGCTCAGTCTGTCAACACTGTTTATCTGGGCGGAGGATGGTTAGTTGTGATGGGTAGCGTTTACTAGATAGTGACCAGTAGATAGTGACCCACAATAAAGATTGTTTCCAAATTGGATTCTCATTTGGACCTCTCTGCATAAGCCATCTAATTAATAATATTTGTCAAAAAGACTCTGTGTGATATAAAATGCATGCATTTACAACTTTTTTTTTTACAAATACTACTAAGGACTAGGCTTTGCAATCGTCCCAAAAATGTTTACACAAAAAATTACGTACAATAGTTATTAGTGATTGGTGGTTAGTGGTTAGTTGTTAGTTGTAGTGGTTAGTGATTACATAAAAGCAGAAGTAAACGTATTTTTTTTAGCACAACGTCACTGGAATAATACCACATACGTTTAAATAACTCCTTTTTTACAAGCTATTTGGAATTCCATTTTATCCTCCTTCTTTGGTCCATACACGGGACATTTTCTGGTATATTAACTTTTTCTAAGCAACTTTTTGGAAATAGATAAATTTTTCCGACATTTTAGGGATTTGAGAGAAAGTTTAAGTTCTAGATAAAATAATTAAAAAGACCGCATGTAGTTTATAATAAGATTTTATTTTTTTTTAAATCTAACTAAATTCAATCTCAGAAGAAACCTTCCATACTCTAAGCCTTAAGCCAAATGGCAGAATGGCACTACATCGTTCATGATTGTAATTTGATTTTCAACGTTCGGATAATGAAATTTTCCAAATTTTGATAGCACTCGGAGAAATTACCATCAAACTCCAATACCCGAAATTCATTGTCCAAACTCGAAGACTTCAGGGAAAATGGCTCGACTGTGATTTCGACGTCAATTATGACTGTGACCAGCATATGCCTATATTTTATTTATAAATGTGATGATTGATTTTTCGTCGCTCTGGAACAAAATATTTCAGGAATTCTACCAAGACTCATGTGAATCAAATCATGGATCCCTTTCATCTGATTTCCTTGGACTGATAAAGATTATCTCAAGGTATTATATTTACAAGGAGCAAATGCTTCTTCGTGCATAAATCTACTTTTTATGTCACGTTTATTCATCAAAATGAAATGAAATAAAATGTTGACATGTTAAAAAAAAACGTTCAAAATAAATATAAAATAAGAAGAAAACTCGGGAATCCATGCGAAAATAAAGTTAACTTTTACAATAATACACTCAGAAGAATTTATCTTAAAATGTCTTTTCTGATGAAATTATCGTGTGACATGTTTTCATCCTGATTTCTTTTAAGTTGTAACGTGCAAGAATTTGTACATTACTATGGCTACGTTTACACCGAGACTTAAAAAGAGACTTAAGTGCTTAGGTCGACCTAAATATGACGGTGTAAACACGCCCAAAGTAACTTAGGTTAGGTCACTTAAATTGAAGACCTACCTTAAATTTAAATCGACTTAAAAACTTTTGACAGATAACAGCTGATTTCTTGATATCCAAGTTCTATAAATGTTCACATATGACGTTGTTTTAGACTTAGGTCTAGTACGGTGTAAACACGTCTGACCCAAACCTAACTTTTAGTTAGGTGACCTAAAACTTTGTCGGTGTAAACGTAGCCTATGATGCCTGAACGGCGTAAGTCCGCGTTTGACTTAGCGTGTTTCACCGATCATATAAGCTGGAAATCAATCCATTTTTAAAATTTCAAGGGATTTCTAACACAGATTTATATGATCTCGAATGGTGATGAGAAAGAAAAAATTTTTTTTTAAAGAGAATGAAAGAGGCGGGGTTTATTATTTTTATGAGTAAATGAAATAAACTGAAAACCTGTTATTGCCAAAAAGCAACGTGCTAAAATTTTTTTTTGAAAGGTTCTAGAAGGAAAACAGTTAGATCGCCTGATCGATGGTGAGATTTTTTTTTTGTGTGTGGGGACGCGAAGATTTTAAGTTTGGTTTGAAAACTGGCCAAAAATGGTGATCGACGCGGATCGATTTTTTTTTGGAGAAAGAAAGAAAACTTTTTTTGTAAAGAATATTTCATTTAAAAAGAAATGTTTTCGGGTTTAATTGTATAATTTGCGGAAAATTTTGAAAGGAAAGAAAATTTAATTGAATTGTGTAATTGTTTGAGATATTGAAATGAAAATTTAAAGAAGAAATGAAAATTAAAAGAAAAATTGGTTTTTTTTAAAGTTATTAATGAATAATTTGAAAAAAAAAAAAAAGATAAAACTATCAAATAAAGAAAGAATACAAGAAAAATTAAACGAAGGTGGGATTCGAAGTGCGTAAAATTTGGAACATCATAATTATAATATTTGGTCTCCATTAATGGGTGGAATTCCAATTTGTTCGAGACATCGAAAACAAAATGGATCGTCGATGAAAACGTGGCAATAACCTCGTGTTTGGGTTTTCTCGACAAATATTAATGTCATCAAAAGTGATTTCATCAGTCTCTAGCAAACCATAGAGAACTTCCAAAAGTCCTGGAGGAAGAATTCAATGGATTCACCCTCTCGGTATACAATCTTTAAAACCTATTTGATGATTTACCAACCTATTTAGAAGCTGCTGAAATTATTTGGCCGCATGGGAAAAGTTTTTTCACCACATACATCTGATATTATTGGAAGTTTCAGATTATTTTTATGAGACCTCGTTGTTTATTCAAGGAAGGAGCCTCGAATGAAGGTGGAGATTTCGATATTTTGAGGGTATCCGGAATATAGCAGAATCGTCCAAAGAAAAGGGGACCAACAAAATCAATTTTCCTTTTTTTGTATTTTTATAAAACATCTTAGGTGTCAATCCTAAAGAAAACTTACCTTGCATTCTTTCCGCATCAATTTGATAAACATACATAAAAATTTAAATATTTCAGTGACAGTGTGCTGCAGAAAGGCCTTTTTGGGAAGCTCACATGTAAGTTGTTTTTTTTTCGTTAAATTCCTTTTTTTATAAAACACACAAAAAAAAATAAAGAGAAAACAAAACAAAATTTTTGCCTAAAGAATGATATCGCGTAAATTTGCGTAGGACCGGTTTTCTTTTGGATTTTTTTTTTATTAGAAAAGTAGACAAACAAAAATGTACAACTAAAACTATTATGGCCTATATTATATTACTTTTGTCATAATTGAAATCAAAGATATTTGTCTAAATTAATTGGAAATTTTAGTACTTTAATAGAATACTTTATTGAATTTAATTACATATTTAAATTTTGAACATAGTCTTCACAAATTATTAAAATGAATTATGTAGGCCACAATACATATGAAATGCTGGCTGATAAAAGAAAAAAAATGGAAAGAAATAAAATTTGAAAAGTCAAAAGGAAAAAGAAAAAAAAAGAATTCTTGTGCATTGTCTGGTTTTTATTTTCAGTTTCTTACACTATTTCAGGGAGTGATGGAAAACAGTAGATAGACATAATACGGAGAGAGAGAGAGAGATGGTTTAAGTGATACGGGGCGGAGAACAAAATAAATCAAGGGTCCATGCTCATTTATAGGGGCGAGTATGGACATACGGGGGCCGGCATTCTGCTGTCCGTCCATGCGGGAGGGAAGTGCCCCAAAGTCCGGTTGGCAATCACACCTCTGCCAATCGGCCCCTCGCAAGGCTTTCGCGTTAAGTTCGGTCAGTTTCGGTGACCAAGAATTAACGAACACACCCTTTATTCGGTTTTTTTTTGCTTGCTTGATAGCTCGCGCTATCACTCTAAAGTCTGAGCGACGTTAACCTTCATTATGCACGCATAAATAACTATGTATAACGCGATGACAGATGGTGGTGAGCAGCGACCCACCCCACTGGCGAGCTAGTTTGTGCAACTCAGCAAGGCGTGCAGCCTTTCAGTTGCTCACATTTGCTGCACCATCTCATATCTTCTCCTCGCAAGGAAGAAGATATGCTGAAAAGGTCATCAGGGGATTTGCTTTCTCCGATAACAAACCCCAAAATATGTGAACCCCTTGTTACAAAGTGTTGTTTTAAGACATACCAACTCACGTTTTTTTGAACATATCGTAATAGAAGAAATATGAAATTGCTCGAATTCGAACACCAAACCCACTGAATACTATCGCTTGAACAATTTATTTAGAAATGAAATACTAGAAGACACTATTTATTAATAAGAGCAGATTACTTCTGCCACATTTATTGTAACGAACAAACTGTAGAATTGTATCAGTCACCAAATATTTCCAAGTTCCAAGTTGAGATGTTTCCCTCACGATGGTCCACAATCGACTGTACTAGTGATGAGTGATGTTTTCTCCGCCGCAATACACACTAGAAGTTACTTAGAGAAGAATATGAGATCATCACATCGCCTCGTTGTTTCTTGTACATTATAGATGTATGTATGTGCGCCCAGTGGTTCTCGAACCAATATGATCAGTAGTTCTGAATAGTCGCTACTAATTTACTAAAACTACACACAATGCCGCTTATTTTTATGTCCTATGATAGGTACTAACAGTTTTCAAGGCTACAGTTATGTGGAGAATCAAACGTATTGATTTCTGCATGTCCATCCGTCTCTATAAACTCAAAAACGTGTTATCCGATTTTAATGAAATTTACAATGTCAGTTCGTTCTTCCTTAACTTACTTTGGTATTGAATTTCAGGAAAATCGTTCTAGTGGGAGCGAAATTACAAAGTTTTGTCGTTTTTTGATCGTTTTTCGAATTACATTTCAAAATTTGAGAAGCAATTTTGTTCAAGTTACTTACATATATTGATTACATAGATAAGCGATAATAAGTTAAATTTTAGAATTTTAAAATTCGTCCAAAGATAATGGAGAAAAAATACCAGGTAGACTGAAAAGTTCGTATCATTTAAAGAAAAATACATTTTTTTAACAAAACTCGATGTTATTATTCAACATAGTTGCCATCGAGGGTGATACACCGATTATAGCGATCTTCCAACTTTTCGATACCATTTTTGTCGTACGATTTGTCTTTTGCTTGAAAATTGGCCTCAGTTGCGCCGATTACCCCTTCATCGGTGCTAAATTTATTTCCAGCAAACATTTTCTTAAGGTCTGAGAACAGCAAAAAGCCGCGGGGGGCCAGACCTGCGATGGGTGCGGAAGCAATTCGAAGCCCAATTCATGCAATTTTGCAATGGTTTTAATTGATTTGTGACACTGTGCATTGTCTTGATGAAACAATACTTTCTTCTTCTCCAAAAAAGGCGGTCGTTTTTCCGTGATTTTGTCCTTCAAACGCTCCAATAACGCTTTATAATCGTCGCTATTGATAGTTTTTCCCTTTTCAAGATAGTCAATGAAAATTATTCCATGCGCATCCCAAAATACAGACGCCACAACTTTGCCAGCTGACTGTTGCGTCTTTCCACGCTTTGGATTCGGTTTATCGCGTGCAGTCCACTCGGCTGACTGTCGTTTGGCTTCAGGAGTGAAATGATGGAGCCATGTGTCATCCATTGTCACATATCGACGCAAAAAACCGGGTTTATTACGATTGAAGAGCTCCAAACACTGCTCAGAATCATCAATTCGTTGTTGTTTTTGGGTCGATTGTGACCTCGCGCGGCACCCACTTTGCACAGAGCTTTCGCATACCCAAACATTCATGAACGATATGTCCAACACGTTCCTTTGATATCTTTAGAGTGTCAGCTATCTCGACCAACTTCACTTTACGGTCATCCAAAATTATTTTGTGGATTTTTTTGATGTTTTTTATCCGTAACAGCCTCTTTTAGACATCCACTGCGTTCATCGTCCTCGGTGCTCATTTGGCCTGTACGGAACTTAACAATCCAATTACGAATGGTTGCTTCGCCTGGCTCAGAGTCCGGATAACACTCATCAAGCCACTTTTTGGTATCAGCAGCATTTTTTTTTCATAAAAAACAGTGTTTCATTAACACACGAAATTCCTTTTTATCCATTTTCTTCAAAATAACAAAAGTTGCTTCACTCAAAATGCTATATCTCACAAACTAATAGTCCGACAGCTGTCAAATTTATACACGTATCTTTTAAAGGTTGGTACTTGATATGTATTTAATTCTAGTGGCGCACTCTCATAGAAACGATACGAACTTTTCAGACCACATGTTAGTCGTAAGAGAAAATAATCATGTTCATAAGGTTGTTTTGATGTAGTTCAAAAACTAACATTCTGATTTCAATAAAATTTTTAGTATAGATTTATGCCATTAGCACTCAGGCTACCTATGAATTACAGTAAATTTGAAATAGAGGAAGCAAAATGATGTCGACAAAACCCTGGATTATTGGATTTTTTTTCTTAACTACGAGGCACGTTTCTACCATAAAAAAATTGGCTGTAGACCACTGTTTCCCAACCTTTTTTGTGCCATGCCCCACCTTAGCCACCTTTTTTGTGCCATGCCCCAGGATAATATCTTAAACAATTATGAAAGGTTTTATTACATAACTCAATAAAGAGCCTCATCCTCAAAAAAAGTATAAAAAGAAATATGGCACATCCGACATGAATAAAGTGAAAACCCTATTATTTTATTACATTGGTATGCTAACAGGTGATTTCTTTCATTTTCCTTCCATCTCCGATTTTCCTTTGATTCAATTCTAAAGAAAAGGATACCATTTTTAGTTTGAAATTTTAGTTTTCGGAAAGAATTTTTTGTAAAATATGTAAAAAGGACTCTTTCAACAAAATCCAGCGAAATTCCTAAAATATAAATTTTATTATGAGAAAAGTTTTATACACAGAAGAAATATATTGTAAGGTTAAAGAATTAAACAAAAACACAAGAAAATTGACCAAAAAAATCTATTTCACATCAAAGTTTCTAAAGGTAAAATGAGATTGATTGACCAAGGTGTGAATGGAGATTTTGTTTCCCTATAAGTTCCTTCATATGTGAACCCTACAATATTATATTATACATCATTAGAATAGAAAGCTAGAAATATTTTCTACCAACTTACGAAAACCTTCGGAACGTACAAAATGTTTAAAAAAACTATGCAAATAATTTTCTATCAAGAGCAGCAGTTCTTAAGTAGTATAAGCAATTTAGCAAAGGTCAGGAAACACCTAAAATGATCGAACAGTTCGTCGCAATCACACTTAACTGGAAATATACTAGTCAAAAGTAGTAACCACACCATAATTGGCCTTACAAAAACTATATAAAGAGCTTTACCCGCTTATTCTGGCATTGTGACAGTTTTGCGATTAGAAATATTTATGACAATAATATTCTGACTGTAATTATGACTGTTGCGAAAATTCGTATTCGGGCGAACGGGTCATAATTATGTCCAAAATATGAATTTATACCCCTTTAAACTGGTATAATTCGAGCGAGCTTTCGTGGTTATTTGAGAAATACTCTCAAAAATGTTTGTATGGGTTTGAAATTTTTCTATAGGTGTAAAATTATTTGTGAGTTTTAAATTATTTGTGGAAATTATTCCATGTTTATCAATTGAATCACTCAGATATTCTCGGTCAGAACTTAGGATATTTTTTTATGACAGTTGTTAGTTATGAGCGCGTCAGAATACCAAATAGTATTAAAATAAAAGTTAAGACATTGACGTCATTTTAAGACAGTCAGAATTGGTTATGACTGTGTTCAGAATAAGGGGGTTAGTCACACACGGATCAGAAAACTCTTTAGATCACCGCCCGCCTAGAATCGAATTGACTTTATGAACCGGGTAGTCAAAGTGAAGTATAAAGCTGGGCTCAGTGTCGAAAATAACTCTTAAGTCAGTGATGAAATAAACTATTTGTAGAGGACTGTAGTCATCAAAATATTTGCGAGAAGAGTGGGATAATCCGTGTTCGTGTTGAGTGTGAAGCTATTTTTATGTGTATTACATATTAATAATATTACTGCCTATAAGTTCTTTCGTAAATACATTTATTTTACTATAAAAATAAGAAGTAAAACACAAAAAAATGTATGCGTAATTTATGCTCAAAAACAACAATTTGAGATATTCTAGTGGAACTGGGTAAAGAAGGCATTGCTTGGATCATCGTATTTTGATTCAATTTTATGTTATTCAAACCTTGCCAAACCCAACATAATCTTGGTATTCTATACCATAAGGCAAGACTGTCCAACCCGCGGCCCGTGGGCCGCATGCGACCCACTGCAAGTATCAATGCGGCCCGAAAATATTCAAAGTTAATGAAGCATGTCCATTTTCTGAGGAAAGATTTGTGTGTATGCGCTCTCGTGCAAGTGACAAACAACAGAAACAGGATCAGAACAGAATGGTCTTTCGTTATGTAGTAAATTCTCTTCCTGTTTGCGTTGCTCGCTCAGCTACACTGTTCTGTTGTTGGTCACCTGGTGGCTTAAGTGAAGAATGAAACATACTAAGTGTAAAATTAGAATTAGAATAATATAAAGTTATATACATCTTGAATATTTGAACATGCTTCAAAGTTTTGATACAGGTTTTGTGGTTATGCAAAACTTTAAACCGATATTGTTGCGATTAATGGCGTAAAATTTCACAATATAAAACCAAAATATAGCCGAAACACTAATAAATAGAAATCATTATTAAAATACGAAGATACCTATCCCTTTATTTTTCCTTTTTTTTTGGATTACAGACATCATAGAAATCAATTGTTGGCTTGTATTATACTCGGAAGAACATAATTCTTGATTCTGTATTCAGGACTGGCAGCATTCCTTAGGGAATTAATAGAATCAAATGTAGCATATCACAACCATATTTTTTCGGTTGAATTTAATCTCAATTAGACTATTCCACTTCAATTAAGATTATGTTAAATAAAATGGAACAAAAAAGGAAAGGATGGAAGAGACCATCTAGTTTCTTAATAATGACTTCATAAAATAAATTACTCTCGAGTGAAAAGATCTCTACAGCTTTTTGTATAATTTTTTCATTTCATTTAATAATAGCTAGATCATGTCTGGATTTTTTTTTGGATTATGATTGCATGAATTATTAAGAAAAAAATCTGAATTTTCCCTGTTCTTTATTTTAAGGCTCTTTGATTCTCAAAATAACTAACAAAAATGTGAAATTGCCGTGGCTGGGATTTGAACTCCAGGCGATACGATATTAGCATGTGACTCTGCCTACTTAACCAACTTACTCAAGCAATCTAAAATCAAACATTATTGTGGTTTTTCTAATAAGTAATCAGAATTTAAGAACTCAACGACTAAAGGATTGCATTTCAGAATAAGGCTCTTAATATATTCATTGACGCATAGCAATAAAAGAAGGGCCTTCAGATTGTAAAGGACATATGACTTTAAAGGAGTAAAGTTCAGTTTTGAGGGCCCATTTGAAATGGAACTAAGAAGTTCCAACAATGCCACACAAATGGAGTTAAGCATATAAGACGGATAGTAGTGCCGTAGCGATAGTATGTAAAGGAAGTTGCCAGATGTCAAGACAATATCGGAAGAATCTTTCAACATTGACTTGTACGGGATATACAAGGCACACCAATATATATTCTTTCGGACAACTAGTCAATTCTGATGGCTCTAAACTTTTATAAGTTTGACTCAAACCGTTTAGAATCACTAGACAAAGTAAAATGAAGTTACCGTCAGGTGAAACTGTCTATGTACGAATTCTCGGTCACCTCCCTATGATCATCAGCAAATAGGAAACTACATGGAAATACCTATAACAAGACATAATACAAGGAAGACAATAAGTGAAGAAGTTTTTTGGGTTTTCGTTAATGTGTTTAAACAACTTGATCTTAGCAAAATCTTAGTTTTGGGACTGGTAAGTTATTGCACGATTGCAAGTGGCCAAAAAGGCTCAACTTTGGATCAAATTGTGAATTTGAACAAAAAAAATTAAAACATATAGTAACGTAAAATCGGTCTATAGCCGATCTTTTGATGCCCTATGGTAGAAATGGGACTCGTAGTTAACAAATCTATAGTTCAATGAATTAACTCTGAGAAAGAAACACATATACTACTCATATTTCAAAGTTTTTCTGTACAAATTTTCAAATTAAGTCCGAAAACCATAAACAAAAATGACAAAACGTTCTGGTCAGCTTAATAACTTTGCCCCCTCGGTTGATTTTTCTAAAATACGGTACTAAACCAATTTAAGGAATAACCAACTCATATGGTAAATTTCATTAAAATCGGATAACGCGTTTTTGAGTTATCTTGTATGCGGACGGACGGACGGACGGACAGATATCGATATAACTTTTGATTCTCGACACAACCAAACCCTTGAAATCTTTCTACGATGATTATTTCGGTGTGTTACAAATGTGGTGCCAAAAATAATCTACCGTTTTGTAGTACCTACCATAGGGCATAATTAATTGGGAGACATCAATATAAAGAAAGCCTACATTTTTTTTTTTTTAAATTTTGGACTTAATTACTTCTAGCACGATAATATATTTTGAATTTCGAATCGCCACATATTTTTAAATGGGAATTTAAGGACCTAAATATATTTGTATCCAGAATATAATACTTCAAAATAGTTAGAGGGTTCCTCTGCTTTGGTAAAACTTTCGTGTTTGTAAATAAATATATATACTGTGTTCAAAAAGTAAAGTGAATTTTTAATTTAATCTTCCCGCGTTAACCGAATCGGATAAATGGATTTTTTTTGCAATATCAATTGGATCAAGCAATTTTGAAGGATCATTTGTGCCTCAGAAGAGTCAAATCGCTTTTGATGCCAAAATTTCTCAATTTTTTCGAAAAAGAGCGTGAGTTTTTCGCCACTCCACTCATGTCGCTCCACACCACCGTATTCACCTGATTTAGCACCGTGTGACTTCTGGCTGTTCCCAAAGCTCAAGAGACCACTCCGGGGAAATCGTTTTGAGTCCATTGAAGAGATCGAACGTGAATCGCTACGCGCATTGAAGGCTATACCTTTGGACGACTTTTTAGCATGCTTCAAAGATTGGAAAAATCGTTGGCATAAGTGTATTGTAGCTGGGGGGATTAGTTTGAGGGGGACGAAATCGACTTGGAAGAATAAATAAAAATTGTTAATTTTAAAACAAAATTCACCTTACTTTTTGAACACAGTATCAAAAATTTAAATACGACGTGATAAAGAAATATACTATACAACGCCAAGGCATGTATTTTAAGTTTCGAATTTGATTTGACATTTGATACAAGTAAACGCCATAAAAAATAAGGAGCTAAAATTATTCAGTTATATTTTTAGTGGTTAACTAAATAGTCTGTTAAAATTTAGGAAAATAAATTAGTGTAATAATAAACCAGTGTAAAAAGAGGAAGCGGAAATAGGACACAAAAAGATGGTCAACTGAGCAAACAGCATCATTTTTAAAATCTTGCAGGGAAATTAGTTCACCAATTGTTTTAGCAATTAATTAATCAATTAGTTTCCATTTTTACATTTGTCTAGGCATTCTTGATACTTAATTTCACATTTGACATATTTGATATACGTCAATTTGACAGGGTTCTGGCAACTTTTCCATACCGGTGGAAAGGAATTCCCCGCTTCTAGACTGCTGTTTTGACACCCTCAAAAATTTACATACTCATTTCCATCGAGAAAGTTTTGCATGGATCTAAATAGGTGGTAGTTCGATGGCAGAATATCAGAAAAAGAAAGGTGGCCGAGGTGAAATTTCCCAATCCAACTCTGGAAGTTTTTACATGGTTTTCGCTGACGCATGTTTCATCTTGACAACGGTAGATGTTGTCAAGATGAAACATTATATCCTTTCTTACAATGAATTTCTGTATTCGTCAATTTGCATAAAATAACCATCAACATTAAGCGTTCCATTTTTGTTCAGCAACTTATATTAAGAATGTGTAGGCGAGCTAAAATGATACTGATTGGGCCGGACTGCCGAAGGACGAAAATGTTGATGGGACTCGCGGGGAAAACATCAGAACCATTGTGGGTATTGTGACAGGACATTGCTCCTTAAACAATTATATGTAGAAAATGGGGGGGCCGAGAGTTCGATATGCGGAGACTGTCTGGAAGAAATGAGTCAGCAGAATATATTTTGTGTGAATGGCCGGCCATTTCTAGAACCAAACTTGCTACACTGGGTGCGTGCGCCCTGAGCAAGGAGGGTTAGCAAACTTGAACCTAACTACGGTGTTGACCTTCATTGAAGGGACTAACTGGTTCGGGGAAGAGACCTAAGCTCTCAACCAACCATTTTAGGAGGAGGTACAATGGGCCAGTAAGGCCTGCGTGCGAAGGGCCGCAACTGTGCGGGCCCCTCCAATACAATACAATATATTAAGAAAAGTCACCTTTCCAAACCATCTTGGGCAAATTCACATTGCTACTGCGGCACCTACAAACACTTCACACAAGTTTTGCGCTACCTGCATCGCATTACTTCCATTTTGGAACTCATGTACACAATGTCTTAAGTGGACTTTTTCTTCAGTCATATTGACAGTTACAAAGGTTTAAACTGACCAACATATGATCAAATTTCGACAAATGAGACGCTAATATTCGATGGGATAAAAACAATAACTTATATCATAGATGTAATACTATGTGACACCTTTTCGTATAACTGCAGACACCGTGTTTTTGTCTCTGTAGGCAATTCAAGTAGAACTTTTCAGGTCATTATGACGACTTTAGCTATGGGAGCATTTACCTCAAGCTTATCACATCAATACTAATTACTTACATTCAGACCTTTAATCTGCTACAGGCAATTAAATTTGTATGCCAACACGACTTTATCATATTAATTTGACATAAGCATTTCTTCAAAACGTCAAATATTTGGAATATAAATTTTTTTTAAAAGGTTTTTAAAGAAGAAATAGCATTCTGCTGACAGTATTAAAATTGGCGTCTTTTTTACGTATATTTAACTATTTGTTTAAAAAAAAAATTAAATTCAAAGCTCTTTGAAAGCTGTCTGCTTCATTTCTATTTAATTGTAGACATTTCTTGCTATTGGAATTGAAATTTTAGAGGTTCTATGTTTTGATGATTTCTCCTTTTTCATTTGCAACGTAATTGACTTTTATGGTAGAGAGTGTGAAACTAGTGACTAAATTGAATAGTCTAATATTAATTCAAAAATATTTTTTTGAATTTTAGTAGCACTAACCTTTTACCTTTTCGCTTCACAAACAAATATGTACGTATACAGTTGAACATATATCAGACCAACCAATTCCTTACCACATTTAATATCTAAATAACGTAGTCCACGTTTTGTTGTACATTTTAATCAACTTATATATCTATTTTAGTATCTATTTGGTTCTTTATAACCGTCAGAAATCTTGTTCAAAATTTTGTTTAAAGAATTTATAATATAGCAACACCTGTTGAACTACGCCCTCTAATACGGGGTGATTCATCGTGAGGTTCAGGAAAATGTTTTGAAATAAGACACATAAAACACTATAGTATTCACGTGTGATGTGCAAAACATCCCGACTGAAAAATACCTCACGATGAATCACCCATTAGTTGTCGCAATAAAACAAAATAATTCACCAAAAGTGGTGGCACGTTTTCTTAGAATTCTTTGACGTAAAAAATATAAAGCTTGTCGTATTCCCACTGGAACTTGGTACTATATACTCATAAGTTTATGCAATGACGTCACAATTTCAATTTTTTATAAAATATTCTACATTGCAGTTTATAAACCTAATTTTTCACTTACAGATTTTCAAGTACATCTCCAGTCTCCAGGTTTTACCAGAATTTCTTCTGTTTTTAAGAAACTCAAAAATTTTATAAGGGAAAGTAAAAATTCAAATATTTGCTTAATCCATAGCCTAATACAATAATAAACAAGCTATAGTTCGAAATCACTACTGAAACTTGTGTGCATACGTCCAAAACAGATTAATTCCCAAAAATCTATATAATAAAATGAATAAAGAGAAAATTCGCCACATCCTAATTATGGTATGTAGCCTCTCAATCATTGTTTTTATCAATATCATTCGAAAAAATGACCAAAGCAAACCATAGTAGTGAATTTACATTTTCTCTATATGGGCCGGACCACTATGGAACTTTCCCGATAATGTCATAAAATATTCATTTCAGTTTGCCTATTCTAAATGTACATTCCAAGTTTGATGAAAATGTGACTACTATTGACCGAATTATAAATGCTTTTCTACTTTGGCTACCTCAACCCCATCAAGTGGAGACACATTCTATCTTTTCAGTTGGCCTGTTCAAAATGTTCACATCAAGTTTTAAGAAAAGCCGCCCACTATTGAGTGAAATATTGAAGATTTCCTATTTCAACTCCACAAAACCTCCAACGTAGGGGCGATATATTTTATCTTTTCAGTTGGCCCAACCCAAATGTACATTCCATCTTTCATTAAAATCCGGGTATTATTGGCCGAATTAAGGAAGTTTCTATATTTCCACCACAACATTTTTCAAGATAAGTTTTGCGCATTAGTGTTGCCAGGAGTGAATTGCGTTGAAAAGTGAATATGTTCTGATTTCTACCTTAGTACACAAACTGTGCAAATCTCACCAAAATTGGACATGCAGTTTCGATTTGACAATTAGCGCACAAATAGACTATATTTGGACAAAACGTATTCTTAGATAGTGTTGCCATAATCGAGTATGGGCCAAAAACTAACCAGTTCTAAGCTAGGGTCAAATACATGAACTGCATAAATTTAGTCAAAGTCGGCCCAGCAGTTTAGTCTGCACCGTGGACACAAAATTTTGTCATTTTTAGACAAAAAAAGCATTACCAAATATTGTTGCCATATATTAATTTCGCCCAGAATCTAAGACCAATCTCGCATTTTATGCAACACCAAAATGGTGAAAGTTTCATGTAAATGAAACCTTCCGTTCAGATTTTATTAAGGATTTAAAGAAATGAACAGACGGACGGACGGACAGACATGGGGCTAATTATTTTTGATGAAACGGATTTCAGCGTCTTTTGTTCAATAGCTTTATCCATATTAAAAAATAGCTGCAGCAAATGTTTCACAATTACAAAAGACGCTGACATTTTTAAACTAAGAAAGCAAACATCATGAGATTTGTATTAGCTGATCACAAGATTCATACCAATCTATCAAATAAATATACACATTGATATTCATTGCGCGCGTATTTTCAAAAATACAGTTCCATCAATTTTTGTCCATAGTAGTATTCCAAGTTTCACGAAAACCGCCCCTTACTAAACGAATTATTGACGTTTTTCCATTTTGGTTCCCCCACCGAGTGAGACATATCCTATTTTTCAGTTGGACTATCCAGAATGCATATTCCAAGTTTCATGAAAATCCACCTATTGACCGAATTAGGGCAGTTTTTATTGAATCTTGATGCAAGATTTCATAAAAATTGCTTGAAAGTGTAGCTCAGCCAAAAAGATTTCTCTCTGCAACTCACGTATCTATCCTTAGGTCCAAGAAACTACATATATATATACCTATTTACGGCTAACGAACTAGCCAAATTTCATTCAAATCGGGTAACACATTTTGCAGTTATTCTAACTACAATATATGACGATTATATGGCAGGAAACTTCGGAAATTTCATAAAAAAATTACAATTTTCTTCGCAAGCTAGTTGTAATTAGATTTAATTCATTTTTGGCGGGAATTGTCCTTTGATTGAAAAAGTAATCTGTACCAAATTTCGTTGAAGTCAGCCCATAAAGTTACAATACCCTGTAATTTAAGGACACAACAAAACCGAACTTTTGTTTACCGAAGTTACCCGAAGTTTTGGTCTAATAGAACCTATATATATAATGGTTCTCATCTGGAAAAAACAGCTCCTACCACTCGTTTAAATCGCTTCAAAAATACGCCCGCAATTTTGGCTACCCCGGATGAACGGACAGACAGACAGACTTGGGATAAAATTGATTGCAAGTGATCTAGAATCACCTAAAACGAGTAGATTTTCTATCATAATTCCAGTTACTTATATACTTTTATAGAAGTTAAAAATTCCAACGACTCTTTCATATTAAAGCTCTTTTCATGCATTCACCTACAACAATAACACTGAATATCAAGCTGCTCATATGGATTGAACATCTCGATATATTATGGTCTATGGATTAATTAATTCTAGACTTCCCGATTTACACCTGTACTTAGTGTAAGAGAAATTCATGGCACAATGCTAATCTTTACAGTCCAATTGTAACAAAAGTGGAAATTGTAGTAGGAACATAGAAAAAGATAAAAAAAAAACTAAACGAATACAACCACATCAATTCCAGTCAATCGATTATTTTATTTTTATATTAATAACAACTTGAATCAAGCCTAAAAACAGGAAATTAATACATTATATCTAGTATTGGTCAAATATGATATTATTTTTTTTTTTCATGTCAACCAACATAATGAACATAAAATATAAAAAAATCCTGCTCGGAATTAGGCATGAGTCAGAAAAAGTTGCTACAAGTTATATAAAAGCTTTTTTTATTATGTTTTTGTGCCCTATTGTAGGTGCTACCAGAGGGTATATTAGTTTTGTCACTCCATTTGTAACACATCGAAATAATCATCGTAGAAAGGTTTAACGGGTTTGGCTACGTAGAGATTCAAAAGTTATATCGATTTATGCATGTCCGTCCGTCTGTCTGTATACCAGATAACTCAAAAACGCATTATCCTATTTTGATGAAATTTACAATGTGAGTCGCTTATTCTTTAACGTGGTTTGGTATTGCATTTCAGCAAAATCGATCCCGGGGAGCAAAGTTATAAAGGAAGACCAGAGTGACCAGAAAGTTTTGTCGTTTTTTTGTTTATGGTTTTGGGATTTAATTGGAAAAGTTGTAAACCGATTTTGTTTAAATTAATTACATAGGTTAACTGCATAAATATACGATACCAAATCGGTCAAATCGGTCCAAGGATAGTGGAGAAAAAATAATCCTAGGAGAAAAAAACCGCCTTTATAAAGGTTTTTTGATGTACTTTGAAAAACAATACACCGATTTGAATAAAATTTATAGATTAGACTTATGCAATAAGGGTCTAGGTTACCCGCAAATTAGAAGAAATTTTTAAAAGAACAAATACGGCTATAGGACGATTTTCAGTTACACTACGTTTTTACATATTATTTCTTTCTGTCAGTTTGGCGTGGGTTATATCATTGAATTACAATCAAAACTTTTTATATAAAAAATCTGTAACTATAGCTGTGTCTTTTTGAGAAAAATAGGCGCGAATACCATACATTGATATGCGCTAATTTAGCGATGGATAGTAGACAGGTATTAAGTACTATCTACCATATACGAGACAGCGTAAATCAATACTTTTATTTTTAATGCAATATTTAAAATTAACAGAAAATTTGTTTAAATCTTGAATCGTACCGGATTTTAGTCAGTTTTTTTTTTTATTATATTTAATGCTTTTTGTTTTATTTGGCTGATTACGAAACCAAATAATTCCATCAAATAATTTCAGTGGTTCGAACATTCGAAATTAAAAATTATAAGAACACATATAAGAAACATATATAGTAGTAAATGAAAATCGGCCTATAGCCGAATTTTCGATGCCCAAAACCAAGCTTTCAAGCTTTTTTCTTCATAACTTTGGTTCTTCATCTCAAAATTCCCTCTCATTTGCAAATAACCCAGGCCTTAATAGCCTAATCTAATCTCAAAAATTTTATTGAAATCGGTGTATTAGTTTTTAAAGTATATCAAAAAACTTTATGAACAGACATTTTTTCTCCTAGGATTATTTCTTTCCCTATTACCCTTAAACCGATTTTATTGGAATTTTACATGTTGTCGTTTATTTATGTTGACCAACATAATTAATTTAAACAAAATTGGTTCCCAAATTTTCTAGTTAAATCCAAAAGCCACATAAAAAAACGACAAAACTTTACGGTCACCCTGGTTTTTGTTAAATAACTTCGCTCCCCCTAGGTCGATTTTGCTGAAATGCAATACCAAATCCAGTTAAGAAATAACCAACTGACATTCTAGATTTCAAATCGAATAACGCGTTTTTGAGTTATCTTGTATACGGACGGATGGGCGGTCGGATGGATGGACATGCATAAATCAATATACCTTTTGATTGCCTACACAAGCATACTATATACTTGAAACCTTTCAACAACGATTATTTCGATGTATTATACACCTAGTGACAAAACTAATATACCCTCGGGTAGTACCTACTAGAAAGTTAAGTAGCGCCCGATAGAATTTCCAATAAAACACAAGTAATATATCTTTTTGTTTGCTGCGATGTCGGAACTATAGTACTGTCTAAGTTTAAGGTTTCATTTCTTTTCGCGCATTTCTCTATATGATACAAAATAATATTAGAACTTTTGTGCCAATAGTCCGGATATAGTTTAATTGGAATTGTCAATATAAGTGAAGCGTTATATTTTAATAAATAGGGCATGGCGTGATTAATTACTTTTCGAGGTTTGTGAACAACTGGATAATTGAGGCCTTAAGGTAATTAATTCCTTCATATGTAAAAAAAACTTTTTAAACAAAATATAGTAGACTAATTTCCAAGAGAGAAAACTTATTATATGGAAGAAAAAAAAAATATTCTCTTAAAAATACATATGATTCTCTTTATAAAAAAAATGATAGATATATTTTTTTCTGATTACATTATGTTAGCAAAACAGAGATAGAAACAGATTTATCTTTAATAAACAATTCTAACACTTATGTAAAAAATAAGAATCACTATTCCAGTGGCGTGTGACAATAATTTTCTGCACCCTATATATCTTTCTGTAATCATATTTTTTATAATTCAACACATTTAGATATTGTGCCGATTCGCTTGTGTGTATTCCGGCAGTGCCTGCTGGCCTACGTTCCGCACCTCGTAGCGCGAAGAAATATCTATGAAAGTGTAATATCTTTGTGACTAACTTTGGTGACGTTTTATGATGGTGTTCGAAATAATAGGCTGAAAAACAATTTTGTTGTGTCAGACAAAGAGTAAATGAATTTCAACAGAAGAATTTCAGTTAACAGTAGTAGAAAAATTAATAATACTACATCGTAGACTATCTTAAACACATCGCTCTACTATCAACGAACTCGAGATATTATAAGTTACTGCAAAAATAGTTTTGAAATTTTAACTTTAAATGTGTCTTACAGAGACTGTGGAAATAAACCTGTAAAACCAGTACTATAATCATCAAGATGTGCAGGAAAATTCTACACGTTCGTTGTTTTATTATTGTTCTCTGCACACCCTGCCTGATAACCCACCGCACGCCACTGCACTATTTATACAGGAACTAACACTTAAAATATTAACAAAAATTCTCTTCTACTTATTATTCGTACATGCACCAATACTTGAAAACGTGTTGTGAAAATACAATATTTATAAGAAAACGCGTGGTTTCTGTTTACAAATATTGAGTTAAAAAAAATTTGGATTGCTTTCTTTGCTTCATTCTTTCTTTAGTGCAAAACCCATAAGACTAGTATAAGACTAGTAATGCCCTCGCTTGCTCCAATTATCTTATGGGAAGCACGCTGTAAAATAGAGTATATTTGATTTAACCTATTACTTCATTCTTTCTAATGGAAAATTTGTAATTTTCTTTCATTATTTTGTGCGGAATATTTTGTTTCTGTCATTTTCAAACAAAGTATTGGGAAGATCTCGTCTAGTTGTCCCATTTCAACATTATTATTCTCTTAAATGAAGGAATTAATTTTTTGGCGTTGAATATTCAAAATTTGGATTAATTTTGTTTGCGGAATTAATTACTTGTTCAAACCATGCCCTAATATATATATACATATTTTATAATTATAACATTTATTTAATTAAAATAATATTCTAAGCAGATCTCCGATTTTAATGATCATTATTGCCCAATCGGTGATTAAAATTCGATAGTGACCTTTATTTACGTAATAATGATCAATTTTAAGTATCTATTTCGAGCATCATTATTTTTTTAATTATCAAATGAAATTTTGAAGAAGTCCTAAATTTTTGCCTCACTGCTTACAGGGCCATCTACATTTGAGCATTTTAAAAATTTCATCTAGTTTTGACATGTTTTCTTCTTTCACATAACCTTAAAACGAGAGAAAATTCTTTTTATTCCAAAAATTTGTTGAAATTTTGTTAAAAACAATAAAAAAAATTAACTTAATAATTAATAAACATTGTGTAATGAAAATTAAAAAATTTATGAAAATTTGGGAATGACAAGAATAATGATCATTGTGAAAAAAAGAAAATGTGTCAAGGGTCATCCAGAAAAAATAATTATTGTAATTAAAATCGGAGATTTTAGAGCATAACTTTTGTTTAATATTTATACCAAGGGTGTCCAAACCTTTTGTTTCCCTGGGCCGCACTGGAAGAAGACATGATGTTTTGGGCCGCAAGTATATTACTATGTATAAATCCATATCATAAAATGAATGTGATGCTTGGCATTGAAGTTGAGAAACTAAACCGTCAGTATCTGGTTCGATTGACGTGGTTGCAATTGTCAGGCAGTTCACTTAATCCACTAGGTGACAAACAACACAACAGTGTAGCTGAGCGAGCAACGCAAACAGAAAGAGAATTTACTACATAACGAAAGAGCTTTCTGTTCTGGTCCTGTTTCTGTTGTTTGTCACTTGGCAGCTTTAGCACGAGAGCGAAACCCACAAATCATTCCTCAGAAAAATGGACATGCTTCAGTAACTTTGAATATTTTCGGGCCGCATCAGAGAATGAAATTTATCCTTTTGTTATTTTCTTCCCAATAATAATTATCTCTGTGAAAATTTTACACAACGATTTTTACTCAAAGAGAAATACATTTTATATTTATCAATAGAGAGACAACAATTGAATTTATCACACAATTCAATTTATCGCAAGATAATTATTACTGAGGATAATTTTCAGTATGAAATTTTGAGAAGGATATTATCAATTGATAAATTCATTTTTATATGTAGGTCGTATGAATTACCGAATATAATTATAATATGTGTCTTGTTGGGCTCGTACTAGCATAATATGTTGCTAGTGTTTTAAAACCTTTGTATCTATGCAGATTGTAGATTATTTCAAGAGATATTTCAAAAATGATAACTCTTCTCAAAAGATATTTATCAAATAAAAATTGCTTTTTTAACAAATCATTTATTGAATTTATCATTCGGTTTTAAATCTCGTTGATAAATATCTCCATGAAAACTTGATGTGCATGATATTTTCGTGAGTACGAAAAATATGGTATTACGATAATATCATTAAAGGGAGATAATTATCTCAAGATTTTTTCTCTTTTGAGAATTTTCAGAAGATAATTTCATTCTCTGGCCGCATTGATACTTGTTTTGGGCCGCATGAGGCCCGCGGGCCGAGGGTTGGACAGCCTTGATTTATACCATTAATTATATAATTTAAATACAAATAATTCCGATTATTTTAGTAATGATTTTTGCTACAATTATTTTGGTAAGGTATTATTCGAATTTAAAAAATTCATCTGAACCAAAAATTTTGCTCAGAATTTATTAAAAATTAAAAACACAAAAAATACAAACTAGATTGAAATAAATGAATAAAGTAATAATACTACAGAGGAGCTCAGTTGTTTAGACAAACTGAAGTAATAGTGGTTCGCAAGGGTTATCCTACGCTGAATCTCCACATTGATGTTATTTTTGGAGTTTGCTTTGGTTCCAAGGTGGACGAAATCCTTAGCTACCTCCAGGTTATACACGCCAATAGTGATGTTTTGAATAGTAATAAAATAGTAATAAAAAACCAACAATAAAGTATACTGATCGATCCCATATGTATTTTTCCGTAAGATAATAAATTGAAAACCACAAACAAAAATCTTTGATGCGTACATGATTTTAAACAAATTGTGCTCTCCTATAATCACGGCAAGAAACCAAAATCTCAAGAAAGAATGTAAACACTAGAACGAAAAAGCTTCCCATGAATAGTTGGCTGTCAATGAAAAGAAAGAGCAAATAAAGCTACGCGTGTTATTAACTAATAATTGCATCAAAAATTTAAAATCTTTTCTCCCTCTAATTCAAGTTGAACTCAAGAAACCGATTTGGCAACGGTTTATGAACCGGATCGTAACCGGAATTGATGTGCTTTGTTAAAAACCGAGAGAAAAACTTTAAAAAAAGAAACTGTAAACTGGAAAGTCAAAGTTTCGGTACGACTCTCTGGTTTCAACCAATCAATTTGGAAGAAGTTGAATTTCAGAAGAACGAGAAAAAATGGTTTTTCAATTTAGAATTTAATAAAAAAAAAAAAAAATATTATAACGACTAACTTAAGATTGGACAGAAATGTGTTATCAAGGGCAGTTAAAGTAAATTCATGAGTAAAACTCAATTTGCATCTCCGAGATATAAAGGACATTCCACTGCTGAATTTAAGAGAAGCATTATTCTTTTGCTTCGATATAATCGATATAAACACTATAATTTATAATTTTTTTATGAAATTTTATGGTGAGCATACTCTATTTGAAACCAAAAAAACTAACGGTTAGCCTTAGTGTGCGGCCACATCGGCTCTACCATAGAGGTACATTAACTGGAGATTTCATTTCTCTCGTTTTCATATAAAATTATGGAGGAGAAATGGTCACTATTTTATCTTCTCGCTCGCTTACTCCAAACGATAGAAGCCCAAGTTTTCCAAGTTTCGGAGATAACGACTCGCCGCTTAACCAATACGATATAATAATTTAACTTGGTTTCCGCTCAATTAGTTTATAAAATTCGCGTTGTTTTTATTTTCCATACAAATAAACCCAAGTTTCATATTCTCCTCTGTCGGCCCACATGAGACAGAAAATTAATATCTCTAGTTAATATAAATCTATGGGCTCTAGCCTTACTGCGAGCGCTTTCGAAGATGAGAGCAACGATAAATATTCGCGTGTAATTAAATAGAAGTAGCCATATAGCCGAGTTCGTTGAAAGACAAGAATTGAAATTCAATTCTTCGCCTCTTTCGTGAAAGAATGCCACGATTTTTTTTTCAATTGTGAAGCAGATTTGTATTTACATTTGTGAATAAACTGACAAACTAGAGAAAATGTAAATGTGTCCAACGACAAGAGTGATACCCGATGTGGACACTTTTTGCTCACCGTTTTCGTTCCTATCACCGCGTTCATATTATTCTCACTCCGCGTAGTAGAAAGCGCAGAACCTATGTGGCCGTACACTTACTGACAAACATTAAACGATTTGAAGAGGTCATTGTAAGAAAGACGATCAAGACATATGCTAAAACACATGATAAGGTGGTTTTGCAACGTGTTTTGTCTATTACTTTTAAATAAACATATTTTTTCACATAAAAAGCGATACCCAATATTTTTTCCAGTCGGAACCTGACCTGAAAGGACATCCAATTTATATCTCCAGCTAAAACATCTCTATCATGCACAATACAAAATTTCCTTCTTTGACTGTAACATATATGTATTAATATGAATGTGTATTATATTCTAATTCCTGTGAATATTTCATTTGAGTTTACGAAATCGATTTGAAGAAAATCTGAACTCGTTTTTTTACCATGTGCTTTTTTGTTTACAAAATATAGCTACACTATCTGCGATTGCTTTCGAAATTATTGTTATCACTGCAATTTCGAATTTTCGATGAACAAGAAAGCTTCCGTCCTGTGCGTTTGCGCCGGCATTCTCGGATTCTCCTTAGAAAAAGCTTTGTACAAAATTCATATCATATTTCGAAACTTCCCAGAAATTTCAGTTTTGAGGATAACTTGTAGAAAATCGGATGCTAAAAAGTAATGGGAATTTTGTGTCTAAATAATTTATGAAATTTTTTTTTTTGGGTTTTTTACCTGGTATTCGTGTGTTGAAGTTTGTTTTTGGTTTCAGTGTAAAATATGTGTGAACCATTTTGAAAAGGAAAACTTACTTTAAATCATTTTTGATCGTTAAAGTCTAGTGAAAAATTTCGGAGGTTTTTTTTTGAGTAATATTAGATATACAATATATATGATTTGAACATACTGGAAAATTTGTAAGGTGAGAAATTGATGATGTCCGATTGCGACCTGAATTCACCTGATGTCAGATTAAATATGAGTTGACTGGCAAAATAAAGATAATTCTTTATGAATTTGTAAAGTAAAATGGGAATACTATATTCAAGAACACCAAAGAATTAGTTTTAGTTAGATATTAAAAAAGTTGGTTTCGACAAATTTTGAATATTATTTATTTGAAGTAGAGAAATATATGGCGTTTTTGTTTCTCGACAAAAAATTCTGCATTTGATAGTACTAATTATACCAGTTATGCAAGGCAGGTCAGAATGTTTTCAGTTCGTTTCTAAAAAAAAAAATAGACTGTTGACCTCTCAGTCTCTCTGTCAGTCTCGTTTCCAGAAAATGTCGACCGAGAATTTAGAATTTATTGCTACTAGGTGTATTAAAAAGATCTCGGCCTAAAAATAAACTAATATATGTTTGTATTTGTAATATAGTTTATTTTTTAATACAATTTTCTACATGCTACACGCATTTCCAAATTGTTTTTTATCCATTCTCAATAATATGATTCGTCTAAAACCCTTTAAAATAGGTATTTATAATCTTGATGATTTCCTAATTCGATGAAAATTTCTTACACCCAAGCCATATCTTCAAGTTTAGAAAAAGGTAGTAGTCACACGGGAATTGTTATTGTGAGAGTACAGGAGATGATTTACTAATTCGTAGCATAATTCATGCCATTACTTTGTCGTACCATTGTGTTTTTATTTAATTGCAAGCAAACGCAGTACACATCTTGCGAATAGCTTTTTCATCAAAAACTTTTTCATATAAGCTATACAAAATGCATTCATATGAGATGACCACAAAATCAGCTATCTAATACACCTTTCATTTTTCGATCGTCTAACACGATATCATGGACTTTTTTGACAATTTCTTAAGTGATGACCTCAACTGGATTATACGTTCTTCATCATAATCACTTGTACAACCATGTTTACATCTATTAAATCAATATCTGAAGGTTGCCGAAGGTCCCCATAGGCAGTATGTACGTTTATTTTGAAATCCTCACACGTTTGTCTATCCAAAAGAGTAATTTAATTACTGAAGAAAGGTAAAAGTTTTTACTTTGAAAGGCTGTCCAAATTAAACTAATAAACCGATGTGGAATTTTACACGACTTCACATATGATAGTAGTACCATATTAAAATGGTCACACTAGCATTTATTTTACGGACGATATACCTAATATTTTTCAACGGTACAAAGAGTTCTGACCTTCAATTTATAACCTAAAACGAGAAACAGAAGTACACAAATTGAGAACTGATAAACTAATGAGGAGAAAAAAAACAATTTTAATTTTTCTATTCAGTTTTCATAAAAATTTTGCATTTTTCAGGTAAGGCCTAAGTTAGGCCTAAGTTATACGACGATCATTGTAATGAAGGAAATAATTTTAGAATGGAAAATTAACCTATTACAAAGATTATTTCTTTAAAAACAAATAATGCAAAACATGGGAAATAGTTTAGTAAATAGATTTTAAATGAAAAATCTTAAGTATATCATGTAATTTGTTTTTTATAATTATTTTTATAATTTGAATGACGAAACGTGTTTTAATCGATCAGCTGTTTTGTGGATTGCGTTTCAATTTCATTTGATTCCACTGGAGAACTGCCAAGTTGATTCCTTCATTAGGAATTTTTCGTCGATATTCTAACCTCAAACTTCAGCGTCCCAATAAGAAAATAATTGCATATACAAAAAAAATGGATAAAATTTGTGTCTTATCGGTAAAAAAAGGAAAGGGAAGAAATAATCTAATTGGATTTGATGGAAAAAACCATTACACGACTTAGCTATGAACGAAAATCTGACTGTAAGTTTCTCTGACATTCGTAAAAGAGGTATAACCACCTTTCATTGAAAATCAAAGAAAAACGTTCGGTTTTCACTAGTTCCACAATTTCCGTCATTACAATGATCGTCGTATAAGGCCTAAGTTATACGACGATCATTGTAATGACGGAAATAATTTTAGAATGGAAAATTAACGTATTACAAAGGTTATTTCTTTAAAAAAAAATAATGCAAAACATGGGAAAAAGTTTAGTAAATAGATTTTAAATAAAAAATCTTAGGATTATCACATAATTTGTTTTTTATAATGATTTTTATAATTTGAATGACGGTAACATGTTTTAATCGATCAGCTGTTTTGTGGATTGCGTTTCTATTTAATTTCATTTCACTGGAGAACTGCCTTCATTAGGAATTTTTCGTCGACATTCTAACCTCAAACTTTAGCGTCCCAATAAGAAAATAATAATATATTTAAAAAAATGGAGAAAATTTGTGTCTCATCGGTAAAAAAGGAAAGGGAAGAAATAATCCAATTGGATTTGATGAAAAAAACCATTATACGACTTAGCTATGAACGAAAATCTGACTGAAAGTTTCTCTGACATTCGTAAAAGAGGTATAACCAACTTTCATTGAAAATCAAAGAAAAACGCTCGGTTTCCACTAGTTCCACAATTTCCTTCATTACAATGATCGTCGTATAACTTAGGCCTAACTTAGGCCTTAAGGTGGAAACAGAATGACGGATCCACGACGGATTCACCACGCATTAAAATTTTAAATATATACGTTTTCAATTAGACTACACAGATCGCGACGGATTCACGACGGACTATTTTTAAAATAATCTGAAAACCAAAAGTGTGGAATCCGTTGTAGATACGTTATTCTGTTACCACTATTAGACTTTTCAGGCGAGAAACGAAAACGCCATACATATATTTTTGAATTTGAATATTGTGATGAGAAAAAGTTTATAAGCGAGGAGAGTACCTAAAATAATGATGTCCTATTTTCATGGCTTTTAGGCAAACAGCAAATTTTTTTTTTTTTAATTAGGGAAGTGAAGCTTAAGTGATAAAAAAGAAAAACAAAATATAAAAAGATTTCTGTTGTTTTATTTTTAAAACAGTCTCATTTTTTTCTGTATATGGTTTATTTAACTGCAAAGAAAATTCTATTATAAAAATGTATTAAAATAATTAAAGTTGGTGTTTTGTGCTTTAAAGACGGAGAAAATTGTTGTATTGTTGAAAAATACATACATACATGTATATATTTAGTGAAACGCTTCGAGTCACAATTTTGGCAACATAAATTCGACAACAAGGTATGTTTGGAAACTTTTTTGCCTTTTTAAAAAAGTTATTATTCTGTAAATATTTTAATTGAATTTAAAAACATTGTTTTAACTTTCTGTTTTGAAAAAAAAAAAAAAAAAATTACCTTTTAAAGAGTATCTTACTTATAAGGTCTGTTTTATTTGCCATACCCTACCCTGGAGCAGGCTAAGTGGCAAATAAAACGAGCAGGAGTAGCAGAAAGCTTTAATTTAAATGTTTGTAGCGCTTCTTAGCAACCAACTATATTGTAAACTTTTAGCTAATACACTTTTTATGGTCGAAAACTGAACTAATTTCGGGTGTAATAGTTACACTTGCTCTGAAAGTAATTTGGGTTTGCACTTTTGTTGTTTTTGTTTTCAATGTAAAAATTTCCTCTACCCCAGAGGAAGTGGCAAATAAAACAGACCAATTGTAACAAAATATAAGTTTGACACCAAACATATATGGTATGTATATATCTCATCACGTATTTATCGTGTGTACTAATTTTGCCATAGATTGGTAGACAAACAGGGAGTCAGACAGGTAGGCAGATAGATATACAAGCAGATAGATATGGAGATAGACAAGTAGGCAAACAATTAGACAAAGAAACTGACATTTATTTATAATGTTTTTGAATTCAGAGAAGATCAAAGCTCAAAAATCTATCATATTATGGAAGTTGTGTTGTGATTCTACAAATCAAATCGAATTAGAAATTGACTAAAAACGCGAAAATTTGCATCTGCTTCTTCATAAATTTTTCTCCTTGCTCCATTAGACCGAATTACAAAATCGAAATTTAGGGTAACCATCTCGTATGATGACTTTTTACAGATTACCACATAACATCTTCGATGCTAAAACAGTTAAGAATTAGAGCACGAAGAGGAGCGTATAAAATGTCTAATTTAAAAATTCTGTTAAAATAAAACAAAAAATAAAAAATGACTACAGCGCCACCTCCGTCATCTAACCATTGAATTTCGTATGGCTTATAATGTAAAAAAGTTTTAATACCATCGAAATCGGGTTGGTAATTTTTAAATAATTACGTAAAACAATATTTTATAGTGGAGCGGAAGAGTAGATACATACATATGTGTCTAACCAATTAAGTTTAACATTTATGCTTGATTTATAAGTATGTGAAGAATAGCAGGAAAATGTTGTTTATAAATTTTTAAATCCTCTAAAGCAAGGGTGTCCAACTTTTTTGTTTCCCTGGGCCGCATTAGAAGAAGACATGGTGTTTGGGCCACAAGTATATTACTATGTATAATACCATATCATAAAATGAATGTGATACATGGTATTGAAGTTGAGAAACGAAACCGTCAATATGTGGTTCGATTGACGTGGTTGCAATTCTCAGGCAGTTCTCAAGGTGTTCATCCAACATGCTGGTTCTAATTTTACACTTAGTATGTTGTATTCTTCACTTAAGCCACCAGTTGACAAGCAACAGAACAGTATAGCTGAGCTAGCAACGCAAACAGAAAGAGAATTTACTACATAACGAAAGAGTTTTCTGCTCTGGTTCTGTTTCTGTTGTTTGTCACTCGGCAGTACAAATCATTCCTCAGAAAAATGGACATGCTTCAGTAACTTTGAACATTTTCAGGCCGCATTGATAATTGCCTTGGGCCGCATACGGCCCGCGGGCCGCAGGTTGGACAGCCTTGCTCTAAAATGACAGATAAACTGTCAGTGCAAAGTTTTATGTAAAAAATGAAAATTTGAAAAAAAATTTAAGAAAATTGTGATTAAATCTCATTTTTAATCCATATTTATTTTTTGTAATTTTGTTAAACTACGACTCTTCACCTTAATGAATAGCAAATCCATTTTAATACCAATTTTAGATAAGTAACCATTATTCATATCCATTTTTAATTTCCATAAAGTAAAAAATATAAATTACTGCTTTTTAAACGTTTTTATGTAAAATTAAATTCTCCATGATTAAATCGCATTTCTCGTGTCGCTAATCCCTGATTGGGTCGTCATCAACAACGCAACGAGTTTTTGACCCATCCAATACCTACCTTACCTGATTTGTTCTGTTAAAATTTCAAGATTTTTGAATTGTTCCGTCATAGGAAGAGTTGGGGAAACGCTGCACTAGTGATAAATTTGAGAGTAATTTTTCGACTACAAATGGTAAGTGGAAGCAAACAAGGGAATCCATAATATTACTAATTATATTCACTGGTAACCCTCGTAACGGTACCAACGCAACGCGATTTGCAAATTGTGGCTACCTTTATATGACACGAGCTTGGTTTCAGGCTTTCTGAATTTGACAATTAAAAGTAATTTGTAAATAAAAAACATATTTTTCATTAAAATATTTTGATTGATTTGCAACATGCAAATCAGAATAGTTAAAGTAAATTATAGAACGTCTGCACATGTCCACCCTTTTAATGAAATTTTGAAGTACATTTTGCAGTAATTCCGTGTTTTAGCTATATGGTACAGTGACGAATTTTATTTTTCAGCTCCTCCATAGTTCCTGGTTTGTTTGTGTAGACTCTATATTTTAAATAACCCCACAGCAAGAAGTCCATTGGGGTTAAACGACAGAATCTTGGTGGCCAATCTTCATCACCATTTAACAGTAAAACACGTTCTTCAAATTTAATGTGAAGTATGGTAGACTGATTGTTGGTTGACTTGTGTGAGGTTTCACTACATCCTTTTGGAATTACATATCGTCGATATCGATATCTTCTAATTCTGCCATAAAAAATCAGTTATCATCTGTCTATAACGTCGTACTTTCACAGTAACTACTTTATGGTGTTCATCTTCAACAAAATATGGACCAATCCTCCTTCCGCTCCATAAACGACACCAAACAGTAGCTTTGCGACAATTTTTCTTATTAACATAGCTATTCAATTGAAAATGAGCTTCGTCGCTGAACATGATTTTTTGGGTCTGGTGTACATTCCCGGACTCAACAAGAACTACCAACATTTGTTATGTATTTATAATGCTCGTTGGATAACTCTCAGCTCGCTAGCCCCATTTAAGTATTTATACTGACTGGTTGCAAATATATGACAATAATTTAGTTGTTGAGTCCCCAAAAATACATCAGACCCCCGATTTTCTTTACAAATTTGTGATTATTTCTGTTTTTCGTCTGTTTTCTATGTAATAAATTTTTTTAATTAAAACACGTTGTTCAATTGAATAGCGTTCCATGATGAACATCTTACACCAAAGATCCTATAGTAGTATACGAATTTAGCTTTCAGCTTTTACACAAAAAATATGAATGAATGACATTTAATTATTTGACATTTAGTCATGTGACATCTGATGGACATTTAAACGTCAAGTTCGGACACCCGTTAAGCCCCTTATAGACTATATATGATACATGTCGATCGATATGTTTGCAACCTGAAACCCATAGACTGACTACATGTCAATCGGCATGTATATGAGTGCGACAAAGTGCTCTGTGGATGATTTTTCATACTTAATTTTGCTTGAATCACTCTCACTTTATATGGATGTGAACACTACAGCTCTGTCTTTTGCAATGATGTTTGCAAACAAGTTGAAAACCGACGTACACACGTTAAACATGTCGACAGACTTGAAGCCACACTCCTTGAAAATCAAAAAGTTTTAATTTTTTCGACATGTCGGTCAACCGTTTGTGAACCAGCCTAGATGCTTAAAATTCAGTTTTTTCAACCTGGTTGACGGACATGTAGCTGGCTGTACTATGCTTTATATAACAACGGTTGTAGTTCCCAGAAACATAGAACTTACGTGATGCGGTTTCCATAGCGCGCAATATTTCTGGAACCTAACGCGGAGAGTTATACGAGGGTTGTTCAAAAATTTTAAGAACATTTAATTTTGGCTTATTTAAAAGAAAAGAAAATTAATAATTGAATTATGTTCAATCGAATTGTCCTTTTTATGTCCCTTTTCTTTTTTAACTAATTACGATTTTATTAACTTGATTTTCTTTTAAAAGGAAAATGTTTATTTTAGTCTGAATAGATTTTATTTGTGTTTTTAATTAAAGTGAAATTAGTATGAAAAAATATGTTCTGCAAATATTCTATTTGTAGTAACTACACGTATATAGAAGTTCATTTCATTAATTTCTTATGTGACAGGCGCATTTGAAATAAGAAAATGAGCATTTAAAAAAAAAAAAATATAATTATTAAAGAGAGTAAGGGGCTGGCCAGACCCAGCTTTGAAGTAAATTTCGCTATAAGCTCAAACAAACTTTGAATGCTCAATTATTATACCAAAGGACAATTGACGTGGGTTAGTTTTTTTTTTAAAACGAAATAAATACTGGGATGAGTAATTCCACTAGTCATATTTTTGCCTTCTTTAGCTTTCCTACAATGAATTATGTGGAAATTTTATTCATCTGAGCATGCTAGTGCATGCTAATAAAACATACTTTAATACAGTGTTTGTTCAACTGTAGTGCCCGTACTCATTGGCGCATCTCGGAGGATAAATTGTATAGTGATTAGCACTTGATTAATTTTGAATTCTTTGCTAAACAAATAATATTTTGTACCATACTTTGAAATCGATTTTAAAACGTTTACATAACTGCAGCTCTATTTCTCCGATAATTGGAATTATTACCGCTTTCAGATCAGAGATTATTTGGAGATAACTTTGTAGTAGACTTGTCTTTTCACATAGTCCCAAGGAAAGTAACGTATTAAATCGCATCATCTTTGTGATTATCGATAAAAGGTAACTCGTTCAGGACATTTTTATGGAATAACCCTATTGTTTCAGTTCTTTTGTCGGTTGTAGCGCCATCATATTGGAACCAGATATCGTCAAAATCTATATCTTCTAAATTAAAATAGAAAAAGGTGGTTATCATCTTGCATCTTGTGCTATCGTATCCTTGTCATACAAACCGTTTGGTCGGCCTTATTCTCAAAAAAAAAAATGTTCCAATTACCCCTTTGGCTCACAAACGACAGTGACTCGTTGCAAATATATTGGGAAAAACCATAATTACAGTTATTGGCATGGAATGCGTAGTCAATTGTATAAGCGTATATTACAATTACAAATTGATTTCAATCTCGTTAACGTCACTGCTAGGGTCTTCTAGTTTACTAAGTCCGATTATAAATGTGAGCATTTGTTCTGAAACCATATTCTCACATTTTGTTCAAACACTTTGGAGTTGTCATGCTTTAAAATTGCAATTTTAAATTTCTAAATTCCACCTCAGTAATGCATCATCCATTTCTAGGGCAGTTATTTTTATAAGGCTTGGACCGACGATTCTGCTTTCATAATCTTCTTATGCTGTTGGAACATCTTTTTCATTTGGGAGAAAAGTAAAAATAAATAGTTTACAGTGTCGCGGCGATAATTAAGAGATCAGACTTTTGGATTATTTTAAACAATCGGAGACACGAATATATATTTTGAAAAATACTATATATGTATATGTCACGAATTATTTAGAAGTTTTGCGTTAGAGGACATGTCTTTGAAGGGTGTCAAAGCTCCTAACAGTCAGCCCTAATAAATTATAAACATAATGCAATTTCGGGTATTTTAGCAAACTTGTTGCGTTGATTCCGTCGTATTCAGGCCAATGTTCACAGTCCAAAAGAAAACATATCCATTGGAATTGGTTTGACATTTTAATCCATTGCCATTGCTATAGTCTTCGCTTCATTGTAGTCTAAGTTTAATTATAGATTCAAAATCCCTATATACGAGACCATTGTCAGAAATTAATTCTTCAGTTTTTTGTGATGTCATATTACAGGATTATATAATAAAAAGCCTCTTTCCACTTCTATATTACGGGTAAAATTTTTGATATGTTTTTTAAAGATATTTCCCTAAAAGACCTAATCTTCTGTTCAAATTACACCTTCGACAAACATGGAGCAGATGGTATATTTCACACTGAAAAGCTTTCTATCTCTGACACAGCTACATAATTTTCTATTATACCTTTTAAGTACATGTATATATGGCGGCTATAATATATTATATTATATTTGTAAATTCAAAAGTTTCCAGACTTGTAACAAATATAATATATCTCCCCAATTTAAAAAATTACAAAAATTAAATACATATCTGTTGGAAAAAGAAGTTAATTTCTCCCAGAAAGATACACATCGTAATAAAATCAACCATGTATTATCTTTGACTATCTGGAGGTATACATATGTACGAAATGATGCAAATAATAAAATTATAGTTCATTCATTTCTAAAGTTAAACTTGATATGCATTTATTGTTTATCGCAATATGTGTATATACTTTTTATGTACTTTTAAATATGCGTTTTTTCACAAATTGCTCTGGAGCAAAGCAAGATTTTACATTGAATACAACAACAACACACACCACCTTTTACTTGCACCACAAAATTCCTACTCCATTTTTTTTTTGTCAATAGATGGCTCCGTTTTGTATTTTTAGTACTTAAATCTAACCCTCCTGGGTTCCGTTCCCTCGATCACACCGGTGTAAAAAAAGTCGGTGTAAGTTAATGTCAAAAAAGCCGGTGTCGAAAAATGTAAGATGTTTGCGAGTTACCGATCGTAGTCGTAATCGTAGTCAATTAGTGTCATTTTGAAATGTCAATTGAAGAAAATGCATATTTATAGGTTAATTAATGTACTGTAATTATTAAAATTACTTTCATGAAATCCATTTATTTTTAATATTTAATTTAGTAACAAATTTTTATATAAAAAACTTATTTTATGGTTTCACTTTTTTTAATAAATTTAATATTTTAAATTTTTTTCGAGTATAATTCAACGAATTGAATATAAACTTATTACTAAAAGTATAATTTTTCTATAAATTTGCCAAATAATAAAAAAATACTGAATTCATAAAAATTTGCTTTGAATTCAAAATCTAACTGACGAAGTAGAATTAACTATAATCCACTACACCCATGACATTGGTAGAAAAAAGTTATTAAGATCGACACCGGTGTAAACCAGTGAACGATAGAGCGTCGGTGTAATGACGTCATCGTAGTCAAAACAAGTTGACCAGTGAACGCAAAAGTGTAACTTTTAGTAGCTTTTAGTTACATTTAGTCGGTGAGTGAACGCAGCCCTGATGATTATGATAGTTGGACGGCAGTTTTCAGCCTGATATCCAATAATTAGAATATTAACCAGATTATCCAAATATGTACTACTCTTTACAGCATTAATATAGATATCAACTCAGTCCTTAAACATAGTAATAACTTAAGAGATGATTATTCTAGCGGTCCGGACCCTATCACTGCGATAATCTTGAAAATGTCATAATTTTCTCGCATTTCCTCTCTCTGTTCTTTTTCAGAAAAATTTTTCGAATGTATCTTACATCAATTCATCTACTTTCACTGCAAACTTTTTATATGTGAATCTCAGCATGGATCCCATACAGTCACTAGTTCATTTGAATTGGTATCATATTCAACTTGTGCTGTGGAAAAGAGTAAAGTGTGAAGTGTATTGCTACTGTTTTTAGTAAGGCTTTTGATAAGTTATCTCATGAGATTATATTACTAAAACTATATGCCCTTGGGTTTCCAGACTTTTTCGTTGAATGGATCCGCTAATGCCTTAACGGTAGAACGAATCAAGTCTTATCTTGATCTGCTAAATCTATTCCCCTTTTGCCGACATCTGCTGCCCCTCAGAGTAGTCATTTAGGACCCCTTTTGTTTATATTAGCTATCAATGATGTAGCTTCTGTAATCAGATTCTCGAAGATTTTCAACTACGCCGACGATATGAAATTGTACGTAGAGGTGACTCAGTAGTTCGATTCTCTCCAGGAAAGCTACTCATTTTGATACGTGGTGTCGTAAAAATAACGTGACGTTAAACACGGACAAGTGTAGGATTATCGCTTTTTTTCGTAAACGTTGTAACTCTTACTCTTACACCCCCTGTATGGAGTTAGTTGTATTATTGACTTGGGAGTTACTTGCGACATTAAGCTTAACTTCAGACATCGCCATATTAAGCGGTGGTCCAAGAAGTTTTCTGACCTGCATGTCGTTAAATCACTTTATATCAATTTCGTAAGACCAATTATGAAATGTGCGAGCCAGGTGTGGTACCCGCAACACATATCAACAGGCTGAAGTCCGCCCAACGTAAATTTTTACGTTTTGCTTTGCGTAACTTACCATGGAATGATCCCTCATTGTTTGCACCTTACAGTAATAGACTGAAATTGTTAAGTTTGTATCCCCTGGAAACGCGACGAGAAGTGGTAGATGTCATTTTCGTTCATCAAATTTTTAATGGGAGCCTTTGAAGCTCTCAATAGTTTAAGCAAAATGCACCTTAATTGCAATATTTGTTCGTTGAGATCCATGGACTTGTTTAAAATCAGTTTTAATCGGATGGATCATGGAAAAAATGAACCAGTCTCTCGAATGCTGCCTGTGGTAAATGGCAATGCACAAGTTTTTGTCTTTTGCCTCGGTAAGTTATGAACCGAGAAAACTTTTATTTTTTTATTTCAGAGAATCGAACTGAAATTTAATTCGTCCCGGTTAACGGTTTCGCTCTTCAAGTTTTTTCGGTTCGGGTTACGTTCCGGTTTTGAAAAACTAAATATCGATTCCGGTTACAGTTCGGTTCTTAAACCGGTTCAAAACCGGTTTTTTAACTTGAAGTTGACAAACATTTGAATTGCGAAGAGGGAAGGAAAATACATTAAATTAATTCATATAATGTTGCTATTAATACATGTATACTTTATTAATATTAAAAATAATTAACAAAAACAAAAATATCGTAATTCATAATTTCATAAAAAAAAAAAATTAATAATTCAGTCATAAAATAAACACCAAAATTGAATAAAATTTTTTTTTTTTTTTAATTAAAAAACGTTTAATTTACACATCAAGATGTTTTCTAACTGTTTTTCTTTTAAATTTGTTCTTTTTTCCGTTAAAATCATTCTTAAAATTGAAAAGTTTCTTTCCACGCTAACTTGTGTTGCTGGTACTGCTAAAATAACCTCTGATAACTTTGAAATTTTAGGGTATAAATTCCTTTTTTCCTTCCAGTAATTTAAAACATTTGTATTACTTGGTTCTCTGTGAGGATTGAAGTTGTTAACTTGTAAACGTAAATTTAGCATTTTATTTAAATGCGAACTTGAAATATCCGATACATGTTCCTTTTCTTTTTTCAAAAGAAATTTTTCGAGAAATGATTCATTAGCATCTGTATTTTGCTTTTCTGCCTCCTTTCTCGAACTACCAGTGTGTAGTGGTGGATCTTGCAAAGACATGTAGCGCTGTCCAATCTTAATCAAATGCTCCCTAGCGATAATGCTTTGTTGATCAGTTAATAAGGTTTTAAACCTTGGATCTAAATACAAAGCTGCTAATATAGTATATGTTTTCTTTCAAATAATAATGTTTCTCTTTTTTTCTTTGCACTTAAAAGTGAACTTTCAATATTTGAAAGCAGTTCATTCTGCTCCAACCTTAATTTTATTTCCATCTACAATTCATAAAAATCGCCAATCAGCAACTGCTCACTCTGTAATTTAATCGTAGCAACTTTTAGTGGCCTTAGAATTTCCACAAATTTTTCTGCGAAGTTCCAAGTTTGCAAGGAAATTTTTAGAAAAGAATATGTAGCCTCCATTTCATAACAAAAATTTTTATATTCCAAAAAACGTTCTACCATGTCAAATGACGAATTCCATCTTGTATTGCAATCTATTTTTGGTTTTTTTAGCTTCATAGCATTAATTAATACTAAAATATTGGTAGTTCTTAGCTTTTTGCAGACAAATATAATTTCAGATAGTTTTCTTTTATAACATCATATATTGCTAGCTGTAAGGTAAGAGCTGCACAACGCACAGAAGTTAATAAGCCCTGATCGTTATTATAAACCAAATTAATTGTCTCATCATTATCACTGTGGTATATTTTATGAAATGCAACCATGTCATTTTCATCCGGAACTAGATTTGTGTCCGTAACCATATCAGAATTCAGCTCTTCATCATCAAAATCTTCTTGTAATTCATTCATTTCTTGATTTAGAAGTTTCGTCATCCTTATCATGTTCGCACCATTATCGGTCATTATCGTGTAAATTTGATTTAAATCAATTTCAAATGTTTTTAAAATGTCTAAGAGTTCTTCCTTAATATATTCGGCTGTATGCCTTTTCTTCAATTCTCTCATTGCTAAAGTACGGATAAATATTTTTCCATTTAAAATGAATTGTGCGTTAATACCTACAATGGACCTATCACATCTTGTTGCGATATCTAATTTGATACTGATTAAATTTTTGTTAGTTTCTTCTTTTATGTTCAATTTTATTTTATCCGCCAGATTATTTACATACTTTCTGACATTCTCCTCACTTATTTTAATTTGTGTATTGAGTCCAGTCAGAATTGGTTTAATAATTTTTTGAAAACCTGAATCAGTATTAGTATATTATTATTAATGTTAATAATTTACTTACCTGAATATTCTAAACTATCGAATGGACAACCATTTTTGGTAACTATTTACACGCATGCCTCGATTAATTTTTTTTCTGACATGGCAATTGAAATGTTTTTGGTGGTGAATTGCATATCGGTTAAAGTTATTTGGCAATTTTGAATTTCGTCCCGCTTCTTCTTTTTTTCGGCTTCCGCTTTTTCCTTTTTTAATAATTGAAATTCATTCGAATGAACACGTTCTATATGTCTTTCAAAATTGGATGCGTGGTTTCCATTAATTTTTATTCCGCAATTTAAAATTTGGCAAACACCATTCTTATTAACAAAATCCATTTTAAAAAATTTTCTTACTGGGTTTTCAATTTTTCTTCCCATTTTGAATTTATAGACATTTGACATTTGACTTATCCTAAAAGTTTTTCTTAAAAACTTTTTGTTGTCAGATGGCGTTGATTTACGATAAAATTACGATATTGCGAAAAAACAGTCGAAGAAAAAAAATTTTTTCTCCAAAAAATTGATTTTTTTTTGAGGAATGAAATAGGAACAAAAAAAAACCGATATAAAAATTCCTTTCCCGGTTACGGTTACGGTTTGTGATTTTTTAAAATTTCGGTTCAGTTACGGTTAGGGTTTTTCTAAAAATTGCGGTTAATTCCGGTTTTGGGTCTTCGGTTCAATTCTGATTTATTTACAAATTGTGTTTTGTTCTCGTTCGACTTTTAATTAATATGTGGTTTGAATATATGCTACAAATATCTAAGTTTTTTGTTACTTTTGCTCCTTAGCTAGGTTTTTTTCATATTCTCGTTTGATCCTAAGAAAATCAATGTGAAAAAAACGCACCTTATATAAACGACTGAAAAAACTGAAGAACTGACAAAATATGAAGGTGCCGTTATTTGCACTTCGGGACTACAGAATATTGAGCAACAAACCAAAACTACTCTTGGCTAGCAAACGCGCTTATTCAATCAATTCAGTTTCGTCGCTTTTATTTTATTTAAATTGCATACACAAATTTTAACAATGTATTGCCTCGTTTAATATAATTATGTAGGCAAAGAAAAATAAATACATGAAAAACCGAGCCTGGATTTGATCCAAGGTCTCATCAGCTTCTAGAAACGAGGTCTTTACCGACTTGACCATTCAACACTGTGTTTATCGATCTGTTCATTTGCCTTTTCTAACTAAACATTATTCAAACAATACAACTGTAATTCGAAATATAACAACTATTCTATAACCTTTCAATTGCTATGCCAATCATTTGTATTAACAACTATTATGAAACTAATAATACTCCTACAATATATTTGTCATAGGTATATTATCTTTCCATACAAATGCAATAATATTTGTAATAAATATGACCTACATAACATTAATTTACTGACTAATTATTATATCCTTGCTAGACGTTTTAAGGGGTTAGGGGTAGTCAGAATTTTCAAAAAATCAATTTTTGGTTTTTTGCATTTTCGTTAAGTATGATATCTTAAAATTATTCTCTGAAAATTTCAAGTTGATCCGATCATTAGTTTTTGAGTTATTCGACAAATAACAAAGAGAGCTCTGGCACTTCAAAGCGCTCGGTGAAACTTTAAACGCGTTTTTCTCAAAACTATGTTTTTTAAACTGGTGACAACTGTAACTCGAAAACCGCTCAGTAGATTTTAATGAAATTTATACAGCTTTTAGAATACATAATAAACTCGGGCCTGGATCGAAGGATTTTTTTTTTTTTCAAAAATTTCGATTTTTTTAGACCAATTTACTGTTGATTTTTTCCTAAAAATCTAGACAAAAATTTCCTGAGGCCGCCATTTTGTTAATTTTTGAAAAAAACAAAAATCCTTCGATCCAGGCCCAGGATTATCTATTTATAAAACTAATTTCTTTTATCCGATTGATTTTAGATGAATCTCCAAGGACTTATGATTGTCACCGCAAAGACCTTTTTTTGAAACTGGGTCAACACAGACAGCTATAACTTTGGAAATAAAATTTTTTTTTTTTTGAATTTTTCGTGACTTCAAGTCAAAACATTGTATAATAATGCCATATTACTACTTTTGTAAAATAACACGATTTAATAGCAAAAAAAAAGTACTGAAAATTCTCACTTTTTCGTGCCTCTGACTACCCCTAACCCCTTAATATATCTTCAAGAAACACAATGTTCCTGCATCAGAAAAAATAAGGTTACTTCAGAAAAGTGGTATAGTATATACAAGTATTATATTATAAATATCATATACTATATGTACTTGAGAAAGCAATATTATATGTCCAATAGATAAGTGGTATTTACAGAAAATGTATCCTGGTTGTACGAGACAAATAATATCTAATTGAGATAATTATTTTTCCATTATAGATATGACAAAAATAATTTGTTCAGTGCACATTTACCTTGTTTCAAATTGTTTAAGATTTTGATTAAAAAGTCACCATGGTTTCTACTCTATAACTTCACATTTTTTCCACCGATTTTGCTGAAATGCAATATCAACACAATGAGGAAGAACCCACTCACGTTGTAAATTTCATAAAAATCGGATGACGCGTTTTTAAATGATCTTGTACACGGATGAGCGGACATGCGGAAGTCAATAACAGTTGTCTTCAAACTGTGTGCGGATGTCTCAAGAAAATGATGAGATTTTCCGCAAATTTTCAAACGTGCGATGAAGAAATTGATGACTTTTGTAACAACCTATCTCTGTGAAAGATCCTTTTCCAGATACATTGTCACTAGAACAAAATATAGAAATAGATTTGATACCGAAAATAATATGCGCCTCCACTCCAATTAACACCAATCTATTCAGATATTGATAAAATATGTTCAGAAAAACAAGGCTTGGGTCATTCATTTTTGTTTCAATAAAATAAATGTATATCATTAATAAAATAAAATGTTTAATATAGGGTTCCGTAGATAATTTTATCTCGGTAAAAGGGGTTCCGCGGTATGCCGATGTTTGAAGACTACTGACCTAAACAATCACACCCTTGAACTGTCTACGATGATTACTTTTATGGTACGCGTTACAAATATAGTAACAAAACTAATATACCCTCTAGGCATGAACGGTGACAAAGTTTGGGATTGTGAACTCCTATTTTGTCACATAACAATTAGCACCGGGATGCCATTTGTTTCCGATAAGTTGAGAGAATTTTAGATGGTGAATGTTGCTTATAATTGGATATAAAAATTTGGACATATAAAAATAAATGTAAAAAAATACTCTCGCCTTTCTATTCTCACTTAAAACTCAATTGCTAAAATTTTGTGAGATACGCCGTATTAGAACAGATTGTTATCGTTCTTTTAAAAGAACTGTGATTTTTACCTGTTCCTTTTTATAGTGATTTATCAGAATATGTTATTTTTTTAAATGAACTCATTTTTGAATTTGTTTTTGCTCTATGAAAATGAAACACTGGGTGTTTTTTTTTACCATGCTCTGCTTAGGATCAAACCAGAATATGGAGAAAATCAGCATGGAACAAGAACAACAAAAAACTTAGATATTGGTAGCATATATTCAAACCAAATAGAAATTAAACTTTGCACGCAAAAAATATCACAATTTGTGAATTTGTAAATTGTGTACGAATGCGATAGACGCAATAGCGCGTTGAAGTGTCAAATAAAAGTTAATTTCATATGAATTGTATGGGAGGTGTTAATCTCGTTTTAGATACGACGGACGGGATTCAGACGTTGTAAAGTTGATTCGTATCCAACTTCTTACGTTACTCACGGGTTGAGATGTCATTTTTAAAATGATGTATGTGAATTATTTAAAAACGGTATTTTTCTTCTTTTTTTTTAATTCACACTACTCAAAAAACTATTTTAATTTACCACACAAAGATTATATCAAATATTAATAACAAATAACAAATTTTATCCACTTTTTATCCTTTTTTATAAAATTTTCGAATTTCTTGAGTAGAAAGGTCGTTCACAATATGAAAAAAGGAGCACACTCTTTACGATAAATACGAATGCCAAAAAACGGTACGGACTCAAATTGAATTGAATCCAATTTTACGTCTACATAACAACGGCCATACAATTTCATGTATTTGTTTTTTCCGATTCGTAGTCGGCTCGTATCCATTTCGTTAACATAACTAAGACTTAAATTAAATCACAAATCTTTTTTTTTTTTTAAACTTTTCATGTGCTCATATGATAGTAGTATCATCACTAGCAGCGACATCTACTTTTTGATACACTTAGTATACGAATTTTGGTGTTTTTTAAAGATTTGACTTGAAGTTTTATTTTTCAAACATACATATAGCGTATCTTTCATTAAATCCTTTTGCACAAACTTTTCTTTCAAAATAATTTTACGTAATTTCAAAATTTGCATATTTTTTACAAAAAGTGAAATATTACAAGTCCTTGACATGTCGTTATCAATTTACGTCATTCGTAAATCTTCTTCCATTATTTGTGATTATTATTTCCAAAGTTACAAGCTTGTTTTTGTTTAGGTTCACTTTCATGTATTACATATTTAGCCGGAGCTTTAAGTATAATATTACACATTTGCGGCAAAAAAGGATTTTTAATTTTTCGTAATCCTTTTAAGGGTTATCCAATTTAATAATTTAAAATTCTACTATCGTAATAAAATGTGTTTTCTTAAATTATAATAATAACATACATAATCATTTATTCACATTGGATCGAAGGACTTAGGTATGGCGAGCTGAATTATTTAAAAGATATCTGAAATTCATGAACGTGTGTTAAACAATATAAGTTTCTCATTCTAATCTGTTTTAAAATGAAACACAATAATAATAGGTAAAATATTAAGATAGAATTATGAAATAAATTATTTATATAAATGGAAGAAAACAAAAGAATATTGTTTCAAAGATTTTAATACAAGAACAGGGCTTCTTCCGGTACAGACATGTCAAAGTTTCGTGTCTTTCTTTTAAATTCTGCAGCAGAAACACGCTTTGAATACCTAATTTATAATTTTAATATCTCCCCGAAAGATGGCCATTCTTTCGTTATTTTGTGAGAGCAAAATTATACTATAGAAAGAGAAGATATAATAATACTTTTCAAATCTGTCCATGCCAAAGCTCGATTAATTTTTAAATATAATTTTTTTTGCTTAGTTTTAGGGTTCCTCCAATATCTAATTGTATAAAAGATTTTTTAAATTAGCTTTACTACTACTTTACTACTTTACTACTATAGTCAAAACCCTGGGCATTAACCGTAGCATTCGATCTGTTTTTGCCGTGGACCGTTTTGTGGTGTATCATTCACTACGTTTATGCGCCGACCGAACCGGTACACGTGGACTGGTTCGGTATTTTCAGCTGTTGAGTTTATTTGTGCTTTTGCCCTAACCTTACTTTTTATTCAAATCGCTGCTGTCAATTGTGAAAATATTTTACAGAATGGACGAACAAATTATTAGTTTTATAAAAGTGTATGTTACGAAGCATTTACAAGAAAAAAAGGCAAGAAAAAGTTTATTTAAATAAAGTCAGGTAATGATCGAATTTGTTTTATATTACCAATTTATTATTGGACTTCATCTTCTTTATTTTTAAAGGCCTCAAAAGAAATTATGAAGGACTACATAGGCAGAAATTTTAAAGATTATGAATTTCAATTCATATTTGAATTCGGCTCGAGTGAAAGTAGAAATAGCTTTTGGACGTTTGAACAGTCGCTGGAGAATATTACTAAAACAATCAGATATAAACTACACGTTTATGCCAAGAATAGTGGCAGCCTGTTGTAAAACATAATTTAATAGAAAATCGTCATGTGGATATTGTTGAAAATGAAAATGTCACTCATTAAAATCCTAATAAACAACAATTAAATGAGCAAATTTCTAGCCAGTGCGCTACACCAATGGCAAAAGATATCCGTAACCATTTGGGTATTTAGTAAATTATTTTGAGATGAGGGCACGTTACAAATAAATGTTAAAAATAAGGAATTCCAATTATATTGCTATTGCATTCATATGTATATCAGCACCAAAAATAACTTTTAATTGCTCCTGCACATAGAAAATATTGTTTGGGAATCTCCAAGAGCATACCAAACAAATTTGTTTAAAAATTCTTGCTCTTGGTTCGCCATCTTTTCGTCAAATTCTTGTTGTTGTATTTCCAATCTTTCCTGCTCTTTTAAATATTCTTACTGTAAACTCGTTTGGGCATCCTCTCATTTATTAATTGCATTTTCCAATGCCTTTCCATAAGAATTACGACCTGCAAAAAAATTCGGGATATATATTTTTTATCCATGTTAATATACACTTTACCTCCACGACCCATATGTACTCCTGATAATGCGGATACGGACTCTTCGCTGCTTTCGTTTGACTGAAGTTCTACTTCCTCTGGAAGGGAAAATAAAACTGTAGATGTGTTTACGATAGTATAAAAATATCTACTTTCATTTGACTGAAGTTCTACTTCCTCTGGAAGGGAAAATAAAACTGTAGATGTGTTTACGATAGTATAAAAATATCTACTTTCAATATGACTGGATTCTATTGCAAAGTCTGCACTAAAAGAAGCCCTAGGGCGGCTTGCAATTATTGAATCCATTTTCTCCATGTAAGGAAAATCTTGTCTGCCTCCCCCACTTTTATTGTGATTTCTTTTTACTTCGAAATAGCACAAGTTTAATTTTTTGTATTTTAGATTGATTTTTAATAAAAAGTTCGGTTATGTTTCGGCTTTGTTTTGGTCCAAAGCAGTTTATACGCCAATACCATACCAGTTCGGTTTCATTTGAAACGTACCAAACTAATGGACCAAATAGGGCCGGTACAGTTCTACTTTATGAGCGCATTTTTGTGGTCCAAACGTACGGGTTCGGTCTGCACATAAACGTGGTGATTATTGTTTACTGATGTTTTCTCAATAAGGGAAGGAGCGTCAAATGCGCCGTCAAATGCGCCATTGAAAAGTTTCTGTAGAAAAACAATATCAACCGACAGTCCGTACTTTTTTAAAGGATGCAAATCAATCAATTTTGACTTATAATATGAGGGTAATAACAAGGGATCATTTCAAGAAAATTTCCTCAATACATAACGTATGAATCCACATTCAACCGGTGCCAAGATATTTTTTATATAGTTTTTCGTATTTAATTGGAAAATTTGTCAAGCAATTTTGTACAAATTATATTGGTTGACTACATAAATAGACAATACCATGGTAAATTTCAGTGATATCGGTCTAACGATAGTGGAGAAAGAAATAGTGGTAAGAGAAAATAGGCCTGTTAAGTAAAGTAAAGTTTTTTTGATGTACTTTCAGAACTAATACACCGATTTGAATAAAATTTGCAAATTAGACTTATTCTGCCAGGGTCTAGTTAACTTACAAATTAGAGGAAATTTTGGAAAGGGGAAACAAAGTTATAAAGAAAAAACATTAAAATATTGTTAGTTTTCACAATTTTTCTCTCCCATTTCTACCATAGGGCATCAAAAAATCGACTATAGCCGATTTTCAATTACTTTATGTTTTTTTGTTTATTTTTATTGTTTATTAGTAAACGTCGAATGTTATAATAAAAGTTTTATAGAAATCAGCAAAATTTCTTGATTTGAAAATAGCAAATATCTATCCTAGTTTACTTCGTAATAGCAAATTACCTTGATAGATTGCTGAATATTGGCTAAAATGAATTTTCATTGGTATATAATTCGCTGCTTCTTGATACTACATTTTATATAAGTACGAAATCAAGTATTAACAAACCGTTACTGGAGAAAACCTTTTAGTATAATAGAAAGATAAAATGCTGTATTTAAAATGAATTTTGTATTATGGTAGTTTTTATTTTGCAGTAACTACACTTATGGTATTTTGTTCGCTAATTGCTCCGGAGCACAGTAAAATTTCAACAATGAAAATAACAAAAAATTGGATTAAGTAGATCCGCTTTGTTGTTGGATTCAATGCTAAAATTTTGCTTCGCGCAACAACTAGTGCAAAACACATCTTTAGTTTCCTAGATTTCAGTTTCGGCTCACTGGGATAAAGGAGAGATATCCTAGATGTAGTCAAACACTTATTGGGATCAAGAAGAGATTTCTTAGTTACAAACAAAATTTTATGTCTTCATTCCAAATTTGCTAGAATTTAGTCTTTCATTTACTGGAATGTTGAACATATTTCCTAAATAGAGACATATTCTTACCAATTTTAATCTTAAAATGTTAATAATAAAAAAAATTTATTTATATCAAGTAAAAGACATGTATCAATGTAGTAACGCATTGCTTAATAACGAAAAAGAAAGCATCGGTTATTTGTTCAAATTAAATGATCCAATTGTGCACAAAATGATTCCTAGATTTACTTGATTCTTGGCGTTATTGGATTGATTATAGAAAATTTTCTTTTCGTGTACTTGAAAACATTTTTATAGCAACAGTCAGAATTTTATTGTAGAAATGTGTATACCACTTATATTGCAAAAATATGAAAATTTAATTTATGAAACAAACAAAAAATTATGAAAATATGTTTGTGTAATAAAATGTACCACGCCAAAACAAAAGTACAAAATAAATAGCCTCAGGTTCAGTTCATGCTCAACCCAATTCCCAAGATATATTATTATTATTATTATATTCTAATTATGTAAAAATTCTTATTGTAAAAGTTTTTGTTACATAATTCTTATGATTTCAAATGCTTGAAAGCTTCGGGTTTTTGCATATTACATACTCTCACGTGAATTATATTGAATTTAGTTTAGTTTTTAAATACACGGTTAACGTGCTTACAACTTTTTATTTATCCAAATTGTTTTCTTAATTTTATTTTGCTTTTAAAAAAAAATCTCAAATAAAATTCCTTTTGGCAAATTATAATAAAAGAAAGAAAATAATAAATTGAAGAAAAATAATATTACATGCATAAGAAGCTATACTGCAAAATAGCAACGGAAACTTCTATACATATCGATAAAATTATTTCATTAAACAATATGTACGATGGCTAAGGAATATGATTTATTAAATAAAGGATTCTTGCAAATGCAACCATGTAAACACAGCTGCATGAAAAGATTGCCATTAAGCCCTATGTAAAGATGTATCGTACGTAGATAAGATGCCTACATGATAGCCTTATGTTAAGGGGATGATTACTTAATATTACACTAAGAAAAGTTCTAAGCTAAATATGAGTCATGTAGATAAGTTTACATGACGATAGAGATTTTTGAATTAAAACTAGGGTAAATAATAATTATGCAGATAAGATGTCTGTATGATAAAAGAAAGAAAAGAAACATAAATAAAATAATGTTTTAAGCGGCAGTCGAGACACAACCGCGATTAAAACAAGACTCAGAAAAAATAGAGTTAAGTGAAAAAAGTAACAAAGTGTTTTATTTGAAAGTACTCATTATCGTTTTTTCCTACATGTATTTCGTTTCTGTTCAAGTTAATCTTTTCTTGATATCTCCTTACTTACCTCCTTATATTACAACTAGAGGGTTACCCGTCCTAAGGCGGGCTCCTAAAAATTTCCGTTTACAAATCATTGTAAATTAACTAAATTTATTCGAGCTTAGCATCTCGCAACATTATGGATCTTTTACCCCGTTCCCGTAATACCACTGGAGATAAATTTCATGGCTTAGTTTGACCTATTCAGAAAGCACATTATTTTCGACACAACACCCCGAGTGGAGACATTAAATTGATCCCATTTCCGCGATTGGTAAAATAGCTCCCATCAAACAAATATTACGTAAAGGCAAAAACTTCGATAGAGTAGGAGCCGAAACAACCGTAGCGACAAAGTGGTAATAGATAGAACTATTTTATCTTCGACAGAAAACATCCCCATGAAAACCTCCACAACTTAGCTGAACATTGTAATCGCGTGTGACCTCTATATAAAGAGTTCAAAAGTTTTATAGACTCCAGCGCCTAAGCGATGAGAGATAGAACTATATGGTCTTTGGCAGAAATAGTGCTTAATGTTTAATTTATATTTATCTGTGTTGCACTAACCTAATGAAATCTAAAAAAATTATAGATAGCTAAAGAGAATGGGATTTGAATCATATCTATTTTTAGTGAATAGAGACGGAAACAAAATTGGGCATAATTTTACAAAAAGATCGCAAAAAAACGCGAGGTCACTCGTCAGTTTCACATTTTTTGGCCAGTTTTTTTTACTGTATATTATACTGTCCCCTTGCTACGCACAGGTTCTTTTCTCCTTTCACTATTCAGTTTTTCAAAACCGATGTGTTTTAATAAAAAGGGGTCTTACTGGTTACGTTTTTGAAAAGGGACACCTATGATCTCTAAGTTTAAAGTCGATTGCCTACAGTCTACAGACTTTGTAAGCAATCAAGACTTCGCAAATTGCCATGAATCGATTTAATTTTATTAATTTAACTTTGCCTCTTATCAGATTTAAAGTGTATTAATTCATATAAATTAGATATTTAACTTGAAATAAGTTTTTTTTTTTACAAATAGTTTAAAGATTGACAGTTTTTATGAAAAACTATTTACCAAAGCTAAGAAAAGATAGATTAGAATTTTGATGTACCAGATTATTTCTTCGTAGTAGGCTATTACTTGTTTGTAAACTCCGACTAAGTGTTTACAAAAGAAAAACGGCAGCAGAATTGTTAGTCAGTTAGTCATGAGAGAATTTGTAGGAATTTTGTCATAAAAAGTTTACGTTTCTTCATTGAAAATGCATGTTTTATTACATACCGAAGAAAAATCATGTGAATGTGATATTTGTAAAGTTTCATTTATACAAATTGTTTTTTTAAAGGGTCATAAATTAACACATTCAGATGTAAAGTAGGAGAGGTACTGTGAATAAGCATTTTCCCTCAGGGTTTATTTTTTTTCCGTTGAAATTTCCAGTGTTGCAAGCATGGTTGTTTCTTTTTCCTTTTCTGACAAATTTTTATTTCAGAGCGAAATCACTTTTTCAAAGAAATCGCTGTAACAAAAAGATATATAAAATAAATGCGAATTTATTCAAAAGAAAAGTTTTACATATTTATGGCAAAAAGTTTCGTTACCACTCCTTTTGATGTTAATCAACTGTGATGCTCCTATTTTCTTCCAATACTTCAACCGTTGAAATCATTTCAAAGCCTGTTGGAAAGAAAATTATGAATAACAAAATACTAAATGCTATTTGTTTGTTACAGAGAAAAAACAATCTGAAAAACAAAGAATTCTTTGACTGCGAACTGTAAAATACTTATCCTTGCTTATACACATGAGTTATAGGTTATATAAGTTATATCTTACATCTTTAGTTCACAGAGCCTACTCACCTAAAAAGAATTATGTGATCGAATTGTAACTGAAGATCTGTACGTAATTTTCATTAGGTCGTTGCTGGAATACGCCAGTCTGTCCACGTCTTCACATCACAAAGCTCATATCAGTAGACTGGAGTCCGACCAAGAGATTTCTTTATTTCGCTTTACGGAGTAACCTCTGGAGTGACCGTTTGTTACTGGCTCCTTATAGCGACAAGCTCAAACGATCCATCGAAAAGATTAATTTCCATCGAAATGACTACGGCGTAAAAGAACGTGTATCAAGTGTGCCACGTACTGTAAATGCAAACCTACTTGCTTTTAACTTTTTCTTTAATAAAATTAAACTAAAAAAGTTTTTATATACTTTAATATAATTGTAATAACTTTTCCTGACTCCTGCTCGATTCTGAGCATGTCTTTTTTTATATTTTATGTTTATTATGTAGGCAGACTTAAAAAAACAATATCATATTTGACCAATATTTGATGTTATGTATAATTTTTCATAAAGAGGAGAGTGGCGATGTACTTGAAAACCTGGAAGTGAAAATATAGAGTCGGCAACCCTTTAGTCGTTTGAGGACATGTAATCTATAAATATTATTTTTTCACCAATGTTTTAACATTTCTACGTATCAAAACTGTTTTTGTCACTAGCTTGGCTGAAAAAATAAGCTTTTGAATACAATAAACCGATGTAAAGTTTGTAAACTGGAGTATAGAATATTTTATAAAAAATTGAAAATGTCACGTTATTGTATAAACTTATGAGTATACCATAATATGAGATCCCATGGGAATACCCAATTCTTTATATTTTTATACATCAAGGAATTAACATATGTATATGAAAACCTGCCACTGCGTTTGATGGATTATACCAGGGATGGTTCAAAAATTTTGTTTTATTGCAACAATTACAACTTTGTCAATTCTAAAGATGTATAACTTTCAGGATATCTTCTTAAAGCTTGGAACTTTCAGAAAATATAAAAATATAAAAATCGATTTCATTTTTTTTAGAAGTAACCTCTTAAGTCAAATTGAAGCCGACTTTTAATTAACTTCATTTGCTTAATTTGTGCTCACTAAAATTCGCTGATCGTAAAATTATAAAGTATAAGGCAGCTTAATTCCCTAGACATACTACACGCTTTAATCCAGTGGATTAGTTTTTAATCGAGAAATGCGACAAATTCTGTTTTTCTGGATTAAAATTCATTCTCAATTATTCTTTCACCTTTATCAAAGCTTTCTATAAAATCTTTTTTTGGTGAGGAAATTTTGGAAGTAAACAAAAAATTATTTATCTAAAATCTAAGAGAAAAAATTTAAAAATATATTTAAAAAAAAAAATCATTTCCTTCAAAATACAAAAAATTAGAACCGCCAAATTCAAATATGTGATTTTGTTCTGTGTTTTCTTCTTTTTTTTTTACTTTTTCAAGGTTTATATCTATAAATATGAGCGGTATTACCAGATTTGAAAGCGAAAGCTTTAAAGCTTTTCACACTCAAAGAGCCAAAAGTTCTCAATTATCCAATAATTTGGATTAAAATTCTCGGTTAACTATCTGTTTGGGGTACAACAATATATTTTTATGAACAATGATAATGCAAGGTATTTGTATAATTATCTGTTATGAAACGCCACCAAATATGTTTTGTTGAATATGCCCAAGTGATCTTCTTCCAATGGCTGCTGGTTGACGACTGAGAAACAAGCCACCTGCGAACAGTATACTTCTCTTGCTTTCCCTTCTCTGATTTTCCTCCAAATGTGTGTGTATGTGTCCATGTGTATTTCCAGTGGTTCTGAAGCTGTTGTTAACCATGTTCAAGATTACTGCAAGTGGTTCTGGACACTATCCTCAATAATTGGGAAAATCCGGTCCACTATCGAATTTTAACCGAGACTCGTGAGATAATTGAGATTATCGCTGCTAATATGTCTTTAGTATAACTCAACATGTTTCGCTCTGTTATAAGTTCCTTAAACCAAATTTATAACAACATTTCTGATGGTTATAAAAAACCAAATACAAGTAGATACTAAAATAGGTATATAAGTTGATTAAAATGTACAAGGAAACGTGGACTACGTTATTTAGATATTAAATGTGGTAAAGAATTGTTTTGGCTGATGTACGTTCAGCAATATACGTACATATTTGTTTGTGAAGCGAAAAGGTAAAAGGTTAATGCCACTAAAACTCAAAAAAATATTTTTGAATTAATACTAGACTATTCAATTTAGTCATTAGATTCACGCTCTCTATCATAAAAGTCAATTACGTTGCAAATAAAAAAGGAGAAGTCATCAAAACATAAAATTTCTCAAATTTCAATTCCAATAGCAAGAAATGTCTACAATTAAATAGACAGCTTTCAAAGAGCTTTGATATAAATTCCTTCTCAGAATTTAATTTTTTTTTTTAAACAAATAGTTAAATATACATAAAAAAGACGCCAAGTTTAATACTGTCAGCAGAATGCTATTTCTTCTTTAAAAACCTTTTAAAAAAAATTTATATTCCAAATATTTGACGTTTTGAAGAAATGCTTATGTTAAATTAATATGATAAAGTCGTGTTGGCATACAAATTTAATTGCCTGTAGCAGATTAAAGGTCTGAATGTAAGTAATTAGTATTGATGTGATAAGCTTGAGGTAAATGCTCCCATAGCTAAAGTCGTCATAATGACCTGAAAAGTTCTACTTGAATTGCCTACAGAGACAAAAGCACGGTGTCTGCAGTTATCCGAATCGGTGTCACATAGTATTACATCTATGATATAAGTTATTGTTTTTATCCCATCGAATATTAGCGTCTCATTTTTGGAAATTTGGTCATATGTTGGTCAGTTTCTTTAAACCTTTGTAACTGTCAATATGACTGAAGAAAAATTCCACTTAAGACATTGTGTACATGAGTTCCAAAAAGGAAGTAACGCGATGCAGGTAGCACAAAACTTGTGTGAATTGTTTGGAGGTGCCGCAGTAGCATCCTGAATATTCCCACGATGGTTTCCAAAAGGTGACTTTTCTTAATATATTGTATTATATTGGAGGGTCCTTAGCACGTAGGCCTTACTGGCCCATTGTACATCCTCCTAAAATGGTTGGTTGATAGCTTTGGTCTCTTCCCCGAACCAGTTAGTCCTTCCAATGAAGGTCAACACCGTACTTAGGTTCAAGTTTGCTAACCCTCCTTGCTCAGGGCGCACGCACCCAGTGTAGCAAGTTTGGTTCTAGAAATGGCCGGGCATTCACACAAAAAATATTCTGCTGACTGATTTTCTTCCAGACAGTCTCCGCATATCGAACTCTCGGCCACCCCTATTTTCTACATTTGTTTGTTTAAGGAGCAATGTCCTGTCACAATACCCACTATGGTTCTGATGTTTTACTCTCCAGTCCCATCAACATTCTCGTCCTTCGGCAGTCCGGCCCAATCAGTATCAGTTTAGCTTGTCTACACTTTCCTACTATAAGTTGCTGAAAGAAAATGGAACGCTTAATGTTGATGGTTATTGTATGTAAATTGAGGCTTTGAATGCAGAAATTCATTGTAAACATCCAGCTTTGCCCAACAGAAAGGTTATAATGTTTCATCATGTCAACGCTAGATACCAGGTGACAAGGAAAACGGTTTAAAAATTGCAAAATTAGTTTAGGATATTATACCTAATATTGTACCATCAAAGAACTACATGATCGTTACAAAACTTTTGTGCTGGAAATGAATATGTAAATCTTAAAGGTGTCAAAAAAGCAGTCGGAGGCTTGTTTACTTCTAAAAGCGAGGCGTTGTTTTCCACGGTATTGGAAAAGCTGACAGAACCCTGGCAAACTGCTTCAACTAATAAGCAAAACTATATTTTGGATTAAATTTTAAATACCATATAATATGAGAAAAAGAAAAATTTCGATTAACAAAAACAGCAGAACTTTCTCTTGCACCTAGTATTAATTCGAATTTAGGTTTTCAAAATGTTAGGGGTTCTCGTTAAATTGTGTGTTTCGAATTTTTCATATTTCTTCGTATCTCGCATTTAAATACGACGAGTTACAATGAATGCACCTTTTAATTTTTCGTAATGGTGTAGTTGTCAAATTGTCGTATATATCAATATGACAAATGTGAAATTAAGTATCAAAAATGTCTAAACAAAGTGAAAGAAGGTTACTAATTGATTGGTTAATTGATAAAACAATTGGCGAGCAAATTTCCTTTCAAGATTTTTTGATGCTGTTTGGTCATTTGACTGTGTTCTGTTTCGGCTTCCTAATTATGCATTGGTTTATTTACTCTAATTTATTTACCTATGTTTTAATACAATATTTAGTTATAAAAAGTGAATAATTTGACGTCCGTATTTTTATGGCCTTTACTTGTAAATATCAAATTTCAAATAAAATACAAAACTTAAAAAACATACCATTGGGTTAGATATTTCTTTACGACATCGTATTTAAATTTTTCATACAAACATTTTACGAAATTTTAAGAATACGTATATTTATTTACGAAATACGAAGTTTACCACGTTTAGGACGAATACAAAAGTTTTAACGAAGATGATGAATAGTACCCTTACTAATTTGAAGTACTATATTCCGCAAACAAATATATGTAGGTCCCATTTAAAAATATGTGAAAGCCTTTTTTATTAATATCATCGTGCTAGAAGCAGGGCCGAATTTCCCATTAGGCAACTTAGGCTGCAGCCTAGGAGCCCGCGCCACAAACGGGCCCGCACCACAAAAAAACACTTTATTTTTGTGGTACAAATTTATAAATATTTCTTAAAAGAAACTTCCTCTCCACTCCATCTCTATTCCCTTTACGTCACATATCTAAAAGAATTTGAATCTTTTGAACGAATATTTCCAGAGAACCGAGGGACAAAATAGGAAACAAATCTCATTTAGGCTGCTATTCTCAAAACATAATTTCAATCTGTAACGACAAAGGCTACGTTTTAATCATTGGGGTCAGCGCCTATTTTGAATAAAACGATCCGGGTCTCGAAAAGAAAAAAAAACTTTGTCTTTGAAAAAAAATTCGACTTTTTCGATCATTTTTTAAATAATTTATGCGTAAATCAAATAAATATTAGCAAATTCTTAAAAATCTTTATTGAATGATATTAAAAAATCATTTTTTTCACGAATTTATGAAAATGATTCTGACATTTAGTTCCACAATATAAGGGAAACGATGGCTGCGCCATCTCTTGCAATTGTAGGTAACTTCTGTAAATAGAATCCATCGGGGTCTCAGGGGCTGAACCCGATAAATATTTGGGTTATGTTGTTGTTGCTTTTACATGTTATGAAGCAGACCTAGACCTAGACCCCGATGAATAACACGCAGCTATTGATCCCATCAGTGCTGAAATTGTTATTCGGAAATTATATGTATATGGTATGTAACTGTTCTGTAAGTTACTGTCAAATCGTCTGAATCTTTATGACAGGGTTTGAAATGTCGGAACTCTTTAAATAGTGACATCAAATCCCAAATTATGTGTTAATAAAAGGAAAATTTGAAGTGAAAATTATTTAAAATGTGTTGAAGCAGATAAAAATGAAAGTTTATTTCTAAAGAGAAATTTTTAAAATCTTTCGACGTAGTACATTCTTGGAAAGAAAAAAGAATAGTCTTATAACAGATTCCGAAAAGCAATTTGGGCATTTATATAAATTTGCTTAAAGACTTCTTTGTATGGAAAGTTGCAGCGTTGGTACTGGATAATGACCTTTATTTACGTAATAATGATCAATTTTAAGTATCTATTTCATGCATCATTATTTTATTAATTATCAAATGAAATTGTAAAGAGGTCCTAAATTTTTGCCTCGAACTCTTTACAGAGCCATCTACATTTGAAAATTTTAAAAATTTCATCTAGTTTTGACATGTTTTCTTCTTTCACATAATCTTAAAATGACAGAAAATTCTTTTTATTCCAAATATTTGTAGAAATTTTGTTAAAAACAATAAAAAGAAAATTTGCTTCATTGA